>SEMN01000139.1:832500-1012500 GCA_005408345.1 Macquaria australasica
GTATATAACAAACATGACAGTCAAAAGTAATGAGAAAGCAAAGATCTGCATCTTCTGATTAACACAGGATCTGGGATTCAATCTTTTGTCTTCTCAGCCATATTTACAGTGAATCGCCCTCAAATGCTTTTTTGAGGCATCCAGACCTTTAGTTACGGTGAGATAAACTCCTCTCCCTTTAATCATGTTTACCAGAGCCACAGTAGAGTAAGAAACCAACTGATTACACGTTCTTACATAAGCCCAAACACAAAGGATCTTTGAAGTTGCTGTGATAAGGCTGAAGTCGACCAATCGTGACCTAGAAAGTACAGCGAATGGGAGAAGGGAAACCTTGTTGGATTCTCCCAGGTGGGAATTTAGCTCTAATGATGTCTGAATGTGAAAATGTGAAGAGCTGCTAAAGTAGCTGCGTGTGTGTTTGTGTGTGTATGTCTTTGTGAGCACACATGAACTGTGTGCCTGTATGTCCTTGAGTATGTGTGTGTGTCGTTGCACGTGCTTGAATGTGTGTATTGAGTTTATGAAAATGTGTGTTTGTGTGTGTGCATGTACGTGTAGTTGAAGTCATTTTGAAGAAATAAGCTTGTGAGTGTGTATTTAAATAGAGCTGTTTCAGTTCCAGGATCCTCTGCCCACCTCAGTCTTTGTTGTGACATGAGGATTTCTGGTGACACAAATCCTCATGTCTTTGAACAGTAGAGGTTTGTGTGTGTTTTATATCTACAGTGTCCAGTATGCCCATCTTGGAAAGAGAACAAAACCAAATGTGTGTAGGGATTGTGTTAGGCTACATGTCCACTATCATGCCTGTGTGTGTGTGTGTGTGTGTGTGTGTGTGTGTGTGTGCGTGCTCTTTCTCTTTCTCTGTGGGAGCTCCATGCTGTGGTCATTTCCCTTCTCATCATCACGGACGATTTTCTCAGACAGCAGAGTAGATTTCAGCTCCACTTAAACACTTTGACTTTGAGTTCAGAGACACTGTACATTTTGAGTTTCCTTCGTCTGTTGAGCTCATAGCTTACAACTAATTGAAAAACCAGTAGAGTGTGATCTAAGTTAAGTATTTCACCCTGTGTTTGAAGAAAATTGGCTACTATAAAGAGCTGTGAAGGAGAAACCCAACACCAAACATATAGAAAAACAGATGACAACAAGAGAACAGCTAAAGAAGTTGAAAAAGGAAACAAAACAGTATGAGAATCTGCTGACCCCATATGGAATATGTGCAGTTTGAGATCTGTAATTCAATAAACTTGTTAATATACATTAACATGACAAACAAGACAAATGATAGGGAAAAAAAGAATATAAAAAAAAACTAAATGTGAAATTATCAGATAATATTTTATAAACACATCAGTTTAGTAAACAAGGGTGTTAATCTGACACAAACTGTAATAGTACAGTTTCACTCTCATGCTAGCAAACATTCTGTAAAAGAATGTGACCATTTGTTAATGCATGATGTTGGAAGAAAACTGTGCACTGCAGACTTCAGCAGACTAAAAACCTTGTAATTTAGATGATTTTCACATTTTAATTCCCTCTACTGGCTGAGAAACTGCTCCAACCACTGCTTTTGAAACATGTTCAAAACCACACTGGAGAAACTCAGAGAGGTTCTCATCAGACTTAAGCTGTGTCCCAAGTTTGAGCTACATACTGTACTAGTGTAGTGCATTTACTCTGAAAAACCCCCCACAAAAAACTCTGTATATATACTCACTCAGTAAGATGTCAGTGAGCAGCCTAAATTCACTTTTTATTTGTCATTGATTGTATTAATGTCCCAGAATGCAGTATGCAACAGAAATGGAGGAGCTGCTCACAGCTGGAAAAATCTGAATTGTGGTGTGAAAGATAGATGGAGGGCAAATAAAACAGTGTTAAATCTTTAGGAAAACATTTGCTTTTTCTTCAAAAGACCCTTTCACTGATTTTACAAGTCAGGTCAGTTTAATAGTCATGGGGATTACTTTTCAGCCTTTGAAAACACTTGTATAATGTCTTCTTTGGTGACATCACTTGACCAATGTCAGATTATTCTTGCAGACTACAAAGTTTTATCTGACAGCCTGTGCTGCAAACTGGTTGGAGTTACAAAAAATGCTGGAGTAAATCTTTAAAGATTCTCTGTGGAGTTTCAGACCTCTAGTAACGATACGGCACTGTTTTTCTATGATTGGGTCCCCATTTTGTTTTATCTCGTGCACGCACATGAGGACACGCAGGCACATTGTGTGTGCACGCAGGTGACGCGATACACAGTCCTACCACTATTCCACTCATCAACAGGTGTCGGTAACACGCCGGTAACACGCCAAGATGTGCTGCAATGTGTCAGCAAAGGCAGGGAAGAAGACGACTGCAAGCTGGTAAACATGGATGTAAACAATGCTGGATTTAAAATACAAAGAAATCGCCTTTGCAAATGTTTTATCAGGAAGGAAATGCACTCAACACATTTGTTAGACATCAAGGATGCACACAATGCTTTTTGGTGAGTAACACTGAATGTAAACATTATTGTTTACAAGAAAACTCCACAGGGCCCCTTTTAAGTAACTGTAATAAGTAAGTAATTGTCTTTAAAGGCCAACCAGCTGCCAGTAAAACACTGTTAGCAGAGGGTGGTTTCAATCCACACTTCCACTGCACCACTCTGCTGTCAGTGACCCTAGATGGGACTCAAACCCACAATCTCTAGCCTAGGAGGCCAATGCCTTATCCATTAGGACAGTCAGGCTTCATAGCCTGCAGACTGACCAATTCTGTTGACATACAGTGAGTTCCACTATAAAGCAACAATACTGGGGGCACAAACATTGGCTTTCCATAACACAACAATGGCCCCTGAGGCTACTGTGGCAGTTACACAGAGACAACAAAAAGGATAAAGAGAAACAGAGAGGGGAAGAGGAGACTGTAAAGCTGCAAAACATAGATATATACAGTATATACCTAATGTAGTATAAACTGGGTCCGTGCTGCGTCAATTTTGACCATTCTTTTTCAAATCTGTCTAATCTCTCATGAGTCCCTCATGAGTGCAATACTAAATACAAGTACAATTAAGTTGAACTGAGTTTGTTCTGATTGATGAAGTGTGTGCGTGTGTGTGAGAGAGAGAGAGAGAGAGAGATACACAGTAGGACAAATTCAAGTTCCACATAGAGATGGAAAGTTACAGTAATGGTAGTGGTAATAATATTCATATTAATAAAAATAAGCAGCGGCTGTTGAGCAGGAACACGGGGGCAGCAGGTGGCCTGCAACCATAGATCCAGACGAGAGAGAGAGAGAGAGAGAGAGAGAGAGAGAGAGAGAGAGAGAGAGAGAGAGAGAGAGAGAGAGAGAGAGAGAGAGAGAGAGAGAGAGAGAGAGAGAGAGAGAGAGAGAGAGAGAGAGAGAGAGAGAGAGAGACTCCCGGCAGTCTAGGCCTATAGCAGCATAACTAAGGAGTGACTAAGTGTTCACCTGAGCCAGCCCTACTATAAGTTTGATGATAGATGGCAGTTAGTGATACCATGTATCATGTTACCCCCCACCCCTCCCACACACACACACACACACACACACACAAGGTACGTTTTCCTGCAAAGCATTAGCTGAAACATGTTTAAAGGCGCGCTGCACACAGAACTATTGACCTAATCCCATTGGACACACCATATTAAAGAACACGCACAGGTGTACTCTATAGCTGAACAAACGCAGTCATACAGAAGCAAGAAAATTCAATAGACTGAAGTTACACACACACACACACACACACACACACACACAGAAAAAGGTCATATATACTGTTTTGCACAGACAAGCAAGTATGTAAACATGCAAAAACACAATTGGGAAGGTTCTATATACGTACATAAAGAGACACACACACACACTTACAACTATCTTAACAGCTGGCACAGTTCCGTCTGCAGCTACTTTCGAACTCATAGCTGTCACATGTGAATATAAAGATTCATCGTCACAATCTCAGAATAAAACTCCATAAAGGCCTCAGAGGAGGTTTGGGTGGTTTATTAAGTCAGTGTGAATCTATTTCCCCACATGGAGAGTCAAGTTTTATTCATACAGCATTCACTTTGTGAATTGGTTTGTGATAGACATTTAATGTTAATCAGTCACTGGAGAAAATTTGAATTGAATCATATCATATTGTTTGGTATGAGTGGAGACATTGGCTCTGACCTTTGACCTCTGTACTGTTGATTGCTTGTGATGGTTGTAATCAAGGTATTTAAATGTATCCTGATGTTTCCCCTCAGTGTCCTTTTGGACAAATGCTCAACTTATAATGTAAATGAGTCATTTTCAGTTTCATTCTATTAGCATGCAAATTGCTTGGTTATACTACCCAGTAGATTAGTTCATCAGAGTCCAGATGCATGTTTGTAAAATTCAATTTAGATTTCTTCAGAGACAACAATGTGCTGCAAAAATAAAAGCTGCAGTTTGAGTATATCCTTAAATACTTGAATATTTATCTATATGTTTTGACTTTATGAAGGATAAAGCCAAGGTGTTGCCCAGACATCCCCAGCAACAAAACTGGAGCCATGAACAGCTGCTTTCATACAAAACCCAGATGAGCCTGCTTTTTTTTAATAAAGTAGAAGGACGTTGTGTAGCTGGACTGTCTGTGAGAGAAACAAGCCCACAGACCATAGACTCTATATAAAGTTTCTTTCTTTCTTTCCACAAGCAATTTTTATTAGCTATATCTAAATGTATCATACTATTAAACTATTAAACACAGATGATTTTTGGCAATGCATTGCTGACATCACAAAATATATTTTGTAAAAGCAATTCTGACTTAACGGGCCATCCCTCGCCATTTTTTGCAGAAAAAAGTAGAAATGTTCATCTTTCAAGGGTCTCTAGAACACAGGATGTTTCTGAACTTTGGCAGATATAATCATACAATATTTAGGATGGACTGATTCAAAGAGCTTGTTTATTTTCTTCTTGTCTAGGAAACCTGCACTTAGAGGAAACTATAATTTTAGGGAAAATTCTCAACAGATGAACGGCTATATGTACCAGGATGTCTATATTAAGCCCCAGTTTTATTTGATACGTTGTATGTTTATACATTTGTTTTTGGTGTCGAGGTTGCAAGTTAAGAAGTGAAACCTGGTTCTTTGTCTATGTTGTATACCTTTCTCCTTTCCCCCCAACCTCACCTTTCTCTTCTTTCTGTGTACTAATAAAGCACAAAAGCCTTCAGAGTGATATTAAAAATCAAGAGATATGTTCATTATTCATTTATTCTTTCAGATCTGTTTCTATCTAGGCCAGTGCTTTCCAGGCTCAGGGCTGGAGATGTTGCTGAGATGTGGATTTCATTGGGGCGGCACAGAATCAGGCTATTCTCTGTTATTAATTTTAATGGAAGCAGTCCCCAATGGTGGCCCTACCATTGCTTGTCACTATTGAAATCAAACGGCAGCTGTTTGCTCATCCCACACTTCAGAAAAGACTCAAGTAAGGCAGCCAGTTTCTCTGGAAGAAGACAGGTTGTTTGCATACTAATTTGGAAAAATATAAAGTATAGCTGTAACCCAGGTTCTTGGAAAGACTTTATCCTCCTCTGCTGTTTAAAGTCACTTTTCCAGAGTATTTGGATGACTTGATTAAATTTTCTTGCAACCAAACCTTAGGTCCTTACTAAGACATGAAAACCCCCTGATTAAGGGGCTCGGTGCTTGAGGTTTTCTCCTCTCTCTGGACAGAGACAGTAAAAAATGTCTAATTACACCCTTGTTTTGGCAAGAACAGCCTCAGACAACAGTGGACATGCTGTAAATTTACCCTCGAGAGGTTTCCGGTGGTAATATCAGAGGCTATCTTTAGCCTGAAGCTCGGTAATTAATTAAGCAAAAAAACACAAGTTTCATATTTTTTCCATTTCCCTTAAGTATTAATTTGCTCCAATCTGCTCTGCTGTCAATAATCTAGAGCTGAGTTTCCCACCTCTGGCTCTTACTGTGTGTCAGCATTTCTTTCCTATATAACATTCAAGGGACACAAGAAAAGTTTTCACTCCTGTTACTCAGGTAATAGGAGTGAAATGCCAAAATGAAAAAGAAGAAAAAGTAGCCAACTGTTTTTTTTTTTTTTTTATGAGCTAAGGCAAAATAAATGTATAATTTAAGTCATATTGGCTGGGAAAAGTCTGAACTGGATGTCTTGGGTTGTTTCTCTTTTCAGCTTTGTGCAGACATATATTTCTCACTGCATTCCTTTCACTTTAGCTGCATGAGGGGAAGTTAATCCACAAAGACACACTTGACTTGTTGGCCAGCTGGAAGCCAGAAGTAGGCCTAGATGGCACCAACAGTGCTAAGACCAGCTCTAACCAGTAGTATGCCTTATTATCTGTAGATTATGGCAAGCTGGAGACGCAGGATATGAAGGCGTGTAGACCCATAGCGGATAATCAGAGGTTCATTCCCAAATGAAATACCAAGCTTTTCTCCAAAGATTGTGAAGAAAGTGAATTTGATCGATTGAGTATAAGATAACTTAATGGAAAATGGCAGCTAGTAAGCTCTAGTCAAGCCTACATGTACACGTGCACAAAACATCTGATCTTTAACCCTTGGTGTTAGCGATCTGACATTCCTGTGGCTGTGTAAACAAGGAGAAGCCACAAGTATTTGATTCTCCCTGTTTTGTCAGTGATGGAAAGATCAGACAAGTGCCACAAAAGGTTGGAAGTCGGACTTCCTTTTCCTGTTTAAATAGGCAGGACAGATAGCAGTTTTTATCGTCTGGTTGGGCTATAAAGTAGGGGTTTGTTATACAGTTGACCTTCAAAGCTGATTAAATATAGATCTGAAATCACTGTAGACATCAAGGCTATCCATAAAATGACAGGACAGCTACTTTTTCTAATGGTCACCCATTTTTAAGATCTAGAGATATTGTTAATGCCCATTTGCCACAGCAAATGTCCACGAAGCATACCGTATATCTAACAGGCTTTGAGGCTGAGCCAAGAAGTAGAAGCCACAGACAATTTAAAGACTGCAGTGATTTTTCAATCTAATGGGTGTGGAAAGACAATCTCTAGCAAGTGTCGACATAACTCTCATGCAGTTAAATTCATGCTAATGGTTTTGCTGCACAGAGTACTCAGTAGTCTGTGAGGGAACACAGTAGTAACTCTCTTATATTTTTCACCAGTCCAGGCCGCTAAGGGTGATTGTTTCCTCTTGGGATAAGTCAGCTTCAGCGTCATAAACCTCAAATCTCAGCCTCACCTCAAAAATAAATGTCAGGTGATAGATGATACAATGTTTTTGTTGCAGTTGTATTATTTGGGGAGGTTTTTGCTCTCAGTGCAACAAGTCGTGTATCCAGCAGCATGGCGACCCAAGCCAGTGTGATGATGATGACGAATAATCAAACATGCTGAGGTTGAAGGTCAAGCTGTCCACGTGGGTCTGGTCTGCCGGTGACAAAGTCCAGACGTACTTCCTAAAGTGTTTGGCTATAATTTTGCTGTAGTATGTGTTGTGTGTGTGTGTGTGGGGGGGACGCATATGTTTGAATGTATGAGAAAATTTGGGTCCATGTGGAACAGTAAGAAGCAATAAGTAGAGATTAGTCTGTCTGTATGTGAGTGATGAAGGAATTAATTTATATTTATGTTCATTTGTTTATTTTATAGGGACAGACAGCCATAAAACAGTGATTCCCATTATTTAAAAAAAAGGTTCAAGTTGGATTTAGAATGATTAAAGGGGACCTATTATGATTTTCCTTATTTTCCTTATTATTTTGTCATATATATAATGTTACAATGTCAGATGTTCATATTAAACGTGGCCAAAGTTTCAAATAATGAGGTAAACGTATGTAAAAGTAATCCTTGTGAGCAAAAAGCTCAGGCTTCAGACTGCTCTGAATACTAGGTTTCTTCTTCTTGTTCTTTTTCTACTTTGGCGACATTTCATCAACAGGTTTCTTTACACGGTCTTCTGCTCCAGGCACAGCCCATAGTATTATAAGCATTTAATGTACTCCAGCAAACAAATAACTGATGGTGCAGGGAGATACTATACAATCTACCTACGGGTACAAATCAAGTAACCTGTACCTGACAGCAGAATAACATTTCACTAGCTACGTTACCTTTGAAGAGACAGAGAGACAGGAGCTAAAACAGCCACGATTATTCAACGTGTTCAACGTGTATTCTGACATGTCACAGCAGGAATTTCAGGCACCAAGGAACACCTGATCTAATACAGTCAGACACACAACTTGAAAGACATACCTGCAGTATAGTGTGATCTTGGCATAAGAGAGAATGACAGAGAGAAAGTGAGATTCTTGGGTGGATGAATGGCGATGTGTGTTAGAGATGATTTTGTGCATGTCTCCACATGGGTGCACATCTGTATGCCTATAGGATTTGTTCCCAGGCTTTTGCAGGCCTCCAGCTGTAATTGCACCAGTAATTGGTGAAGTGATAACCCCATTTCCACAGGAAATGTGCCACGGTTTCCTCGCCCCCGCCAACATCATCCCCCTCTGGTGGCACAGCCAACAAAGTCCTCACCCTGGGAACGTTGCACCAGACAGCTAAAGTTCGCGGGGGCTTGGCGAGTAGATGAACAGACGGACAAAGACGGACGCACAGACACAAAAGCAAAACTACACACATGTCGCTAAAAAAAAACACACATATGGACAATACTGTAGGCTGTGAGAGAATAATTGGATAGATTAATTATAAGCTTGTGTGTGTGTGTGTGTGTGTGTGTGTCTGGATGGAGAAACAAGAATAACTCACTGTAAAACAGCAGGAAAATAACAAAGTTGGATGCCCATGAGTGAGATTAAGATTTATTTTTTTATTTAGGGAATGCAAAGTCCTCAAGCCAAGCAGTTGTCTCCTGATCTGCTGTATGCAGGGTGATTAATCCTTCTTTTAGTCTTTTTTAGTCTGTTTCACTGTCTACTTTCCATTGTAAAATCATAATCATATACATACATGGCACACACATTTTTATATAAATATCATACATGGATGTAAACATTGGCAGCAGTTAGGTATTGCACTTGGGGCTCTCCCCTCCCCCAAAACAACCACCCCACTTAGTTGTTTTGGGTGGGGGGGTATGAATTCAGCAGCCTGTCGCCGGCTTTGGGAAAAAAGCTGTTTCTCAGCCTGTTAGTCCGTGTGCATATGGTTCTGAGCCTACCTGAGGGGAGAGTGGTAAACAGGAGGTGTCCTTGATGTGAGGGGTCTCTCATGATGTTGGAGGCCTGCTCGTGTGCAGGTGTGTTTGTTTATGTGAATGCCAGCACCCACTTTTCTTACCTGAATCACATGCCACACATTTGCTCTAATCACATCGAGGTCCATCAGAGCTCCCATGACCAGCAGCCTTTAATCTAATGTTCACCATGGTTAAAAATACCTACCACTAACACACATACACACCCATATGAAACAGTATATAAACAAAAACAGACACTCACGGAGGCAAATATAGGACAGGCAGACGCTTGCACTAATATAAAGAAACCATTCATGCACAGACATTTTCAGTGTGTGTGTCTGACACTGTGCATGCCACCAGGATTATATCTTAGCACTTCAGTTCTTTGATGTCTTAACCTTTTTCGTCTCTGATTCCCAGTGACAGGAGTCAGAGGCCAATTGGCTCAGATCAGAGGTCACAACCCTCGTTGACCCCGCTGTCAACTTGATGCTGATAAGAATGGCTGCACTCTGCAGACGTGTACGTGTGCATGCAAGTTTGCATATGTTTGTGCAGAATGAGCAGATATTTTAGATTTCTATACGCTATCTTTTCTTTGATCTTTTTATTTTATGGATCGCATGACTAAATAGGGTCAATTCATTGGCGTTGGCTTTCATGATTAAAGTTCTATGGGATAACTTGGCACAATAGTGGCACCCTGAACAGAACGTTAGAACTTGTACTCTGTTGAACTTATGATGACATTAGGCAAAAAATAGGTGTGTGTGTATATACATATCTAACAGTTGGAGTTGGTTCAGAAAGAGTCATATATTTAGAAGAAGGCAGAATGTCAATAAAGGGCCCCCAGATTTTCTGAAAGGTTGCAGGAAGGGTTCTTTTTTACATTATACAATATCTTTTCAGGTGTGCAGTAGGACACAAGCTCATTCAGTACCTTGGTGATGGTGAATCTTCCATTGCATTGCTAGTGAGCAAAAAAAGTTCCAAAGCACATGTAGGAGATCTCCTTACAGAATTGTACTAAATGCCTCGTGTATTTTAATTAGAATTATAATAAAAATAATGGAAATTTTAAAAAAAGGGCCCACCACAGAGCGCTCACGAATACATGTCCATGCTCCTTCTGGAAGTCCTCTCACTCTTTACTTTTAAACCAGTTTTTCCCACAATATAAAGTGGCTTTTGATATTTTTCTGATATTCTTTGCTTTATGTCCTCCACTCTGTGCCACATGACAACTTGCTATTTTGGTATCAGATTGTTCTTCCAGCTTTCAGTGCAGTTTGAAAGCATTTGGGAGCTGAGAGTCATTTAAAATAAAGCTATTTTCCGTTTCTGAAAAGGCTGCAGAGTTGAAGAACAGATTGCCTCTGGGTCGATAAAATCATCTGCCACAGACGAATACTGAAACTTTCACAAACACTTTCACTACAACTTCTCAAAGTATTCATTCAGAAGTTATTGTAGACTGTGAGGTGAATTGGTTGACCTTTCCTGACTGTGTTTGGTTAATAATGGTCGAAGATTTAATTTAGTCTGGGCAGGTGTGTGTGTGTATGTGTTAATATCCTGTTGAATGTTGGTAGTGACAGATAGCCAGGCTGCGGCGCACAGATGATGCTTTTTGCATCCTGAAATATCTGTAAATGTATGTGGTTGATGGTATGTCCGCTCGTACCATCAACCGTGTGTGTGTGTGTGTGTGTGTGTGTGCGCGCGTGCGTGCGTATACCCTCCCATTAACTAAATAGCTTTGATGTATTGGAAAAACACTCCATTATACTAAACTGGTCTCTGTGTTTCAGCCAAAGTGTTGATGAGAGGTGTGGGCCAAATCATCAATCAGTGTGTGTGTGTGTGAGAGAGACATGGGGAGTGAGTAGGCAAGGCCAAGAGACGCCCCTCGACACACCACACACCCCCTCACAAATTATGTAGGCATGGTTGCTGTTGCCAAGGCAACTGTCCCAAGAGTAAGGGTGGGGTGGGTGCAGCTGTGTGTGTGTGTGTGTGTGTGTGTGTGTGTGTGTGCGCGCATGGTGGAGAAAATAATTGGGGGAAATCGGGGGGGGGTCATACTGAATAAGAGCCATTCATCGTTGTGAGGTCAAGATGGGAGACATTTGACTGGACAAAATTTTTCAAAAATGTGTGCAGGATAAAGAAAGCAAGGCAGAGCTGTAACCAAACAGACTCGGGGAGTGTGTGTGTGTGTGTGTGTGTGTGTGTGTGTGTGTGTGTGCATTTACAAAGCCACTCTCAGTTCCCTCTTGCAGATCTGAGTGTCATCCTCCTTGCCATAATGCTGATTTAATGCACTCCAAAGTGAGGATGTGAGCTGGATTTCAGCCTGTCTGACCCAATAGGATCTTGTGACAGTAACAGACTCTGAATGTCGCCAGTGTTTCCACTGGAGAGGTGGTTTCACATTCAGTTAAGCTGAGCTTTTCCCTTTATATTGAATTAAGCGAGGTCATGCTGCTCTTGTGGCACACACGCTATAATTCAGATGAAGTGCTGGATGCTTGAGTAGGCAGAGCAAGGTATGAATTCCACCAGGGTTAGATTCCAGTGAAGAGGGCGGCAGAAACATCTCGCCTTCAAACGGAAGACATGAGGTTGTAGTTTCAACATTAGAAGTTGAGCAAAGGATATGCTTGGAATAAAAATAGTTTAACCCATGAAGACATTGTCAGATGACTGAAATTTGCTGACAAATGGATGTTGCCTTCTTATGTTTTCAAAATTGGAATGAAGGATTTTGTGTTTTTTGCAATTCAACATAATGTTCAGAAAAAAATAGTAAAGCGTAGACATCGAAAGCTGAGAGAAAAAAAGGTGCCAATGTCTGTAAAATGTCATTGGAGCGATCAGTTTTTTTTCCCACTTGCAAAATTGTGAATCCCACATCAGGTGGTCATGAAAATGGAAAACAGGAAACACAACCCCACTTGAAAGCACCATAAACTTTCTACACGACAGACATTTCATAGACGAAAAAGGACAGGTGATGTTAATAACTACTGTACATCGTTAATATCATTATCATTCTCTGTAAACTTACTTAATGTAATTTTACTCTGGCTAATGCATCCTCTGTATCAACTGAAAATTATGTCATGTCAGCCAAGTACCGTACATTGGTGAACAAGAACATGATGTCAGACTGAATAATGGATTTGTAGCAATGAGCCATTCAGTTGAAAAATCATGGTCTAGGCACATGTTGTGGCACAGAAATTATGACACTTTTCTTAGTTGACTGATGTTTGCTTCTTGCAAGTAGGTTTCACAACTCAGGGAACATTTTGCTGTTAAAATGCATTGCTAAGATGTGGGGACGTAGCGTCTCTGTTAAACACAACTGATCAGCCAGATTTATAACCCCTCGGTGAAAACAAAGGTAAAGTTTTTACTTTTCTTTGTAAACTGTCCAGTTTTTCACATATTTGATGCACTGTTGCTGCACAGGAATTGTTAAGAAGAAGATTCTACTCAGTGAACTGTTTCCAACTGAGGCCAACTAAATGAGAAACCTTGGACTAAACAAACAGAAAAGTCACGATCCTGTTGAACTCACTGTGCTGCTCACACACCCACTGGGATTAATGAAGCCGAGATCAGTGTAAAGCAAGACAATCTACCTCTCTGACAGTTTGCTGAATATTAACAAAGTACCCAGTGGCTAATAAGCAGAGATTTCCCACTGAGCTGAAGTATAAGTGCAAAACTTTCCTCTCCTACTGTGACTGTTTCGCTGTTTCAGAGTCACGTCTTCCTCTCTCTTTTTCTCTCCTCATTTCCTTTCTGCTCATCCATCTCGCGCTTTCGCCTGACTGTCAGCATGTTGTGGTTCCTCTCATTGCTGTCTGCATTATCTGTCTTTCTTTCTTCTTCTTCATCCTGATTTCTCAGCCTTTTTTCTCTGCTTCCATTAGTCTCTCCCGTCCTCTCTGTCATTTGTTTCTACTCCTCTTCTCCCACAGTTGCTCTGTCTCCCCTGCTCTTTCCCTCACCCATCATCCATCCAGTGATCATTTTTTTAACTCTGTCATCATATCATTTTTCCTCTCACTCTCATCTCGCCTTTTGCCTCTTTATATCTGCCTTTCTCACCCCTCACCTCCTCCTCAATCCACCTATCTATCCATCATTTTTCACTCTGTCATTATGCTACATTACACTACAATTTTCCCTCACGCTCTCGGCTACTCTTTTCCTTCTTCCTCCTTTCTCGCTTGGTTCCACTTCCTCCTCAATCCACCCATATGCACATCATTCCCCCTGCCCTGTCATCGCAACATGATTTTGACATTTCCTGCCCAATCCCCCTTGGTCCTTTTCCCATTCCTTCTCTTCCCGCTCATCCTCATCATCCTCATCCATCAGTATATATTAAATGCTTCCATCAGGATTTCTTTAATTCTGCCCTATCCTCCTCATCTGTCTATCATTGTCAAGTCAAGTCAAACTTTATTTATATAGCATATTTCATACACAGGGCAACACAACGTGCTTTACATAAAGTGACCATACAATCGCAATACAGTCATACAGTGCAAGTGCAGAAAATAAATATGCATATCATATAACAGGTGTTAGTGCAATTATACAAAGAATCGGTGCAGTCAAAATATACAAAACACACATATGCATCAACACACTAACAACTTAGTCATAGACTATAGTAAAAGGTAAGATAGTAAGGCTACTCCACTACCCAGCCTACTCCTGGCTAATGTTCGGTCGCAGGACAATAAAATGGAGGAATTAAGACACAGTCTAACCCAGCAACCGGAAATCAGTGTGTACTAGGAACATGTACTGACCAGCTAGTTGATGTCATAGTCTAAACACATACTGCCATGTGGCACTCACCCCCATTCTGATGAAGTGCTTTGAGAAATTGGTTCTCCAGCACATCAAAGACAACATCCCAGCCAGCCTGGACCCTCACCAGTTTGCATTCTAAGCCAGCAGATCCACAGAGGATGCCATCACCACTGCTCCCCACTCAGTCTTCACACTAGTGGTTGACTGATGTGGCCGATGCCAGTATTTAGAGAGCAGGGCGGCTGATGATTGCAACATAATATATATTAACGCTAGCCAGTAATGGTTTTAGATTAGATTTGCTGTCATTTAGGATGGAAGAAACACGTTAATATTTAGAAAAGATGATGGTCACGGAGGAAATTTAGGCAAACATTTATAGCTAGGTAGATAGTTATACTACAGGGCTCGAAACTAACTTTTTCACCACCTTCCCAAAGCTGTCCTGAAGAATATTTTTGTATGTTTGTTAATGTTTGTTGACAGACTCGGTTACAAGCCAAATAGCCAATCTAAGTGATCAAACTGATTAAAAAATAACTTTGTTCACTCGCATTGCACATCCTGCTCATATCACCTACCAAGTGACTAGAGGTGACAACAATGTGATACAATGTGATGCATAAATGTAATGTTAGGTAGAAGCCCAAAACGTTGTTGGCAAGTGGATACCGTTAATGCTAGCTTCTGGACTCTTGTTAACGTGCGCCCACTGCTGGCAAACTTTGCACTGGCATGATCATGTACGTATATGAGTGCCATTGATGAAGAAAATATGTTTATGTTAAGTAACGTACTTAACAACTGCAGACCACAGTCTCACCAACAATAAAAGGCTTCACAGTCGCACTTGCTTACCGTCCCACAACCATCCAAATGACAAATCTGATAAATGTTTTACAACCCCGGCTCGTCGGGAGTAGGAGTGGGGATTAATCTGTCAACCGCTACTTCACACACCTTGAAAATAACAACATCTACATCAAAATGCTGTTCTTTGATTTCAGCTCAGCATTTCTTTTTATTTCTTCCTTTAGTGCTACTCTATTCTATTGCCTTCTGTATTGTTTATATTCTATTATAATTTAAATATTTGAATATCTGTTTATGCATTTTCTGTGTGTGTAGCATGAAGGGGGCTACAACTGCATTTCACTGTGCAATCCTATTCTATAATGACAAATGAAAAAACCTTGAATACTTTTTTCTGTTTTCCTTCTCTTCTCAAACCATGTTTTTTCCCCACATGCCAACTAACATGATATAGCATATAAAGAACAGATACTGCAGAGTGTTGACAGTGTTCAGAGTCATTCATCACTTTTGTCTTAGATTCAACATCTTCTCCAGTGAGCTGTAGTTTAAATAATTGCTATGTGTTTGGAGAGGCAAGGCTGTTTGTGCAGAATTTAAAGAATAAGGGGCAGCCACAGTGATGTATCAGCAAACAGATATATGTTGATTGATTTCTGTTTGTTGCCTTTTAAATGTGGTGGGAAAAGCAGAGGTACTATAACAAGAAGCTGTTTGTGCTTGTGTTCTGTCCTATAACAATGGCTAATTACAACATCATTTTTCATTTCTATCTAAATCAAACTTGAGAATGCCTCAAATTGTCAAAACAGATGGTGAGAAATCCATCAGTCCAGATGAAGTTCAACAGGTTTTAACGTTATCAGATTGACCTGAAATCTGATGGAGACACATACCTCAACAGCCGTGTCTGTACAAACACAAAAACAAATGAGTTAGTTTGCTATTTCAGGTTTACATTTGCCATTGATCCTTACAAAAATTGGCTGACATTGGTAGAAAATCAGTGCATTTCTCACACACACTTTACTTAAACACTCACTTCCTTCTGTGTAATTCAGTGAGGTAGAGCTGATGGGTTTGAATGATTGATTATCACTAAAGCTGCCCACGCTGTAAGGAACACTGACCAGGTTGTATCCTGTGTGATCTTTTTGTCAGATCAGATTTAGCTGCTTGAAGAAACGCGGCGTGTGTTTGAGAGGGATTATCTGTCACTGCAAAGGAAGAAGCACCACATGAATGAACAATTCAAAACTCTCTGTTGAAATAAGAGTGAACTGAGTTTGCTGCTGCAGTGAAAGATGATAAAACATTAATATCTTCTTTAAATCTTCCCCTAAGTGAATCAATATTTTGTGCTAAACTACACTGGGCAACAATTTATGTTAATTACAAGCTGTATTATTACCCCATATATCCCATTTCTCCTTAGGGTCTGGTTTATACTCTTAGATTAAAAAATGTACTCTTCTGCCTCTTGTCCCCTTTGGTATCATTTGGTATAAAGCATTGCGGAACAGCCAGGTCGCTAAACAAGAGTATGCTGTGTGCAGTTTACTAACATTATGAGCCCTATTTTCTGGGTTTTGAAGTTCAAACTGTTTTTTATTTAGCTCTTACTGTCTGTCACTGCTATTTAGAGCTGCCAATGTGTTAAGCCATGCCTGGTGCTGCTTTAAAGCCTATATGTTTATGCTTGTAGATTTGTGAGTCGATGCCAAGTCCAATCCACTGAAGAACACTTGGCACAGTTCAAATATGAAAGTTAACACAAGACAGACGGAAGTGCAATGCATTGTTCTCATAGTTTACATGGTGCAACAGTGTAATCATTTAAAAAACATTTTATCTGTGCTTTCAGAATCTCTCGTTATCACGCAATCTGTCTGGAGATGTAGTTCAGGTGCAGTGTGTACATGTTTAAGTGCGTGTGTCTGTGTTTGTTTGTTCACAAAAGATGCATTTCAGTTTGTTTTGTTTGACCCGAGTGTCCGCTGTGATAAGAGAAATGAAGCTGCAGAACATACAGCTGCCAAGTTGCGTGTGTGATAGATACTCCAGACGTGGGAAAGTTCAGTATGTCAGTTTATCTGATTGTCTGTCTGTTGAAAACAAAAAAAGCTTCATAACTGGCTTCAAAAACTCTGACCGTCTGTTACTTTAACAGATGTTTGCATTGGGTGTTATGTGCGATTTTTATTTTATTTTTTGGTATTTATTGTTCCTTATGCTCCATGCCTGTGTGTAAACCAACTTTTACTTTTGGAACATTAAAAACTCTGCTCTACTCTCGCCTATGGAGCTGGAGCCAGGAGTCGATTAGCTTACTTTAACTTAGCATAAAGACTGGAAGCTCCTGGTAAAACCACAACTTGCCATTTTTACACTTCGGTTAGTGTACAGATTAAACCAACGATGTTTCATGAGGTGTATTTTTTAATCTTGGAGAAAGCTAGGTTAACTGTTTCCCCTGCTTCCAGTCTGTATGCCAAGTTAAAGAAATCCACTTCTGGCTCTAGCTTCATAGTTAATGCACAGACATGACAGTGGAATCAATCTTTTCAGCTGACTCTGCAAGAAAGCGAATAAACGTCAAACTGTCCCTTTTTAAAACGCCATTAAATTGGTTGTTAGTTTGTGTGTTTGGTTAAGGAGAAAATGTATCATTGATGTGATGTGATGATGATCACTGACTGTGGTGTGAACATTTGAACTAGCTTAGTGTATGCACACTTTGAACATTTTCAGAACTGATCAAGTTGCTATAGGCAATCTCCACTGATATGTCGTCGTTTGCTTTCTTCTTCTCGTCCTTGTCAGAGCTGATCCAGAACGGCCGCCTGCTGACGCTGCCTCTAGTGGCGGGAGACCTGCACTCCTTGCTGCCTGATGAAGACGGAAAGAGTCTGTATGTGGCCATGAAAGATAACCTGCTGTCTACCAGTCTGGATGACATAACGCAGAACCCACGCAAGGTTAGAACTGGAGATGCTCGTGAAATACGCACATAAACAACAGTCATATTACAGCAGATTCAGACGTGACGTGTCAGGCCTTTGATCGGACCAATTATTGATGATATTAGTAAGATGAAAGTCACACCCCTCCGACTAATATCCCTTCTGATCGCTTATCTCTAATTTCTTATTCTCTTATTACAGTAATTCACATCTTTCTTTCTTCTTTAGTTCCTAATGTTCTCTGTTTCGTACCTTCATAAACTCTTTTCATCTCCACTTTCCACATAGAAACACAGTGTTTTAGCAGTGGAGTTACATTATCTTCCCCTGTCTCATCTTTCCACCTCGTTCCAACTTGGCTGCCTTTGCTACCAGCCACTCAGTTTGGTAAAGCATCTTCACAATGCCTTTTCAGTAAAAAGAGGCTTGTTTTTGGCCTGATGACCACGTGTTCTTTAGTTTTAGAACTTAAGGCTGATATGTACTTTGAAATACGTGCTATTCGTAGAATCTGAAAGTGTTTTGAATCATCAAGATCGTCTGGCAAGCGATAGAGAAGTATCTGCTGCCGTACCACCAGACTGCAGAGCAGCTTCTTTCCTGCTCAACTCCACCTCATCCTCCACACTCCACCGTAAATAAACAACATGGGACTTTGCTGTTATGCTGGTTTTTGCACATTACCATACCACTACCTTTTGTATAATATATGTATATACCTGAATATATTGTTTTTTTTTAGTTATTGTTTTTAAATTCTAATTCTTTAATTATTTGAAATATTTGTATATTTGTTCTGTGTGTGTAGCATGAAGGGGGCTACATCTTTCATTTCGTTGTGTAACCCTGTGTTGTAAAATAAATTAACCTTGAATCTTTGAACAGCAGTCAAGCTGGCCAGCCACCCACTCAGCCAGGCAGTCAGCCAGCCAACAAAAGGCTGGATCGTGATAGTCAACTCATAACTCAGCTCCGTGCTGGCTGTAAAGGTATATATTTGTACATACAGTATTTATAGTCTGCTTATACTGTTCCAGCTCGTGTGCAGTTTTTTACCCCTGTGGTGTTAAAACCACTCACAGTGCCATATTCTGTACATTTCTGTTTATTTTCTCTGCCACTGACACCCAGAGCTTCTTATCAGTGCAGCCTGAGACCAAGTTATTCCTACTTTTTCATTTCTTTCTTTTCATGATTTTGAACCTGACACTATTATGTGTGCGGGCTTACTGGCTCAATAAAACTGACTTTGGCATAGAGAGATGGACACGTAATCAGTTCCTCCAGTCCATTCCACTTCAGGGAAGAGTGCCGAACGTGACGCTGTTGCCTTCAGTCGCATTTTTCTTTGATCAGGCCAAAAACCCTCAAGGCGTTCCTTCTGTGTGAGTCTACAGCTGGCAACATGCACATTACACAAAGGGTCACTCAAGGTTTGAGTCTGTGTTGTGGCTTTTTGTTGCATATTTGTTCTTTATTCATTCTCACTACTTGTGTTGTTTCCATTTTCTTCCTTTCTCTTTTTCAGCCCTGGCATTCTCTACCAAATGACAGAAATGTTTTTAACATCACTTTTTCCTTGTTTGATTTGTATAATTCCTTTTTTTCCTGCTAAGACCCACATTCTTGTACGTTGTATAAACACAACCACCACACTCTTCACAGAGGGTTACATTTCCATTAACCAAAGTCTTTACCTGGTGAGAATCCTTTAGTGTTGGTCCATGTTCCTGTCAGTGTGTGGTATTTGGAGATAAGGGGGAAACGTGTTCTCTAATCTAATCTGATCATCTCAGCTCCGCAGCGGGCTCTGTGGGAAAGACTACATCAGGGAATGATTACTGGACATCCAGAATAAACTGTTTCCTGAAGGCACGATCATTTGTCATTAATCACTTTACAAGAGTTAGTGTCACATTTAGATTGAAGTAAATTCAGACTTGTAGGGCAAAAAAAAAAACCCAGCAGCTTGAGAATTTTCTGTTGTTTTCTGGGCCAACATCCATGCACAGATTCATTTGGCTGATAATTTACCACTTTTCATTTTAAAGTGATGTGAACTAAAACAGAAGTAATGTTCCTGCGTGTTCTTCAGTAAAGTGGTATGCAGAGATAAGTGAGGACGATCAGTTATCGTATCGATTCCATCTCTGCTTCACCATCCTGCTCTCTGAGGGAATGACTGAGTCAGGGAAATTAGATCAGTCATGTAGCTGGTATTTGACATTAAGCCTTGACATGTAAGCAGTGGAATGATCCCCATTTTGGAGTGTTTTTTAAATACACTGATTAACATTACATGTACACAAACAATGCAGTTTAATGTGTTGTTGTGATTACATCAGTTCCATTAGGCCACTGGTGAAGTCATCCATTTTTCTATTTTCTGTTTAGAAATAAGTATTTTATCTATTAAAAAAGTGGATGAACACTGTCTCGTGCCTTCACAAAAGTCTTAAATCTGTTAATGTCTCCATGTCTGCCCCTGAGCCATAGTAGTTTTTCTTGTTACATTTGACGGGTGCAATTGCTTGTCTCATTTCTGCACTACAGGCTGGCTGATGTCAGAAAAAGACATAGGGCATGTATGTCGGCTTCTATGTGGGCAAACTGTCTAACCAAAACAAATTAGCCAACATTTTTGCTTCCTGGCCAGAGTGCTGTTCTTAAAACATAAGAGGCACAAAATCTGTTTCTTCTTAGGTCCTGTCACTTCAATAGGTGCTCTCAAATGTTGTCTTTAACCAGGATTAAATAGCATCCTAACCATGGAGTCTTCAATACCGCCACACTCAGCAATAGTTTACTGCTGCAACAAAACAATTGGCACAAGGAAGTGGTATAATCACACAAATAATAATATTGAAAAAACAGATCTTATGATTATGGTTTACATTTACAAGAAATTTAACCAGGGGTGTGCTAATCCAGTCAACAAGGAAGTCAACTGATTGTTTCCTTCAAAGTAATGACAGTAGTTGCATTATTGTGCACATGCACTGTAATTGTAGCTAAAGGCTCTGTAGTCACAGTCCAAAGGGTAGATTAATTAGTCATCATTAGCCACCATCACTGCTGCTCTGACAGCTTAGCACATCATCAGGACTCAGCAGTGCTGCCAGTTCTTCTCACTGAAGCTGCCTCAAGTGAAATTTTATTAAAATCTTCCTCTTCTCCTCCTGCCTTTTTTCATCGAGATTAGTCATGTTTTACTGACTGTCCCAGCCCTGCTTCCTCATAAAGCACCTGCCAATGTCAAAAGCAGAAAAAAAGCAGAATTTAGTGAGAGCAAAAGTTTTTAAATCTCTTTCTCTCGCTCTCTGTTTTCTTTATCTCTCTCGCTCTCTATAGCTGTACTGGCCAGCCAGTCCAGACCGCGTCCAAGAATGTCTCATGGCTGGGAAGGATCCAGAGGTGATTCAACACACACACACACACACACACACACACACACACACACACACACACACACACACACACACACACACACACACACACACACACACACAAACACACTAGATTGCATGTACCACCACAGTAATTACTCTGCAGATAATCGGTTTTAAAGTCACACAGGGAAGGAAGCACATTTACACAGAATTGAACGCAGATATAGATCAGTGGCTTATGGGTCAGGTCATGTTAGTTTTTTCATCCTTTCTTCGCTGCCTGCTGCAATGTTATACAACCACACAAGAAACTGTCTAAAGACTTATGCAACAATAAAGCAAGACAGCTGCCTGATAGATTACAATCTAGAGCGGAACTAAAGTTGAATCATCTCATTCACTTTACAATGAACAATAAACAAACAAGAGAGCTGATGTTGACAAGGATATGGAGATTCAGGTTAGCTAGATTTATTCAGCCAACAAAATGACATGTACAGGACAAAATGGATAGACTTATCACTAGACTAAACAGGTGATGCTCAACGAGCAAACGTATCTTGCTTTCAAGTTCAGTGTAGCCGCAGAGCGTCGTGACTTTTGTGTGCAAAAACTCTGGCAGTTTGGGCAAAGTTTAACTTGCATTTTGTACTTGCACAACAGATCGTAATGAGAAACATGCAGTTCATGTTTTTGATGTTATTTCAATAAAATTCATTACTTGTCCAATAATGTTACCTTGCGATAGGAATTCAACCAATTAATATAAAATAACCCCTACCTTAAATATGTAATAAAATAATATTGTGAAATACTCAACATCCTCCATTATTTCTCACTTTGTGGTCTCTGTGTATGTGTGTGTGTCTCTCTCTCTCTGTCCAGTTGGAGTGTGCTAACTTCATGCGAGTTCTGCAGTCTTTTAATCAGACTCACCTGTACGTTTGTGGCACTGGGGCCTTCAACCCCCGATGTGCTTTCATAGCTACCAGCGTCTTCCAACAGGTATTACTGCAAGCACACACTTCCTGTTACAATGACTGGAAGAGGAATCACTGTACCAAAGTAACAGCCATGTGTAACAACAGTGTGTTTTTTAATGTTTACTTAACCTATGAAAGATTTACATTCACACGTGGACAAACTCATACCACACATACCATCTGACATGATTTCAGTTCACTCTCAGTGAAGAATAAGCAGCAGAATGAGCAGCACCACAAGGCAAAACAAAGTGATACAGTACATAGTAAACCTAAACCAGACCGACAACAAAAAGCATAGAAATGCAAATATAGTAGTTGTGATGGTTTTGGAACCAAACTTGTAATTGAAGATTGAACAATATTTTTATGCATAATGGTTTTCTATTAGAGATGACCAAAAAAAAATCCGGTCCTTTGCTTACTCTACTCAACAGTGTTTTGTAGCGCTGCTCTTCTTTACCACAGCCGGGCTCTACACGGCGAGCTTTCGCTGCACATGCGAGTGAAAATCAGTGTTCCAGTGTGTGAATGTGACTCTCAGTTCAGACACTGAGGGTGACAAAATGCATGCATGCATTCAAACTCAGACGCTATTCGTCGTTAGTTAAGAGCAGTGTACAAAATATTCAGGTAGCAGCTTCTCCTTTTTAGCCTGTGCAGACCGTCACTTTCACCTGTTAAAATGACAAACGGCGTTGGCGGCAGACTAGATCAGCTGTCGCTAATTAATGTTAATGCCGAGAGTAACTTGATGACAAGTTGATGTCTGGTTAAAGTGCTCTGCACAGCCAGTGTCAGTAGGCTAGTCAGCCAAACATCTTTTGCAGAGGCAGAAGCTCTGTTTCTAGTTTCAACCACTCCAACAGAGTAATACATCTTCTCTCAAGCTGATCATGTCACTTCAATTTCATATTATTTAAATATTAATTATACTTATATTTAAATATAATTTTGATATTTAATCAAAATCTAAGTTAATAGGTCCATAAGTAGCACTCGGATCGGAATTGGGGCCAAAAAGACTTTCCCTACTGCACCTCCAAATACAACATTAGTGCAGGATTTCCCAGTAGATGTAATTTTTTTGTTCACAACATGTAACTGGCCTTTTCTCCCCATGACATCCAAACAGCTGTAGCTCCTTAGATAGCTAGGCAGAAAGTCAAGCTTTTTCCGACATATGATCATACAATATAATATATATACACAACATTTAAAGAAATAAAATGGTTAAATACAAAAAAGTTGACTGCAGGACACACTTTTTTTTTATACTGAAGCGATGCTGTTCCTGCCACCCTCCGTCCTATGTGTGTGTTCTGACTCCCAGTCCCAGCCCCTATACACAGACCTATCAGCAGCTGAAATATCACGTGTGGTGTCTGCCCCTATGCCCATATATCTACCAGGGCTCACCCTGTGCCATCTGTCTATAATATATACAATGTACCTTTTGTCATTGAGGCTGCACTCTAGGTGCCACAAGACACCGTAGATTTTTTATTTGACATTTTATGTCAAATATAATGTAAATGTATAATGTCAGTTATGGGTGTCTGTGTAAGGGTGTGTGTGTGTGTGTGTGTGTATGTGTGTGTGTAAGTGCGTGTATTTGAGGTGCCAACTGTGTGTGTCAGTGTAGGATCATCAGAGACAGTGTGTGATTTTATGTGTGCGTTGGTATGTGCATTCCTGCATTTTTTTAGGTTGCATGCATGTCTTTTAGCAGTGTGTGTGTGTGTGTGTCAGGGAACAGCTAATCCCATGAAAGGCCATGTGAGATCAGAGAGGTTCAGACGTGGTGCTTAGAGGAGCTGGTGGTGCTGACTGGTTTAGGACTAAAATCCCTCAACTTAGCCTGATTACCCTCAATTAGCCACTCACTCTTTGTGTGCGTGCGCGCGTGTGTGTGTGTGTGTGGCAGGCTAGTTCAGATGGCTGGAAAAGTAATTCTGCTTATTTGACAGAATTAGTGGATGAATAAAATTATTTATTAATTAAAGAATGAATTAAAGAATCACAGCCTTTCAGTTTGCCCAAACAACGTGTTCTCTCTTGTCTGTCTTCTTCTGTTCGGCTGATTTTCTTCCTCTCTGTCTGAGTGACGTCTGTCTCTGTTTTCTTCGCCAGTCAGAGCACCAGACTCTCTCCTACAGCCAGACAGAGTGTGGGAAGGGGAAATGTCCCTACGATCCGTTCCAGAAAACAGCCTCTGCTGTCGTTGGTAAGTTGATCATCTCTTTCCTCAAATCGCAACTCAAATAAACTAAGAATGATAACTTATCATAGGAACAGCTGCATCTTGTCTGTGAGGTTTTAGCTAGGTGTGGATGACCAGTTTTACCTGAGCAAGAGACAAATTAATCAAACAAACAACTAAACAAGAAATATGGGTTTGTTGTTGCAGCACTGTATGACACCCTCTGCAGAAAAATTTGCACGCTACTGACTTTGTTAATATTATGAATGAGAGATTGGATGTTTTTTGTTTTTTGCACAAAACCATCTAAACATGATTTCTACATTTTGAGGTTGCAAAAGAATTTTGTTTGCAATATGGGAGGTTTGCAGGAGGAGTAAAGCTATGTGAATATGAATCCTGTTTCCTCAGTAAATCTGTAAATGCAAATTAATTTGTAAGATATTTCATGAATCACATGTACTCAAACAGGCTTAAAACATATTGTAACCATGACCAAAACCTATCCTAAAATGTACCATAATAACCTAACCCCAACCTACTTGTTGTGACAGGAAGTGTGTAAATTACTTACAGTATGTCTGCAACAAGAGTATCGTGAGTTTTCCTTGGAAGTCAGAGTTGCTCTTCATCAGATATCTTAGGATGAACCATTGTGAGAATTTGCTGGAATTAACCTAAAGTTTAGATTGTCAAAGACAATGTTCAATTCTGTCTTACCGAAGAATACCTAAACCTTTTGTTATTTTGTGTAGATGGAGAGCTGTATGCTGGGATCACCTCAGACTTCATGAGCCGGGACTCCGCCTTCTTCCGTAGTCTCGGCAGCCGTCATGTCATCCGCACCGAGCAGTACGACTCCACCTGGCTGCAGGGTGAGTGCAACTGTATGGGTAGCGTGCTAACTGTATTCAAGTGCGCCTCACATACAGTTAGTATGCTACCCAGGATTTCGCTTGGACTAAAACATGTGGCACCCTGCAAACAGCCAACATGGTAGCAGTTCAGTTTCCACTGGCTCTTTGCATGTAAAAAACAACTTACAATAATGATATACCATCAGTAACATTCCTCCTCCTACTCCTTCAATGCGTATCTATGCTGTTTGTACATTTATTTCTGTGTCTCTTTAGTGTCAAGTCATTAGATTGATGAATACATTTAACAACCATCTTTTGCTTTATTTCTTGCTTTGTAAACTGAATATTCTGAACTGAACTCTTTTTCAAATCAACATCCCTAAAACCGTCTTCTGCACGCCCGGTTGGTGTTGTTGGTGTCAGGCCAGCGTGTCGACGTCTGCTGCAGATAACAACAAGATACATGTTGACTCTCTCTGCTGTTTGTAAACTCAGTTGTACCTCTGTCATCCCTTTGACCTTTGCTATCTCTATTCCTTGTACACTCCTACATGCATATTACGTGCATATCAGCAGAGATGGATTGCGTTGCAGTTGATATACAATTTACCTGTCTTTCCCTTTCCCTGTCTCTCTCTCTCTCCAGATGCCCAGTTTGTGCGGGTAGCGCCGCTGTCTGAAACTGATAACCCAGAAGATGATAAGGTCTACGTGTTCTTCTCAGAGCGCGCACAGGAGGCAGAGGGGGCTGCTGGGAAGGTGCTCTACTCCAGAGTGGCACGTGTGTGCAAGGTATGGAGTGCATTTGTCAGAGAAAGATGGAGACCAGGTTTGTATGTTTGAGTGCTCATATCAGAAACTGTCTGCGTGTAAGTTTACGTAAACACGTGTTTGCCTGAACAGGTAGAGTATGTACGTGCTGGTCAGTGTGTGTGTCTGCGCCTCCTGAGTTGTGTTTACGTAAAAAGCAACAATGTGTTATTGGACTTCTGTGTATAGGGGACTGTTTATGTTTGTCACTGTCGCTGTGTCTTCTGCTCCACTGTGATACACTGTGAATGTTTGTACTGTACGCCTCTTTATGTGGATATGTGTAAACATGCATGACCATGTTCATGTGTCTCACAAAAATTGGAAAATGTTTTGAAAATCAATCAGTAATTACAATTTGGAGCTGCAACGATTAATCAATCAATTTTGTATTTCTATAATAGGCGTTATATTCTATATTCTTTATTTGGATCCCCATTAGCTTCCACAAGGGAGCTAGTCATCCAGGGGTTTACATAAGAATCTTTTTAGGAATAAAAATAAACCTTTGACATTTATGTTTTTGCGTTCTTTGAATTTCTTTAACGTAGATGCGTTTGTGAGGATATGAGAGAACGATGAGTGATGATTGACCTAATGCAGACTGATATTTTTACTTAATTTTTAAAATCTTTTTGTGTAGAATGACATAGGAGGCCAGAGGAGTTTAGTCAATAAGTGGAGCACCTTCCAGAAGGCTCGTATGGTGTGTTCAGTCCCAGGACCAGATGGCCTACAGACACACTTTGACCAGCTGCGTGAGTACATGACAAACGCATTACATGCACAGTAAAACTAATCACATAAGACAGGCCTCAACCATTGGTCACATCAGCAACTGGAGCTCTGCCACTGAATGCTTCATAAAAGAGGTAATGAGTTCAGATACTCAGCCAGTATGTGTGTGTTAACGAGTGTGATACAGGAAGTGGTGGAATTTCTTGCTCAGATGTTTTGAGGTGACGAAGGAGAGTTCACAGACTAAAGTAACTTACAAGTGCCAAACCACAGCTTCAGTGTGTGTGTCTGCATGGCTCCACCGTTACCACGGTGATCAACAGCCCTGTCGGTCACCTTGGGTTCGTCTTTCGTGCCTCAGCCTTGGTAACCACGGCAACTGGCCTCAACATTCGGTTGCTATGGGTTTCATTATCAAGGATTCACGCCAGTGTCCTCCAGTTTGCTCTGTGTGTGTGTGTGTGTGTGTGTGTGTGTCCTCAGGACCAGTAGGCATGAGCCTTTGATGTGTATTTTGAAAGAATTAGGATGTTAGCCTCTGTTCGCTCTCTGTGTTTGTCAGTCTGAACTCGTATCTGCAGATGTACAAGTCTCTGATTTTTCTGCATTCAACTGTGAACCAGCGCTGCGCTCGATTAGTATCGATTAGTATCCTCACACACATCAGTGGTGATGAATACATTACTGTTAGTGTGTGACAGACAATCACCTGCCGGCAGTGTTAGTGTCCAAAGGCCCTGCACACACACACACACACACACAGACACACACAGACACACACACACACACACACACACACACACACACACACACACACACACACACACACACACACAGGTGTCTTCAGTTGCTGAGTGCTGAGAATTACGTGCATTCACCAAACTTCCAGTACTAATAAAAATGGCTCTGCTCGTTATTCACCAGGGTTTGATTTAGCTGGCTCAGATGGAGTTAGCCTTTAAATTAAAGTGCCAAGCGTGCAGGTCACATGCAGCAATATCAATGATGCAACAACTGAAGAACCTTAGTTTTCCTCATACATTTTACAAAAGAAATTCCTAATTTACTAAAACAAAAGTGCAGCAAAACTTCAGCACAGTGAGGGAGATGTAAATCATTCACATCTGCACATGCCCAGGCAGTCAAAAGAAGTGAACACCTGTGTGGGAGAACTATGCATGTGTACAATATCTAAAACTGATAAATACCGAATACATAAACTTATTAGACACATTGTCAGCCTCTATACAGCATTTTATGTCACGTACCACTGATTTAAATTTGGTCAGTGATCTTCTGTGTCACAAAACATAAAGGTTGTGCTATTCCGAGCAAACCGAGGTCTAACACTTTCAGATTTTCCCCACAACACGACTGCAGTCGTGAGCTGTAAAATTCTTATCAAGATGGCACCACAGATCAGTGTGTTGTGATGCTGATGATCCAAACAGGTTCACTTTTACAAATGAAGATCCTCTGAAGATCGCTATTCCTTTGGTTGAAACTCCAACATTCATGGACTCTGACTTTACAGACATTTTGACCATTGTGTCCAATGGGGTTATCGTCTTCAGTAAAATGGGTGTTAGAATTTTTGAACTTCCTTAACAACAACAACAGGACAGACAACAAATGCACCGGCAGCTCTATGCAGAAGCACCATTAAGCGCCACAAAGCTTCCACCTCCTGTCTGAACCTGGCGTTATACAGTCACCTCAGATGGTGCTTGAAAAGGGGACATACCCTAGAGGCTTACTGACAAAGTTAGATCTTTAACATCTGGCTAGAGTGTGTCTATAACCACCTCGGCAAGGTGAGATCAGGCTAAGTGTAAATGGGGTCATTGTCTCTGCTGCTTTGATTTTGACCATTCATTTTTGAATACGTGCTTGTGGGAAGTGCAGTATTATTTTGAAATGTTACGGGGCTGTCAGTCATCTCAGATGGGACTTGAACCCACAATCCCTGGCTTAGGAGGGTGCCTTATGCAGGGCATTCAGTAAGCATTCGAGACATGCAGATATAGAACACTGAAACAGAGGGAGAGTGTTTTGGGGACAGGAATGGTTTCTTTTCTCTGCTGTTTTTGTAAACAGAAGCCTCTCAGGGTAAACGACATGACTCCTCTGTTTGATAAACAAACACAAACACACACACACACACACACACACACACACACACACACACACACACACACACACACACACACACACACACACACACACAGCTAGCTTTTGAGCTGTAACACACGTACTCGAGCCTCAGCCTGTCTGTGTACACAAGACAGTTCTGACTTGTCAGGAGCATAATCATTTCTACTCAGCATGCCTGTGGCCACTCTGTACACATCTGATAAGGGTCCATACAAATTTGTTTGTGAATACGCTTCAGCACACTCACACACACAGAGACACTCCACCCGCACAGAAACACTACAAATCCCATAAACCTGGGAGAAGGTCTGCAGGTCCTTCACAGCAGCAGAGCTGTGGATACCACCTGCCTGTGTGTGTGTGTGTGTGTGTGTGTGTGTGTGTGTGTGTTTTAAAGGTTTACAGTTATTACATTTTGCAGAACATTGAGGGTGAAAAAGGCATAAAAATCAGCAGTGTTTGGGTTCAGCTCCTGTCTGCTGTGACACTGTTGCTGTTTTTACAGGTGAAAAGGATTCGACACCATGTGGCACAAATCCATCTTAAACTGTTGACTTACAGTAGATGTCACAGCTTGACAAGAAAAAACAATCAATCCATTACAGGGTTTATAAGTATTACAATAATTTTAAAACACTAACCTTGAATGACTTGAAGGGCAGTTAAAAATGACGTATTTTGTCGTTTCATTTGAAGGACTTGTAAATAGTTAATTCACCTCTATTTTCATTAGCATATTTTTGTGGTTGTTGACTGACATATTTGATTGAGTTTTTGAACGCCCTCACAGACGACTTTATTTTAAACAGAAGATGTGGTCCCTGTTGGCCACATGGACTGACTCATGACACAGGAGTTTATTGTTCAGTTGTTTTTGTGTCTGGAGTTGTAGATTCTGCATTGACTTTCATTAGGTTCATTCTTAATGTGTCTGGCTCTTGTTGCCAATGCCACTTGCCTCACTGAACCACACAGTTATTAAAAAACCAAACAGTCGAGTGGAAGTGGTTCATGTTTGCTGTTTACAGACATTCAACCTGCTGCCCGTTCAAGCTGAATGAATGGGCAGCTCACAGGAAAGGATTATCTGCTGTTTACTGCTGTTGTCCCTGTTGTGGTTGTTGTTGTTGTCGAGGTTCCATGTGGTTTTAGAGCTGGAGATAGACAGCCCTCTGTGGCCGGACTCAGTGTCATGACACTAGAGACATTGAGGTATTTTGGTCATCTATTTTTGTCTGTGTGACAAAACTTTTCCAGACATAAGACAGCACCCATATCCTCGTCACTACGTCACTCGCTAATGCTGGAAAGGAATTGAGGGAGGGAGAGGAGCAAACAGGAAAGTATAGGGGAGAAAGAAAGAGTATTTATGTACTGAAGGGGGAGCGCTACATCTGAATAAATATGAGGAATGGAGGGAGGGAAGATGACGAAAATGAGGAATGTCATCTTCACAACCACTTAGTATGAAGAGGTGAAGTCTGCAAAGGCCAGAAAGAAAGAATTTGTTAGATAAATCAAAAAACGTAGATAGAAAAGAGGGAGCGGTGGGGATGAAGGAATGATGGGAGAGATGACAGTTACAGAGGGGATGGAGAAACCAATATACAGAGAAACTCACCAACCAGGTGACAGACAGACAGTAGCTTTATTTACGGTCAGACTGTTTGGATGCAAATACAGCCGTAAATTAGTTGGTAAATATAACCGTAAATTAGTTTGAAATGCTACAACAGATTAACCAAATTGGCGTGTTTCACCACAGCAAAAAAAATATCCATCTCAACAAGTCATTTGGTATATTTTCGAGGAGTGCAAATAAAAACTGCCAGTAGGTTGAGTCAATTTCACCTGGCATCAGTACAAATGACTTTGCTTTAAGGCTTTTGTACAAACAAGGCAAAGTTTTTCTGTGCTAATTCAGTGTTCTTTCTTAATTTGTGTTCAAGAAATTAACACTCATTATCAGAAGATGTCTGAAAGTAGAAAAACAAATTAATTTTTCTAAAAAAGGTTTAAAGCTGAATAAGACACTAAGGTGGGTTATATATGGGAATCAATAGTAGAAATACTGGTTTTCAACTATTTATTAGTACTGGGCATGTTCTTGTTGTTCAGTGTCAATAATGTTTGACAACATCCAAATATTGTCTGTTTTTCTTAGAAAGAAATTCACTTTGTAGGACTCTAATGCTCCAACTACTGACCCTACAACCATGATGGAGAGGGGCGTCAGGGACAGCAGGTGTGACATTTATGGGAAGTTTTTATCCAAAGCCACTTTTGAACTGTTTTAATTGAAAGTTGAACCTTTCTTTGGTTCGACTGGGGCTGTTTGGGGGAGATAATGTCTCGGCCCATATATGAACTGAGGATAGAGCAGTTACATGCATGACTGAGCCACCAGGACCCCCAACCCAGTCAGATTAATCTAACAAATGCTTTTCCAGTATTTACTGCTTAATTACCTCATCAACAGAACACTTTCTGTTGTGGGTATGAAAAACGTGTTTTGTGATACTGAGAAAAATTAATCATGTTTTGATGCCTCCATTGAGCCTTTCTAATCCATCAAGGTTTGTGTGAAAATACTTGAATGGAAGCCAAGTTTACCAGAAGGAGAAACAGAGGAGAAAGAGGGGAGTGAGGGGGGGGGGGTCTTAGAAAGAGGGTGAGAAAGAAAAGATGAAGTAGGACAAATAGGGAGAGGGTAGAGGTTATAGCACGAGGTGTTGACCAGACAAGAGAAGAAAGAAGGAGGAGGGGATGGAGGAGGAGACGAGGAAAATACAGGCAGAGGAAAGAAGATGAGTAGAAGCTGTTATTAAAGTGTTATTGCTCTAACACTGCGAAAGAAAGAGAGAGAGAGAGAGAGGATGAATAGCTGACTAGGAAGAGGACTGGAAATAAATTTGGCTTCAGGGTAGGAAAAGTAAAGAAAGTGAGAAACGGAGGATGAAGTGGATGATGAAGAAAGGATGGGTGGTTTTGTTCCTCAGGAGTAAACAAAAAAGGAAAAATTAAGAGAATATTTCAGATGTGGCTGATATTTAAAGGTCATTTCCTTCTAAAGTGGAAATCGCAGTAGCATGGGCAGAATGTGTAGTACAGTCTGCCCTCTGCCACCAGTTTCCTATTCCTCTTGAGCTACGGTGGCCTGAAAGTGACATATGGGAAGTCACGTTGTCACTATATGAAGAGAAATAAGATGGCTAATGAGTGCAGGAATCTGGAAGAGGAGGCATGAAGAAAGTATGTTTTGCAAGTAAGGAAGGTCATCACTGATCATCGGCAGTACTCTCTACATTAGTTTAAGGGCAGATGCCACCAAGGAGTGTGAAATAAAAATAATTGGTGCAATGGATAGACAGAAGGGGGGGACAAAACCAGAGGGAAGGATCAGAGAGAAGGGAAGGTGATATTTATGTACCAGGGAATACTAACAAAAGGCATTTTTCCTCAAAGGACATGGAGGGGGATGAGTGAGGTGAAGTGAAGCTAAAAGGGTGTGAGGGCTGATGGGATGGAGACGGGTGGGTGTGAGGGGGGAGGTGTTAATAGGAAAGGATGGAGCAGACAGTGAGGTGGAGAGTGAGGGGAGGGAAGAAGCGGCAGGGGAAAACAACAAGGAGGAGATGTGTAGGAAATGTAAGGTTTCATTAGGAGATGCAGCGGGCTGAAGTTATAGATTTTTACACATTCTACACGTGTCAATTAGACTTTTTAAAAGTTATAGCCTACTTAGGATAAAGTGTTGTTTTAGCCAAGTGCCATATAAATGCTGGATACATTCCCAGTCTTTTAAAGGTATTAAAAGAAGAATTTCAGATAATTTTTTTCTGTAGAGATGTAGAGAGTATTCTCGAATGAACATCATAAAATTTAAAGTGTCCTTCCAAAATGCTATATAATATGTTGGTTTTTATTTTATTTTATTATTTTAATTTGCCCAGACAATGAACTGTACCACCAAGGAAACCATGTCCTTCATTGCCACCTTGGAAGAGTAGGCATCTTCCAAATGGAGATATCTGTCTGGACATAAATGTTAAAATTGAGAGAGACATCAAGATGGGGTTAACAGCAGTGGCTGGAGGGGGGAAAATGTGTCACAAAGAAAAAAGGTGGAGCGGCTGAAGGAATAGGGCCAATAGCTGAAGGGGTTAAAGAACAAGACAAGATGGAGGCAGGGCTATTGTTGGCAAATTACTGTAAGATGGCGAGGAGGAAATAAAGACAGGGAGTGTGGTCAGAAAGATGACAAGGAGGAGGAGGGAGTAGGTAGATGTTGGCATTCAGGGGGGCTGGACGGGGAGGGAGGGAAAGAGGGAACAGCAGAGAAATGAGGAGAATATGGGTGTTCGCCTGGGGGGCTATGGCCAGACAATTAGGAGGAGGAGGAGGAAAAAGGTAGGGGCTGCGGCTGCAGGTCTGCGGGCTCGACAAGACTATCTTCCCTCAGGGAAACACAGCCTCTTTTTGTTTAGAGAAGAAGACACAAGAACAATTCTCCAGAGAAAATAGGCCAGACAGACAGATGGACGGGGAGATCATGGGATGGAGAGATAGTGGGAGGGAGGGAGGGATGGCAAAAGTGAGAAACAAAGAGAATGAGAGATGCTCAGGGGGATCCTGGGACATCCAGGTGGATTTGAGCAGAAAGGGAGGGGGGATGAGCACCTGATGAAAAAAATACAGAGAGAAAGAAAAGGAGAGAAGAAGATTCAGAGGGAGACAAAGAAAAGCAGCTCAGAATGAGGGATTACTGTTAGTATAAGATGGTGGCCAAGTGTCTGACAGTGAAAGAGAAAGAAGATGTGGTTAAAAAGATAAAAAGGGAGAAAAGAAAAGCAGATAGGAAGATGTTTCCTATAACTGCAATATGATTAAAATGCTGTATTTTACATATTTTATAACTTTAAATCCGCACTGCTTTCTGCTTCAACTTAAAAAAATGATCATTCACCTTGACTCACCTGGTCAGATAATTTTGGAGAAAGAAGCAGATTGACCTCATATTTTCTGCACTCTGTGTTTGTGATAAATGTGTGTGGGTTTTGCTTTCCCTCCCCTGTTAAAGATTAATGACATTAAAGTCACTATAGTTATTAGTAATAAATCAAACAGACAAGAGAGAGGCGGGGGGAGAACGGCACTAGGTCTAACTCAGTCGTGATTTAAACTTGTCACGCAGCGATAAGAGTGAGTTTTTGCCAAGCTGAGCTGTAAATAAATGAGACGTCTTCTTCAAAGTCTGAAAAAGAAAAATGTTCTGGTTGCCTCTTCCAAAGTTTTAACTATGTTTTCATGTGAAGCTGAATGCACAGTTAGGTGCTGAGAAGAAAGGAGTCTGACTAACTTTCAAGCAGAAGGCAGGGATTCTGAGTTTTTCCCTACAGGGTTTACCAAAGTTTGTATTAAGTTTAGGCAGTACTTTTTCAATATTGAAGCGAGTATATTTACCTTTACATTCTATGTGGCCTCCTTTCTACTTGGCTTTAAAAAGACAACACTTTGTTATACACAGTAAATTGAGATTTCTCTTTCCATTGCCAGCCAGCAAGTGGTGAACAGGTTTTTGGGGGATTTTTAGCCGTGCTAGCGGCATGGCTCTATGGATGGCAGTGTCAGTCTGTCGATCGGTCGGTTGGTCCACTTTGTTCCAGACTGAAATATCTCGACAACTATTAAATGGATTGCCATTAAATTTAGCACAGACATTCATGGTGCCCAAAGGATGAATCATCTGGCACCACTAGCTGGTCAAAGTTTTCACTTATCCAGCGAAATATCTCGACAAATGCCAGATGTATTGCTATGAAATTTGATATAGATGTTGATGTCCCTCTGAATTATAATCACTTTGCTGATCCCTTAACTTTTCATCTAGGACCACTAACTGGTCAAGATTTCTATTTGCACAATACTTTGGTTTCTGACTAAATATCTGAAAAACGAATGATGTTCCATCAGCTTCAGCTGTACGTTTGTGTTTAGTTTGTTGTGCAAATAAACATCTTGTTTTGGTCATTTTTAAAGAAACCAAAATCTTGTGGCCTGTTCCAGTTTGTGATAAGGAATTTGATTACCTGTCTCTGTGCTGGGCAAGTCTATTTCATGTCATCCCACCTCTCTCCCCATGTTTTCTGGCTAACTCTACTATAAGCTATTGAGCAAAGGCAATAAGGCCCCAAAAAGTAGTTCTGATCAAGCAACTTTTAGTACTTTTGGTACTTTTATACTCAATTAACTGTTATGCAGTCATCATCTGCTCCCCCCATAGCAGATGCTGGTGTAACCTCTGAGTGGATCTTGTATAAGCTGGTTTACTCAGTTTGATGTGAATATCAGATCCTGTTTAGACACAGGATGAGACTTATAATTAAAGCTTCTTATTTAACTTAAAGTTACTTCAGCTAATCACTAGAATGGTTTGCTTTGATGGTTTTGTCTTGTTGTAAGTTGCTCTGCATTAAGGGCATCAGCTAAACATTATGTATATGTATGCATATAACCAAATTTAGCCCAATTTTAGCCTGCGTGTCTGGACGTCTTTTGACCTACACATTCCCAAATCAGGGCTTTCTTGGCTGTAATGCACTTCTGGGAAATGTGCGTTCTTTTATTTTATAAGTAATCACCTTTGTCCTGCTTGTATCCTCATGGTTGCTTAGGTCTCAGTTTACTGTAACAATTATCTGTCTAAACTGGCTGCTACTTGTTTTCTTGATTTGTGTTCTTCACCTCTGCACATGCGGGTTTATTTACCATTCCACAGCTCACGTGTCCTGCAGACAAACTGCATCAACGCAGTTTTATCTGTTTTTTTTTCCATCTGATCACAGTCCGATCACACGTAAACATGTTCCCACCAGGTTTGAAGGGAGCCTGTCTTTCATCTGTACTGAAATGGCTTCCATCAGGCTGGCTGTGTGGCTATAACACTCAGCTCTGCAGGTTTAGATATAAATCTTCCAATGCCCTTCTTTCGACTCTGGCTCATACCTTCCTTGAAAAAAACTTTGAGCTGCTTTGGATGAAAGCGTTCAACAAACAGCATATATATCATCCAAAGTAATAAAGCAAAACTGCCATAACAAGAAAACTTTAAGATAAGTAGAGGGGGGAGAAAATAGAAGAAAAATAGAGAGATGATAAAGGTTTTAGTTAATGAAAGGAGTTGAAGAGGGAGGGGCATTCTTTTGAAGATGTGAGCAGGAAAGAAAGCTAGCTAGAAATGATAAGAAAAGTGGACAGGAGGGATGAAATACAGTATGAGTAAAATGTGGTAAGGAGCAATATAGGACAAGACCAGAAATAAAGAGAGAGTTAACTGCTCTCGAATCTGTCACTGTGTGTGGCGAATGTGAATGTGTGTGTGTGTGTGTGTGTGTGTGTGTGTGTGTGTGTGTGTATGAGATGAGATTAGACTTCCTGCAGGTCTGGAGGCCACCTGAAGCAGCAGGAATGACAGGAATGTGGAAACAGTGATACGCTTTGCTGTCTCCGTCACCACAACAACATCTATGCCTCATCATGGGAGAGGAGAGGAGAGGAGAGGAGAGGAGAGGAGAGGAGAGGAGAGGACAATAAAGGCAGAAACATGTAGAGCACATCCAAATCTTCTTTTGAACATCCTTTTCCAACCTTTACTGCTGCAAAAGTTGCCAAACTCTTTGTATCTCAACATCAACCTGAGTACTTTCTGGGTAAAACCTTTTCATAGAGTTTCTAAGACTTTTAAAGTTATTTGTCCCGCTGTAACCTAGGAGCCGAGTCAAGTCCTATATTTATAGATTATCACAGCATGCCACAAAGAAAACAGAGGGCTCTGTTCTCTACCATTTTGATATGATGATAAAACATTTCCAAGTCTTATCTGAGACAAAAGTGCAAAACGGAAAACCTTTGATTTATTGTGATTTAAATAAACAGTGAAAATCAAGGCCTTGTCTGTGCTGTGACAGCAGACAACTGAATTATGCAACGAAGAGCAACACTAGAAATAAGGGGACTGTGATGTTTATGAGTTAAAAATCAAACTTTTCAACACCGTGCATCAGTGTAATGTTTTGAAACACAAGAACTCAGCTCCAGAATTCATCACAATTTGTCAAAGTTGGACCAGTGACGTCTGATATGTATTAAATGTCGACCTGTGCTGCGATTGTAAAGCCTCCATTTGGCCAGTGGTGGGTTTTATGAGGATGATTGGATTTGTGTGCTAGTTTTGTATCAATTGGACTCCAAGGAAAGGAGTTAGACCTTTTCAAAGTTAGGAATACTGCACCCCACCCTGTGGAGTTTTCTTGTAAACAAATACAGTTACATATGTTAAATTAATTTTGTTTGTTTAGGAGTTTGTAAATTAGAAACTTTTTAAGAATTTCTTTTTGTCTCCTGACTCCTGCTATCTGTTTGTTTTCCTGTCAATCTGTTCATTAATATATTCATGTTTTTGCGACATTCTTCATTTCCACTGTAATTTGGGATTTTGAAAATTACAGTGATTAGCCCAAGGAGAGAAACTACAGTATGTGTATTATATGGAACAACAGTTTGCTTTATTTATTACACACAATATCCCAGGCACCACTTTGGAGGTTTTTATCCAAGTCTACCAAAATTAATTATAACCTGTTTAATTTTGATGGACTTGTATTGAAGCTGATGAATTACAAGATACAAACAAAATGGGGACATGCACATCAAAGCATTACTCTATAGTGGCACTGCTGGTCAAAAACTCTGCACAATATATATAGTAAATTTTTACCAGTGTTGTAGTTGATTGACTCTGACCTACAGTTTAGGGTGTTGCTACTGTGCCAAGTTAATACACAGAGCTTTAATTTGTGTCATTTATCAAAGCTACAAAATGCAAAGATGCATCAAGTCAATTTGTCAAGGTCAGACAGTGGGTGTTTGATATATCTTGTTCAAAATACGGTTTTAAAGACAGACTGATGGAAAGGGCGAAAATCCACACTCCAGCTAATTGCGCTGCGTGAGGGACCACAGTCTGTGTGTGAGAAAAACGTGTCATATGTTGTGATCTGCTGTGTTTGAAATGAAGGGTGAAGACTGAGGTGTGGTGTTAGTGTCTGTGACAGCAGGTGTTGTGGCGGACTCGGCGCTCAGCTCACCCACTGTGGCTGGTTATTAATGGCTACAGATTCATTACAAGCAGCCAGTCAGCCGTGCTGCCAGCATGCCCGTCGCTAGTCCCACAGTCAGGATGATAGATGCCCACACGCAAACACACATACAGTTTTCACAAACCTGTCCAACACTAATTGAAACTTCTCCAGTATTTCAGACACTGTTATGTTTTTTACTCTGGCTTGACTAATGTTTTACCTCTTTGTCTCCTTCCCCTCTTTTTCCTGATCTCTCCCTCCTTTCCCTTTTCTCTCAATCCAGAGGACATCTTCATCCTCCATGGGAAAGACAAGAAGAACCCCCTCATCTATGGCCTGTTTACCACTTCAAGGTATCTACCTCTGAAAAGCAGGAAACATGGAAATATACTGTAGTAACTTTAAATGGTTTGTAATCTGTGCACCCTTGTTTAAGTGTTGAAAACGCCAGTATGGTGGTGGGTGGGAAGCACTGGGAGTGTCTTTAATTTCCACTGGGTGCAGAGTTTCCATTCCTACAAAGACTGCTCATAGTGAAAAAAAATGCATTGAGTCATTGGTATTGATTAACAACGCCTGCAGATATATTTAGCTGTTTTGTGCTGCAGTACATTACAGGACAGCAAAAACCTTCATTCCTGTGAGTGTCATGTAAAAGAAATAATTACAGAGAAAAACCATGGAATATCACAGCCGTGAATTAAACTATAGATGACAGTGGAGGTGATTATGAGGTTTTAGTTAGTGATGATTCAAGTAGAGAAGATTTCCCACCTGTTCAAAATCCATGACAGAAAGGTGGAATTTCTAAGTATAAATTCTAGTGCTCCATAAAATTACTACTAAAAACATTCAATTTTCAAGAGGTAAAAGTAATGTTTTGTAAACGAAATATAGAAACAGTTTTTGTAAATTTGATATGAAACAGGTGTTTGTTATCATGTGGAGAATTACAGTAGCTACAGTGTGTATCTCGCATACTGTGAGATACACACAGGGTCCTCCACGGGGTCCTCCACGGGGTCCTCCATCACACTGTGACTCATGAATGAAACGCATTCATTCATGTTAACAAAATGGAGCTCATGTGAGCCTTCATCATTGTGTGTGTGTGTGTGTGTGTATGTGTGTGGGGGGGGGTGTCATGGAAAAGTTAGGAAATTAGAAAAACTGTTGTCCAAGCCTGGAAGTGGTTTGGAATGAACAGAATGTTTTAGTTTTGAATATACATTGTTTTGGCAATTGTTCAAAATATGTTCATAAAAATCCCAAAACATAACGTTACGCGAAATACTAATTCCTTGTATTACTAAAATTAAAATCTAGTGCTGTGCTGCGTGACCGTTGAAACGTCAGTAGTATCACGTGATACACATTGGCGTATTCAGCCAGGTGGCGGCGGGAATGTCTGAAGTTAGCAAACGCTAGCAGTTTGCATATACGCAAGTGCCTGGGAAGTGCGTGTTTAATAATGTTTGAGAGAGAGGCAGACCTGAGCCTGCGCCCTATTATCGCTATATAGGCGTATCTATTTTAAACTACTTTCATAAAGTCCTGGAAATGGGGTAAAATATTATGGAAAAGTTATGGAAAAATTTTGAAAATGAATTGGTAAAAATGTGTGGGAACCCTGTACATGTACATGCATTGCAACTATAAAGTTCATTAAAAACCATGACATGTGATGAAAAATATGAAGCAGCACTAAAATGGGTTTGATTAGAGTCCATAGACAATATGCTTTCTGTTAGTATCTACAAAATGGTAATTTGCTCGAATATTGGTAAGAGACAGTCATAACAGAAAGGGAGAGAAAAACATTTTTCTGCTCCTTCTGGCAATGACACAAACGAATACAATTGCACAATAGAGGGACAGACATTTAAAGACTAACAGATGATACTCAAAAAGACAGGCTCTCATTAAGACTGAGATTCTGAAAGACAGGTGAACACATACAAAACATATGCTGAACCACTGAGCGCCTCCATCATGTGTGAGGCCACATTGCCAGATGAGCTCAATAACTTCTATGCTCGCTTTGGTCTCCTCAACAAAGAGCGAGAAGAACCCTGCTGAGAGTGAATGTGACTAAAGCTTATGGGCCTGATAACATCCCTGGCCGTGTACTAAGAACATGTGCCTACCAGCCAGCCGAAGTCATTACTGACATCTTTAACATATCACTGTCACAGGAAAATGTTCCCACCTGCTTCAAGACTGCCACTGTTGACATTGGAGAAAGAGAGAGGGGGAGAGGGGAGAGAGAGCAGGAGGAAAACGAACATACAGTAACAAACATTAATGGGATAAGAGTGCGTACAGATGGAGAGGGAGAGGAGGAGAGAGGAGCTCAGTGCATCATAGGTAGTCTAGGCCTACAGTAGCATAACTAAGGGGTGACTCAGGGTTCACCTGAGTCAGACCTACTATAAGCTTTATCAGAGAGGAAAGTTTAACGGCCGGGCCACACCGCCGACCTGAGCAGCTCGTGACGGCTACCTCTCTGAACTGCTGCGGCTGGCATGCGTGTGGTGTCCACACCCTGCTGCTGCCAGCCCTATCTTTCTACATTTAGTTTGCCTTTGATAATAGCCATCAATAAAAGAATGTTTCATTTCATTTCATGATACTTTTCATTTATATTTAGACAGAAAAAAGTTAAGAAGTTTGTGCTCAATTGAAACTGGGGAGAAATTTTTTTCACCTCTGTGACATATTCTACAGATATCGATATTGAAACTGAAACTGAAAGCTGTACTGTTGCTGGTTTAATGTCAATATGACTATCAACAGATCATTTTCACTGTCTATTTTTGCTGAGAACCACGTGCGTCACGCGGGAAAAATAGGCGAGATGCCGAATCTCTAGATGACCCACACTGAAGACGTGCCTGAGACACGCGTCTCACGCGGGCTGTTTGGCTGCTCTAACCTGTTAACATGGGCGCTGAAATGAAAAGCCAGAGGTTCCGCGACGCACACGTGCTGCTCAGGTCGGCGGTGTGGCCCAGGTGTTAAGCCTACTCTTAAATGTGAGGAAGTTGTCTGCCTCCCGTACACAAACTGGGAGCTGGTTCCACAGGAGAGGAGCTTGATAGCTGAAGGCTCTGGCTCCCATTCTACTTTTAGAGACTCTAGGAACCACAAGGAACCCTGCATTCTGGGAGTGCAGTGCTCTAGTGGGGTAATAGGGTACTATGAGCTCTTTAAGAAATGATGGTGCCTGACCATTTAGGGCTTTGAAGGTGAGGAGAAGGATTTTAAATTCTATTCTGGATTTTACAGGGAGCCAGTGTAGAGAAGCTGATATGGGAGAAATATGATCTCTTTTTCTGGTTCTTGTCAGTACACGTGCCGCAGCATTCTGGATCAAGTGGAGAGGGACTTATTGGGGCAGCCTGATAATAGGGAGTTGGAATAATCCAGCCTAGATGTAACAAATGCAATATGCAATATGGACTAGTTTTGCAGGTCATCCAGGTTTTTATGTCCTTAAGGCATGCTTGAAGATTAGCTAACTGATTGGTTTCATCTGACTTGATCGATAAATATAATTGGGTATCATCTGCATAACAATGAATGTTCATGGAGTTCTTCTTAATAATTTTACCTAAAGGAAGCATATATAAGGTGAATAGAATTGGTCCAAGCACAGAACCTTGTGGAACTCCGTGACTAACTTTGGCATGCATAGAGGATTCATCGTTAACATGTACAAACTGATATTGATCTCATAAATAGGGCTTAAATCAGCTTAGTGCGGTTCCTTTAATAATATTACACATACTGTACATATATCTGTGTTTATACGTGCATAGGTATATACAGTATATGTGTATTTACGTAACTGTATATCTTCCTTGTAAATATTATTTAGCTTCCTTTTTATTCCTTCCTTAGTGCTACTTTATATGCTAACCTTATTGCCTTTTTTATTGTTTAACTCTATTCTAATTTAAATTGCATTTCATTGTGCAATCCTGTATTGTATAATGACAATAAAGCTGAACATTGGACATTGAACCTTGAAAAATAGGCACTGGCTTAAAAAATGGAAGTAAACAATAAAGAGAGGAAAGACCACAACAAATGAGCAAGTGAGCAACAAACTAAAAAAGCCTACAGTTTCTCTTTTTCTGCAAACCTACTGACAGCACCACACGTTCTTAGAATAACCCAGTTTCTGAGGCAGACACCAGAGCTCTACAGTAGCAGCAGAGTATGACAACATTTGGCATGGCGGAGCAGGGAGTTGGTCTGTTTCTGGGTTTTGGAAAGTGTCTGGAATCTCAGCGGGGAACGGATAGAACTCCAAGTCATCACCCAGGGTGGGGTCCCAACCACAGAACTGCAGAGTGCAGAAAGGTCATTCCATCTGCATGGAAACTTCTCTCTGTGGTTAACTCATGATTGCACACACAGAGGTTTTTGTCCCCTGTGATGAAGTCAAGAGTATAGGCTGTGGATCTGTCCTCTGTTATTTGCTTTTCATTTGATAATTTTTTTAATTTAATTGTCCATCTATCACATGCAATATACAGTATATATGCATAATATATATTTTATACATTTGCTGTTTTGGAGAAGTACGTGTTTATTCATTTGTTGTTTGCTCGTTTTTTCTTTCATTCATTCATTCACTCATTCATATTTATGTTCATTTGTTAACTTATTCAGTCATACATCCATACATCCCTTCCTTTATTTGTTTGTTTGGGCATTTCATCTAAGATTTCAGACACAACTGGTCAAATAATTAATTAAAATGTGAGGAATTGAAATTACTCTGTTTAGTCTAAGGAGGGTTGTGGCAGGAATTTGTATGGAGTAGCTGCTAAATTCTTGAACTCCTGTCGACATGTATGTATTCTTGCCCACCACAGATGCTATCTCAGATGCCAGGCACCAGTAATAATATTTCTACAAAAAATGAAGCCTCTCGCTGCAGTGTTAAGTTGTTTTCTGATTCATTTTCAGATTAGTTAAAGGGGAACAGATACATTGTTTGTTTGTTAATTTCTCCATACAACTAGGAAATACATACATACTGGGGAAATAGGCATATCAACATTGTTTGGTATTTTTTTATTTGCATATTGGAAAATTGTTATGTGGGTTTCCTGTGTTAACTCACTTACATACATACAAATTCACCTGTAACTAAATGTCCTCAGTGAGACCTCTAACCTTTCTGTGAAGGGGAGAAGAGAGGGTTTTCCTCTAGAATTTTGTTTTGACTAAACATACAATATGTGTCAGCCATCTGAGCTGAAGGAAACCACCATGACACATCACAGCACAGCCTTTCTATATGTTCTGTTTCTAGCAGCTCTGCCCATCAGACTCAACTGGAATCTTTAACTCAGATAGACAAAATCTTAACCATGATCTTAACTACAGTGGATGGGATGTGTTGTGGGATGGGTGGTGACTGATGTGCTGAAAGCAGCACATTCATCCAAGCTGGACTTTGGTTTGGAGCACATTTGGTGAATTGATGCATTCAAGTTGAAAAGCCACAGTGACTCACAGCTCTTCATACAGTACATGCAGTACATCACTTTCTTATTTAATTTACTGCTTTAAGATCATTGCAACTCATCAAGTGAAAACATCAAATACATGCTCAGCTTGTGTTTTTATCCATGCATGCTGAAGGAATAACGGATGGAAAGATTATGTGAGTCTGACAGTGATGAATGACAGTTCTCCTTCTTTCTTTCTTGTTTATTCTCAGTGATATCCTGAATGGTTCAGCAGTATGCGTTTACCGAATGGAGGATGTGGTTCGGGCTTTCAAGGGAAACTTCCTGCATAAGGAGGGACCTCAGTATAAGTGGGCAGAATTTACAGGCAAGGTGCCCTACCCACGACCAGGAACTGTAAGTTGATACTCAAAACTCTCTCCTGCAGGCAACTGTTTTGGGTTGGAGTTGCATTCACAGTTATACACTGATAGCTACACTCAACAAAATGAGGTACCTTGTTTTCATACCAGTATGAGGATGAAAAGTTATTTTTTAAGTTGAATAACACCACAGGTATTGTAAGAAAATCTCTGTGTTTTCCAAACTTTCTTATCCTTTTCTTTTCCCCTCTGTTTCTTTATTTATCGCCCTCTCAGTGTCCCAGCAGTACATATGGAAGTCACAGCTCCACCAGAGAGTATCCTGACGACGTCATCTTCTTCAGCAGGACTCACCCGCTGCTGCAGGTTCAGCTGATATTTTCACTTTATTAAATTATACCAATCTAATTTAATTAGATTGTGGCCTCTTTTACAGTGGAGTCAAGCATACTTTCTGTCTATTTTTGTCTGAATTCTTAAGTGAGATGAAAAAATTAAATTAGCCAACAGTCCTCACCAAAGGGACACCAGTCCAACACTGAGAACTTATATCAATGATAAACTACATGATTTAACAAATACTCAATAAAATTGTTCCGTCTAACATTTCACATGTAATGTATTACATTTTCTGATTATAAAAACCCTAAACTTTCACGTTGTTTTAGGAAAATGTGCTGCCGCTGGGAGAGCGCCCCCTCCTGGTCAGAGTGGGTGCTCACTACAAGTTCAGCAAACTGCTGGTGGACAGAGTGGAGGCTGTGGACGGCACCTATGACGTCTTGTTCATCGGCACAGGTAGAGTGTGTGCAAAGGTGTAGGATTGTGTTCTTGGCGTTTTAACTCCAAGGTGTATGTTTTTTCACAATAAAGGGTCAATAACCTTTTTTTCCCCCTGCAGACTCAGGCCTCGTGCTGAAGGCCATCCATCTGCCCAGGCAACATGGTCAGAGTCAGGAGGTCACTCTGGAGCAGCTGCAGGTCTTTCAGGTACAGCAAGCTGTTTCTGTACAAAAACATAACATCATCTCCATACCAGGGGTTTTTGCATTTTTCAGCCCATTCATTATAAACTTGAGTACTGTGTACTCTATCTGAGTGTGACAGTTTCTTTTTCTTGTGTGTTTCTCAGTTTTAATTTCTCTCTTCCTCACAGCACAAATCACCTGTGACAGCCATGACACTCTCAAAGAAAAAGGTAACAGATGAGAGAGGGACAGAAACTCACTTTCAAACTTCCAAACTCCCCTACACACACACACACACACACACACACACACACACACACACAACATCACACTTATCACTCATCTCCCCACCTTATATCTCCAAGGAAAGCTTCATCACCAGTTGCTATGGTTACCCTACCTCAGTTGAAGCAATAATGAAGAGATGCCACACACACACACACACTGACACACACACGCACACACACACAGAAATACACTTTGCATTATTAATATTTCATGAAAATAAAATCTAAAGCTGGCTCACACAACCAGACACACGCATACACACATCAAGATTATAAAAAGCAAGCATCACCATGTTTCTCTCACACACACACACATTCCCAGTGGCCATGCACTGACATTGTTACAGTGTGAGTAAGATGTGTGACTCAGAGGTGGTGGTGATGGTTTAGCTGTTGATTGTCAATGTGTCTCTCTGTTTTACGGGAGCAAACTGAATGCTCTCTTTCTCTCTTGGCTCTCCATCATTTATTATTCTCCTCCTCTTTCCTACTTCCATCTCTATTTCTATCTTTCATCTCCCCTCTCCTTTCCTCCTCCTCCAGCAATGGTTGTTTGTGGGCTCCAGGGAGGGTGTGTCCCAGTTGGCCCTGTACCAGTGTGAGCTATACGGTCAGGCCTGTGCTGAGTGCTGCCTGGCCAGAGATCCCTACTGCACCTGGGACGGACACGCCTGCAGCCCCTACATGCCCACCGTACGCAGGTAGGGATGATGAATTAGATCTGTTTATCCAAACAACACTAATCTAATAATGTTGGATATCTGAATAGCAAAGGACAAAGACATGAAATCAATTTTCTCAAATCAGATTTAAACCATATTTGTTAATTGTTGGAAATGTGGCACAAATTGCATCTGAACTCCGATCTTTCTGCTTAAATTTTAAGCATTTTTTCAACTTGTCCAACACTTTGTTCATTTACAAAGTATGACCTATTGACATATTTCTATGTAACTTGCCAATTATAATGTTTTTGTTGACACTCTGACCTTTCCTGTAGTGCCACCATCATCACCATCAGCCAAAATTTCCTCTATACACACAAAATCCAGTAATGCAAAAGGCAGATTGGCATGAAATATGCTGAGCAAATTGATTCTCCCAAGTGGTTTAAGCCTTTTTTTATTTCGATTTCCCCATGACCTTTCCTCAACTGCCACTCTCAAGACTAACTATACATTGTTAGCCCCACTTTAGTTCAAGTAAAATTGTCAGTATATTGTTCGTTACATCAAACACTTCCACATTATAGGGTGTAATGAGCATTGTAGCCTCTTGAGTGACTAGCAGGTTGTAATTGTTTGTTTACTGTAATTTCATGTCTTTTTCTCTGCAGGAGGAATGCTCGTCATTTAGGGGAGGACGAGGATCCACTAACTCAGTGTGTCAGACAGGGAGGTGAGGAGCTAATTTACTGTGTGTTGGTCCATTCACCAATTCTTACAATCACCGTGGTGTAACCTTTGGCAGGCAATTACTGTAACACTTGTGCTTTAACAATGCCTTAGCTATAGTAAGTTTTATTTTAAATATCACTGTATGTTTTACATATGTTTTATATTTTTACTTTTAGTACATATACAGTTTTTTATCTTTAAGATCTTCACTGTGTAATTTTTTGGTACACGTATAAATAGAGATAAAACGTGTGCAGGATATGCAAAGTAACAGCATTCAAGTCAATTGTATTTATATGACCCAAACTCACAAGTATGTGATTGAATATGTGAGGGAGCTTTACAATCCGCACAACATAGGACACCCTCCATCCTTATAAAATCTACAATCAGTAATAAATTGACGAAAAAAGAAAGATTGAAGAAAGGAGAGAGCAAGTGATAGAAACAATTCTCTGCAAAATAAATAAATAAAATTAAATAAAGCAAACAGATCTCTAACCTGTCACATTTATACCTCAATTTCATTCAGCTGGGCTGCAGGTGGAGGCGGAGCAGAGGGTGATGATTGTTGCAGAAGGTAACAGCACCTACCTGGAGTGTCTGCCCCGATCCAGACATGCTGCTGTTACCTGGTACAAACAGGCTGGAGAGAACAGTCCTGAACTAAACCAGGTACATAAACAAGTTTTACTGTAATACTTTTATTTATGTTCTCATTTTTTAAAACACAAATCAGAGTATGTTGCATGTATTTAACCTTTCTTTTGGGCATCCCTGTCATCCACAAGCCTCTCATCACCAGTTTATGGATATATATACCCAGACTGCCAAATACACAAAAACACAAGTACTCAGCATTTATGTGATCTCTCTCTCTCCTCTCTCTCTCTCCAGGTGGTAACAGGTGACCAGCTGGTGGTGATCGAGCGGGGCGTCCTGATTCGTCAAGCTGAACTGTCTCACGGCGGTGTCTACAACTGCCAGGTGGAGGAGCATGGCTACCACTGGACCGCCGTCACCATCCGCCTCACCGTCTGGAGCCCCTCAGCTAATCACCTCCTCTCTTCCTGGTCCAGCTCGTCCTATAAAAGTTCAGGAACCCAGCCCTGGTATGAGGACGTGATGGCGCTGATTCACCCAGGAAACCTCGGCCAGCACTGCCGGGCGCTGGGATACCGCCCCCCGCGCAACCACCGTCGTCACGGTGACATTATGGTGGAGCCAAACAAGGAGAAAGAGAGGGGGGAGAGGCACAAGCACGGGGGAGGAAGAGGAAGAGGAGGAGGAGGAGGAGGAGGAGGAGGGGGAGGAGGAGGAGGGGGAGGAAGAGCAGTGGGGAGGAAGAGCAGGAGCAAGCCACAGCAGAGGGCACCGAGGAGCGCTTGAATGTGTTGCAGAACAGGAGGGCAGATATTCAGTGACTTAAACACACACACATTCATGTTAACATCCACACTAACACACACACTTAACTTATACACTGAGGCAGCCATATACTGTATGTACAGAGACTACGACATGCGCTTGCACTTATCTAAAAAACAAAAAAACGCATCCTTTTATTATATTGACAAACTTTAAACTAAGCTACACACAAACAACTGAAGTATGTACAGGAGGATGTGAACAACAAAGATTGTTACACCTGGACAAAAGACTTGTAAATTAAAAAGCAAACGTAGAATACTTTAGGTTGCATAGCATGTTGAACTAGAACATCTCTCAAGAAATTTTGTGTGTGCCTGATGCTTGGTGCGTATCCTAGCAATCAGTTTTCTGTTTCTGGGTCTTTTCCAGGTGGATGTGAGGGAGCACTGCATGGTTGCCAGACACTGGATGTGATAGTAGCACTCATCCAGGAGTAACTGAAGCACTATAGGTGATAGTATTTGTGGCAGTGATAGTCCTATTACTACTTCAGGCATTTTCAGAGTGCTAAGTACAAGTATTACTAGCAGTAGATGTATCATAGAGGTTCATAGTAAGGGAGAGATATGTCCTGCTAGGAAAGGACAAAATGGCATTAAACACTAAAAATGGCTCCATGAGAGGAGCCAGCATGGATATAGAGTGCTGAAACCTGTAAACGAGTTTGCATTTTTGCACTTCTGGTTCCCTCGTCTTGAAGTCAATGGGGTTTCTTCAATGGGTCATGAATTTTGAAGCTTTTACATGTCTTAAAAAAGGTGGTTGGTAACAAGTGGCTAAATGAGACTACAGAGGTTGTCTCAAAAATCTCGCCTTTTGACAAGGGAACCAGGGCGATTCTAACTTCCGGGTTGGCTCACAAAAATACTTAATCCCTGCAGCACTCTATTAGACTGAGAGTTAAGCAGTCTTGATTAGCCAGTCACAGTCAGCTTTGTCCATTTCTGCCCAGCGACTGCTGAGTCACTGGTTGCTATGGTAATTGCGGCCCCCTGGGGGAGTGATGGGAGGGCCAGTGAGGTAACATACACATCAGCACTCTTAGGCCCTGATCAGACAGAGCGTGTTTTGCAGGTTGCAAACGCGAGGCGCACTGCACTGCCTTTTTTGTTGAAGCCTACAATTTAAAAAAAGAGCAGCTTGCTTTGTTTGTTTGTTTTTTCATTGTTGCTTGGCAACCACCGAATCACATGTCCTTAGCCTAACCGTGATTTTGCTGTAAAGTTACCCTTTCTCCAGTGCTGGCATAGCACTAAAACGAAGTGTGGAGATAGGTCTGACTATGCGAGACTACTGTGAAGTAGGGCTGCCAAGATTAGTCGACTAGTCACGATTATGTCGACTATCAAAATCGTCGACGATTAATTTAATAATCGACGTCGTCGTTTATTTTTTGAAGCTTTGTTTTTCTCTCCAAACTGCCGCTGTAGCTTCCGCTGCCTTGTCTGCCTTTCTGTCCTTGACGCACATGCGCAGTAGTGGTAATCGGGGTCAGCCGTGATGTCACCGGCTAGCCGCAAACGGAGCTCAAAAGTTTGGGAGCATTTTATCAAAAGAAATGAAAAGAATGTGCAATGCAAAATCTGCAAGGCAGAACTTGCCTTCCATGGGAGCACTACAGCGATGCACGAGCATTTGAAAAGAAAGCACGTTGTTGTAGCTGAATCTGATTCAATTTCTGACGAAGAGGGACAGTTAGCTGCTAACATTAACGTCAACAGTGAGCTACTTACTTATATTGATAGCTGTAAACGTTAACATTAACGATTTTATTAGCCTTAGCACACGTATGTTATGTGTTTGCTGTAACGTTATAACAGTGATGTCATGTTTGAATAGGACATGTGATAACGCTAATGTTTTATAACGCTACGTTACAGTGCTAAAAAACACGTTCCTTTGTTACCAAGCCAACAACATGCACACCTGGGCAGGTAAATGTCCTGACTGAAGCAATCTTGAACATGTTGGTGACGGACATGAGACCCCTGTCCATGGTTGGCGATGAAGCTGCTACAAGCTGCAAAGTTCATTAAAAGTTGAATGGACTGTCATCTTAATTGTCTTTATTTTTTAGTTAGCACACACCTTAAACACTTCAAGCTGGAAGCTAATGATGGTTATATAAGAGCAGCTGCATGCTGGTGCGATACGCTGCAATTTAGGTATGATCCGATTAGTCGACTAATCGAAAAAATAATCGGTGACTAGTCGATTATCAAAATAATCGTTTGTGGCAGCCCTACTGTGAAGTAAACTCACAGATCTCACCACCACAGAAGACCCACCGCTGAATTCATCTGATTGGCCTGGGAAAAAAGTTGAAGTTTTTTCAACTTGAGGCGTTCAGAGCTCTCCTGCAAAAACGCGAGGCGCCCAGGGTGCATGAGCAGCACGCAAAACGCTTACTGCCTTTAGAAAATAACTGGAAAAAGACGCCTCTCCACGAACTCTCTGATCAGGGCCTTAGACAGGTCAGACAATTAATTTAATAGAGTTTAAGCTGAGGCACACCTCTCAAACTTCTGCTTATAATTCAAAGGCCGTATGTCCAATCGGCAACATTTTGATATTGCGAGAGACAGGAGACCCCGCTGAACGTGCTGTGCAAATTTGTGTGTGTGGTGACAAAAATGTGAGAATTAGAGCAGGTTAGAAATGTCCCATTTTCTGCTTTCCTCCAGAAATTTTCCTTTCTCAGTTAACATTGGAGTTTATGGGGCAGTTGCTTGGTACTCCCGTCACTTTGAAGCTCAGAGCACCAAATGTGTAAGTCTGTTTGCTTCCATAGTTACACGTCCTAACCAGCGTAAATTTTCCTGCGTTTTGAAGTAGAAATTATGAATGAAGAGCCTGCATGTCACTCACTCTGACTGAACATTCCATCCCATACACACCCATTATAAAAGCTGAAACTGTCTTAAGGCCAGTTCAGACCAAAGATTCACGACGAGACGAGTTGAAACTTGCAACTACTTGCAACGTGCCGGTCTGCAACCTGCCAGTTTACACCAAAGCGACAAGACCGCGTTTCCATAGCAACGACTCTTTGTACTTCCATAAAAGAAGTTACATGATTGACTGTTTTACAAGAGAAAAGAGAGCAGATTCAACAATTAAACAAAATTAAAAGTATCCTCCTGACTCTGCCAAAACAACTGCAGGCTACTCTATTTTTCTTGCTCTTGCTTTTTCATTAGTCATTTAGTACATTATTTCATTACTGTATTAATTATCAGTGTAATAAAGTAGGCTATACTTAATTGATGAGAAAGCTATAACAACCCGAGTGTTTGTAATTGCTGATGAAACAGGTGACATGCCTTACGTTCTAAAACCAGCCGCTGGCGATTTGACAAGCTGAGTCACAGGCGACGCCATCAGCTGGCTTGAGTCGAGCTGAGACGGGCCAGTTCACACCGCTGCAACTTTTCCCTGCGATGTTCTAAAACGGTTTCGTCTCATTGCAAATCTTTGGTCTGAACTGGGCTTTAAGCATAACAATGTGTTGCCAGGATTTTATTTTAAAGTTATGTTATTGCAGTTGCAAGAAGTATTTTCCAAACTTTACCATCATAAAATTGATGCTCAACTGCTCAAAAACTTTTGATTGACAAGCTGTGTTGTTGGAAATGAAAGCAAGAAGACACACAAGCAAACATAGAAAACATGGTGAAAAGGATTTAGCTGCTGTTCGGCAGCCAATCACAGATGTTGCGGCATCCTACACATCAACAGAGACCGTTCTTAAAGCAGTTTTCAGCATAACAACAGCTAAACTTAGGAACTCCATCACAGAGAATATTTAAACACCTTTCTTTTTTGTCTATCAATCTGTAAACATTTTGGAAAATAATCAGCAGTGATAGTTAAACAGCTCTGAGAAGGTAATTATTTACTGTAGGTTATGGATAGCAGTAAATGGCACTGAAAAGTTTTATGCATAGTTTCCCCCAAATAGATATATACCAACAGTTCACCTACAGTGAGAGTTTTGTTGGTTTCTTCAGATAGATGGGGTCTGACCGCGAGATGACTGGCCGCGACCACAAAGATGAAAGGCAGAGAAAAGTACAGCAACAGCTTTGATGAGGTTACAGATTTACTTTCCCAGGACGTTGCAGCCGCACAGACATAATGCAGGAGATGTTTCCATTATGTTCTCCTCAAGGTTCAGAAAGGTTAGCTGGTAAGGTTGACAGACACTGAAATGAAGAAGAAATTAAGACAGTGGATCTGGTGGTGTGTTTTATGATGTCAGAAAAAATGCTCCATCCTATTTTGAGTGTTGGCTTAGTTTTCCTAGAGTCCCACATGAGTATTGTTTACAGATTTAGCAAATATGTTAGGTTTACTGTTAGGTAGGACAAAAGTAACAGCTGTAGACAAATCTACAAATTTTCCTTTCTGCTTCGTAAATTTCTGGGGGAAAGAAGTCTAGCTGCTATTAGATGAGGCACCATCAAGCTTTTTCTTTTAACTCAAAAATTTCCTCTAGACATTCATGATTGAATCTGTTTTAAATGGTTTTAATGAGCCTAACCCTCATAACCAGGGTTATTACTACCAGACATTTTTGGCAAAACACAGAGGGATAATGTAATTGGTAGTATTTGAAATCACATTTCTAGCAAGTAAAAACAGATTTTTTTAAGGTTCTGTGTCCATTGGACAAAAAAATGAACCTTGAAAATATCAATTTTTACAAGGTAGAAGGTTTACAGATCTTCCAGTAGTATTTGATACGACATGGACAAGAAAATACATCTCAAAGAGGACTGAACAATGAACTGACTGACTCCATGACAGATGTTTTTCAACCTATGGCTCAGGACCCAAAGTGGGCCATTGGTGACTTTGAGTGGGTTCTAGCCCAACTAAAGAAGTGGAGTAATACATTGCTGGTAATGACATCTGGCTGTAAATTACGAAGCAGGCCCGATGTATAATAAAGAAGCCTTTAAGTTTGAACATGAGAAACTGCTAAACAAGACTGGCGTCAAGTGAACTCTGGCCTCTGGGATATGAGCAACTTCAGTGACTTTGCAATGCAGTAAATTGTGATTTATTCTTAATGTTAAGAAGTTAAACCAACACAACTTGTTCCACCTAACTTTATTTTTAGTGGTATTTATTTGTTTAATCTGGTGTGAAACTGCTTGTTTCATAAGTTGTAAAGTCAGATTTTTTGGGGAAACGCTTCAAGCTCTTCATCAACCAATTCAACCATGATGTCTCACAAACTGGACGCTTATTTAATATTTTTCTGTCTGTCTCTGTCTTTGTATGCATGTATCATATGTATGTGTGCCCACATATTGAAGTCTGCACAGTACATTCTTTTTCTTCTTTTTTTCCGCAAGATTTCCAATTGTTAACAGCTGCTTCTGTTGATGCACCATCTCCCTCCCATCTGCGGAAATTCAGATCAGTCCTGCCTGCAGTCATGGTTACTTTTTTTGAGAATTGGCCAATCCCGCAGGCATTTAAAGGTAAAAACTGCTTCGGTTCGAGGCAGCAGGAAATAAAAATGAATTTAAAATTTTATGGTTTGTTTTTCTGTTTCTCTGATAGTTTATGTCGGTTCAACAGATACAAACCAAATGCTGAAACATCAGAACTGAGCTGAGCAGTGATAGTGCTGTAGTTTACAGATCAGATTGTATTAGAAATGAAAATACTAATTTTGCTGATGTTTAAAAGATTAATGCGAGAGACAATGGAGTGGGAGAAGGAGAAAGCCAGACAAACTAAATTAAAACTTAACTTTCTTTTGTATGGTTTACTGGAAGAAGATGCATTTACATGCATGGTTACATCCAATAATAACAGCCTCTCATATTTTCATATATTTAATTTCATCCCACAATGATGATGCTGAGCACGCAATCCCACCTATAACAGAGTAAATATCTATCCCATGCTGGGTCGTACAGAATCCTATTCCCTTTGCATTGCTGGTTATTTGTGTTTGTTTGTATTTTATTTTTATTTCTGTGTGTGCGTGCTTGTATACGTGTGTGTGTCTTTGTGTGTGTTTGACATGAGTGGGATCAGAGTAAGAAGAGCTGAAACTAAGGTTTCAGAGGCCAAGCCAGTAAATCTGTCAAATGGGGAACTCGGCAATGGATCGGAGATTCTTTTGATGCTGTAAGAAAAATAAACCAGAAAGATGCAGAGCAGAGAGAGCCCTCAGAAAATTAACATAGGCTTGGCTCTTTGGCTTCTTGGCTTTGGCCACATGAAAGAGCTAACCAGCGCTGAGCTACTTCTGAATGTGTGTGTTTGAGTGAAGAGAAAGAAAGTTTATACAGGAGTGTGTGGCTCTTGTTGAATGTTGAAAGTGTGTAAGTATCAGGTACAGCCGCATCTCAAAAATGAAAGGGTGTGTGGGTGAGTGTGAAGCTGGCAAATGAAATCTGGATTTGGTGTGTTCTCAGACTGCTGTCAAATATGGCATTTAGGTAAAAAAGTAAACATGGTCAGTGTGAGTACAGACGTTAATGCGTTAACACAGCAGATAAAGCCTGTGAGTCCATACTTAGAAGGTTTCCTGTCTTTGCCAAAAGCTTATCTGTTCATGTTCAAAGCTAAACCAGCATCCACTACAGTACCGGCTAGTAGAATTTGAACACAGCATCATTTTAACTAAAGCGATGATTATTTTGTGAGCATTCGCAAACAATATCTTATGATATTGTAGCGACTGACATAGGCCTGCTGTCTGTAAGTCTCATGGGGGCTGTTGAATGCTAACAACATAGTCATTGTTATATCCTCAAAATATTGAGTACATACTTTAACGAGTATAGAGATTTTTTTCATAGCAGCCTTTCAGAAAAGATGAAACATGATACTGGCTGTTTTCTGTTCATATTTTAAGATAAATGGCCATCCATTAGTGTAATAAAACGTGAACACCCTATAACTACCACACTTTAACCAAGCAAAATGGCAGTTACTTTGTTAGCATTCAGAACAACATATCCTATGAGTCTTAGCCATTAGCACATTGACAAAGGCTCATGGAAGCTGTGTAGTGTTAATGCTAACAAGATTAAATGTTGAGGGGTACCTGCTGTACAATCCAGTACAGTGATAAATACAAATCTAGTTTAACGGAATAGTTCTCGCTGAGTTTTAGATTAGTAGATTGATACCATTCTCATGACAAGCTACCACCAGCAACAATTTAGCTTAGCCTAGCACAAAGATTGAAGATGGGCAATGCAGCTAGCCTTTCAAACTATTCCATTAAAAATGGACATAAACCCCCAGGGACATTTAACTTTTCAGAAAGACAGATAGAAACCTTCTAGCCATTACACTTCAGCTGCCAATGGTAGATGCTAGCTAGGAGAGGTAGCGTGACTTAGCCGCTCTATATGCAGCCAAAACCTACCGTTTGGCATTCTTCACCAGCTTTCAGGCAACATCATGATGGTGAGTGGAAAGTGCAGGTAGTGCAAACATTTTGACATGTTCTGCTAGCCAGAATGTACAGGCAAACAGGCAAACAAAGCCAAATGTGACGCTTGTTTTTGGTCTCAAATCCTCCATTTTCTTTTGTTTCTTGTGAGATTCTATTTTGTCTCTGCTCTCAAGTATGCCTCAAATCCAACAACCTAAAAAGAAATGAAAATAATCAAGCTTGTATGGACTCCAGCTTCTGGATATTGTGTGTATATGAGTGTGTAATGTGTATATATTTGTACCACACGAGTAGGAGGCAGAACTCCTACGAGGCATTTATATGGCAGACCATTTTAAACATTTAGTGTTTCCCTCAAAGATGTGGTGCAGAGCTACTCCTCATTCATTACAACTGCCTCATGTGTTTCACTCTGTTATGCTGTACTTGCATCTCAGCGTCAATATTCGCCTCTTGTGAATTTCTAGAACGACTTCTCTGCCGGCGGAATGAAACTGTCTTCAGCTGATCTCTCATGTGCAGAAACTTTCTTTTTGTAAATATGTATAAAGGTCTGCTTTCAAATGAGTATGTTTGTGTTTTGTGGTTCATTGTGCCTATAAGAAATATATCCAGATACTACACACAAAAATTCAAATAGACCCTTGAGAGGAGGTGGTCTCGGTTTGGTTCCAAATGAACTCTGGAGCGGTTTGTTTGTGGTGGGAATGTGATCTGACCTCGATTCGACCGAACTACCAGGTGTACTCCGCAAGTTTGAGCTAAATATTAGCTCCCTTGTTCTGCTCAGTCATCTGAAGGCAGCACATCTTTGCAAAGTGTAGTATAGTATTTTCAAGCCAGTCACCTGGCTGGATGCACTCCAGAAGCTGTCTGACCGCCAGCATGTGAAAAGGTCTCTGTGCAATATAGCTGTTTAGGATGCGCAGGTCCAGAATGGGTCTCATGCCCCCCAATTTCTTGGGCACCAGGAAATATGGGGAGAAGAAGCCTAGGCCTCTCTGAGCCTCTGAGTGAGACCGCCGATATGGTTCCCTTTCGGAGGAGCGCAGCTGTTTCCTCCTCCAAGGTCACCCTCTCGGCGGGGATGGAGAGAGATGTTTGAATTACGTCGCTGATCGGAGGGGGGACCTGAGTGGCACACATCATGCGGCCGTTGTCGATGGCGAAGGCCTGGGACATATGAAGGAGAGCGTCCGCCGTCGCCAGCGCCATCTCCTGGGTGGCACCGGCGTAACAGCGATCAAAGAAGCCAGCCGTCATCCTGTCTCTCTCGGATGGGAGAGACGGCAGACCTTGGCCGGGCCAGAGGGAGGCGGAGGGGATGAGGCAGACCCTGACCTGCGAGGTACAGGAGAAGCACAGCTTGCTAGCAGACATGATGGATTCTTACTCTTCACCAGATGGTGGACAAAGCTCGCAGTAAATCCATTCTGAAAGGTGGCTGAATAAAAAAGAGAGACAAGCAATGCATGTGCTGGGGCTTTATAGAGGGCGGGTACCGCGTGGGTGCTACCCCCTTTTCTCAGGTGCCAAGGCAGAGCCTGTCCACCATAGCGAAGTCCGTTAGAGGGTGGAGCACATTCAATCACAGGTGCGAAAACGCCATATAGTGAAGCACATTTACAGAGGCACAAACAAACTTTTATTCTCACCTTTTAAAAAATGTTTATTCTTCTATTTTACAAAATAAGCAGTTGTTGCAATGATATTGATGTCTTAATATGATTGACAAAGGCAGAGTCATGCGGCTTGGTGCTTTTAAACAATGTGTAGCTTGTCCTGGTTGAATTAAGATTCAACCTAATGTAACCCCAGGTAATGTAAATGCTCTCAGGCCCCACGACTGTTTTACATTTTGGAGATACATGGCTTTCAGCGAAATAGACCAGCTTACATATTTATACATTTGTTTTTTAAAGACACACATGCACGCAAACAGGACACAAATCAGTGCACAGTTATATTACAGGGATTTGTTCCATTCCAGCTACGTTATTTCTCATGCACACTGTCTGTCACTGTCTTCACTCCAAAACACTAACATACCATGTAATACCAAACCACCATCCATCTCTGCAAAAGTGTCTACATACAGTACTTTCTCAATACATGTTAAACAACTGGTATGTTCTGCTGAGCAATCTGATGGGTGAAAGATATGTTCCAATCGAGCCAGATACCCAACAGGCTTCGCTTTAGTCACTTTACTGTTTCCAAACCCTTGAGGTAACGAGGGGTCGAGTACTTCATTGTTATCTGCTGTTTGTTTATAATGTTATGAATGCACACTACTTTTGAAACTTAACAGGCTCTGGTCAACTATGAGCAACTGTGGCATTACGTTTTTTTTAAGGCTGATATGCACTTTGTAAGCGTAATCATGGACAAGAATCTCCTAGTGTTCCAGTCTGAGAAACAGGATATTGTAGCAAAACAGAAAACCATGCATTAAAAACTAATTAGTGTATTGCAGTGTTGTATTTTGTTATGAATGAGACAATCCTTCTCTAGTGTTTCCGACAAGCCTCTACTGTCTGCAGGGGCATAGCACGGAATCCCCCCCACCCATCCACCCACCCCCATTTGGCGCCGTTACCAGTCAATCATCTCAGACTAGTGAGCCTGAAGGCACTGGCAGCACAGAGGAGAGAGAGCAGAGAGAGCAGTCCATGGAGCCCAGATACCAGTTCAACTATTAGTCAAGGTTTTGCAGCTGAAGCAGTAAGACAGAAGACAACAGGGATAAGATAAGCAAGGTTTGAGGCTGGCTCGCTGGCTATTTACCTATATTAGGTGCCTTTTGTTGAAACATGTTCAACTTTTCACACAGTTCATGCACTTGTCAGTGTTACTTTTCATCAACCGACCAATCACCGCCTGGATGGGGCGGGACAATAAAATAAGGTTGACATTCTACAGCAAACTTTCAAAATGTTGAACTCATTGTTATGCATTAATGGTTATGGTTATTGACAAGTTAGTACTTACCATTAACAAAGTAGAGACTAACCACTAATGTAGACCATATTTCTTGCACAAGGATTTAATGAGGGAACAAAACTTTAAAATTATGAATGTTGGTTGTGTATTTCTTAAACTGCTGTATTGTCCAATTAAAATAATGTTTTACCAGTGGTATAAAGTATACTTTTATATGAAATAATATGAATATACTAACATTATATAATTAATATAATACTTTTATACTAACGTTATACTATAATATTAACGTTAGACTGGACAGAAGTAGATTGAGCCAGAGCCAGGTTAGTGACCATACTCCATACTCATTTTGCCTCATTGATCATTCTGATAGCCTATCAGTTATAGCAGCTCCCTCCTGTCATTATTTACAGTGACTGTTATTTTATGCATATAGCATTACAACACCATGATTAATTTGTTAACATTATTAATGTTAGGCTACTAAATTGTTCTACAGTTTCAAGTAGCAGATTGTGGCACCAGCAACACACATCTGCCCTTTAATCCTGACCCTGCTAGCCTGTTTATTTGAAAGAAATTAAGGAATTATAGGCCTACCCATTAACACTTGATTGACTGAAAGGAAAAGGGACATGTCAGTCAGTCAGTCAGTCACGGCTTGAGCTCAATCTTTTTTTTTCCTTTCATTTTGATTTTTTTTAAACCTCTTTTGTTGTCAAACATTTGTTAAGGATTACATGTTTTATTATTTTACTTTACTGTTCATAAAGACTTTGTTGCGATCAGAACTGCGCACATTTCTCCCACCCCTCTCGTGCAGCAAGCAGCAACGCAAATTTTTCATTTTACAAAACCTCTTCCCCCTCTGTCTAGCCTACTCTTCTCACCTAAATAAAAATGGTAGTAGCCTAACTGCATATTCAGGTGATGATAATCATTTTTAAATTATTATTAAAAGCAATTTCCATGGGCCCCACCACACCTTTGGACCCTATAAATTAGTACCCTTTGTCTCCCCTGTCCTATGCCCATGACTGTCTGACAAAGTATAGATGTGATACCATAATTATATTGCATAGACTTTCCTATTATACTGTAACATAGCCCAAGGGCACCACTTACCCTTGCCAACTAGACCTAATTTCAATAAATAGACCTTTTGACGTCAATTTACCCATTTTACCAATTTTTTTGGTCTGGATGTGCGTGTCTACTTCTATTTGCATTTACCCACTGAGGCCATGCAAAACATATTAAATACTATCTGGAGGGGAATTTTTAAAAATGTATGTGTGAGCAGTGGAAACTTGTTGTAAACACTGCAATTATTCATATTTTCATATGCTCATTACAAACACTTTCAGACAGAAACATTTTGATGTTCGTGTGTGTACTGAGAAAATTAATGTCTGCACCTAGTGACAACACAGACACCAAAATCCTTCAAGAGCACAAGATCATTTTGTTTTTTCTTGCAATAATAATGGCATTACTTTGTGTCTGTACTTTGTGTTAAGTGCTAATTAGCACATGCTAACATGCTAAACTAAGATGCTAAACAGCATTTTTACATTGTTAATGTAAGCATAATAGCATGCTGACATTAGCATTTAGCTCAAAGCACTGCTGTGCCTAAGTACAGTCTCACAAAGCCACTATATGCCTGTATCACTTGACACATGCAGAGTTATCATGGAGCACCAACCAACAGGGGAAAAAAAATGTCATACTCTTTTTTACAACAGATGAACAAGGTCAAAGTGGGCAACACTTGCTTGATTAAAAAAAATCTCCATACAGAACAAGTCCTATCTACCTTATTACTAATCTTGCAGCACCAGTCATATACAGTATGGTGAAAGTCTAAGGACAGCTGTGATGGGTTTGGGCATAAACATATACACAAATTTCTACACCGTCATTGCACCTCATGAATATGGTGAGGCTGTGATTCAAACCACAAACTGCAACAGATTTGGAATAAAACTCAGAGGGGCCTGGCAACAGTCAGTGACAATTTCAATCAATCCACTGCCAGAATTTCAACAACTGTCTCCACTATTCCTGTTACAAAATGACAGATTGACCAAACCACCTATGGACTCTGAGTTATCAGCAATGGGTGAACACCAAAATAAAGGAAATTCAACACATGATGACACGCTGTCAGATTTCACAGGAGTGGTGACTCAAAATGGCTTTATATTTATTGGCATTTTCCGTTCTCTCCAAAGGAATCAATTACAGCATACAGCATGGTTGGAATATGCACCAGACAACATAAGCTTCAGAACACTTCAGCATAGGAAACAAGCACTCAGGAGGATATGCTTTTGACATTTACACACAGAGTGACTCATCAACCCTTTTTTTCACAGTGCTGAAGAAAAGGGCATTTTAGGTGTAAGAAGAGGTAATAAGAGGTTTGTGCACTTCACCGCAGTATCCCTTTCAGGGAAGTTTTCTGTGAATCTCAAACTAATTCCACTGGACATTTAAGGACATCATTGTTGAATATGGACATATTTCCACAGACGCCTCTATTTGATGATGTCCTTTCCTCCGAATTGTAACCACTAGATCTTCTGGTTGAGCATTCCTGATGAATACATTTTCTTCTACACCAGCCATGACAACCTTTCAAAAAGCCCCCAATGACATAAGCATAATAGAATGTAAATACCTTAAAATGTTAATGTTGATGATTGTCTTGGTTTTGGAAACACATGTGGAAGCCTTCCTAGTGCTTACATCAAGTACATTCTCATAAATCAGATCCCTGAGTTCCATTCGAAATGAACTTAGTTTACCACTGAAATGTTCATCCAAAGCATTTAAAACAAAAACATTGCATTGGATTTTAAAGCATGTGACTTTGCCTTGTGGGCCTCGATATAGACCCCTGTGTCTGCCATTTGAAGGCAACTTCCTGGTGTTGTGAGTTGATGAGGAGCACCTGAATGCGGCATTAGTTTTGGTCTCTGTGAGGATAAAACTGTCTCATTTGAGGAGGAGCAGGTTCAGCTCAGGTCCTCTGATGAACATGGTCGACCTGCCCCTGAACTGGGATGCAATTAATATTTGTGATTCATGAGAATATGATTTATGGGCCCTCACTGTCATTTTGGTTGCCAATGTGCAATATGCAGTCTCGAGCTTTTATTATGGAAAAACCACATCTGTTTGAAGGCACGTGCTTTCAATTTGCTTTGTATCCCTCGTTTTGCTAAATGTTGCCTTTCTTGTGGCAGTTACTTTACTTTACTGTTAAAATAGCTTCCCTCTGACAGTAATCTCCTCAAAAAGAAAAAGAAAATCTGGTGAGGGTCACAGTGGTTACTGAGTGTTCTGTTGGGAAATTCTGGAAACCACTGGCTTGTTTCAGAGGTCTAATTGTTTTTAGGTAAATGTCTTAGGCTTTGATGTTTGGCGCAACAGGAGAGGGAACAATTGGGATAAAACAGCCAAATCCCCACCGAGAGAGAGGGAGCAGCTGGCCTGGGTGGAGGGGGTAGATTAGAAATTTTAAAGATCTTTAGATGCGGTGACAGTGTGGTTTTGAATCAACTCTCCTCCTCTGCAGCAGTGTTTGTCATTTCTGGCCACATTCAAGGGATTAAAAAGCCACAGCCGTTGGCCTGGCTTCCACTGTGGGAGGAAAACAGGCTAAACCAAGGCCTTCTCATTATTTAAGCCTCCTCTCAAGTCTGTTCACCATCAATTTAAATAATTTCAAACACATTTGTCAAATTCGTCAATGGTTTATGAGACATAACAAGAACAGCAGCTAATGAAGATGGACGAAATTTGCCCTGATTATCCTTTTGCACAAAGGAAATTTATTTCAGTGAGGACTGGAATTTATGGGAATAACAAGACACTCGTTTGTAAGACGATCCTGTGAGCATGATGTCACAAGAAGGGATCTTATTGTTTAGTATCATGTTGCAAACAGAAAGGATTTAGTAGTCTATCTATGCGGTATTTCACTGCTTGAACCCCTGCTGTTAATTCAAGTTCTGCTCATTTTATTTGTGAATCCAGGTTTTCTGATGTTCAGATGAAATAATAGCATTTTACTACAAGTGCAAAGTGGCTGTCGGAGGCCAGTAACTGAAGAGTACATACGCACAAAGTCAAACCAGGACACACCGATTCTTCAGTCTTATGACATTGCTGTAAAAGGTATACAAAAGATCCAGCTTCCACTTGAATTGTGTTTTTGTATAATCTTAAAGACACATAATATTTTCTAGGTTAACGAGCATTCTGTATTTCATAATGTGTTTGAGGAAATGTATGTATTGCTTGTTTACTACCCTCACTGGGAGGTCAGAGGTCAGACTCAGCTGCCTGCCTACAGCTGAAAGTGGTTCAATGTGTAGTTCGAGGACCCTTCAGGCTGAGTCCTGTGTCTTTGTCCATCAGGACGCTCTGCTTCTATACGTTTTGCATTATGAGATCACCGATATGCAACGTGTCTTCTTGGGGAAGTTATTGCCTGAGGGGCTGTGGTGTCTGTCTCCATCTGTGGGAGAACAGGCATACATGCAGGACGAACCGTGATGGAGACAAATAGACTCGCGCAGCTACAACATGCAGGAGTTAAATGTTGCTTAGCATGAATCGGCACTGCTCTAGAAATATTTAGGTCTGTTTTAAATACAACTTAACAACAATGGCCTGTAGGTCGGAGTAAAATGTGTTTTTCTTATTTCAATAAATCTGATAAATCCGTCACTCCATGATATACTGCTGTGTCATCAGAAATGAGATGAAATCAATATATGTATTATTTCGCTTGAAACGCTGTTTGTTTGTTTGTTTGTTTGTTTTTGCAAGGCGGAACTGTTCTGTTGAGATTCGCGGGGAAGGATTTTCATATCGGACTCGGTTGCTGGTTTATTTTTCTGAATAGAAACTACACTGGTGAGTGTTTTCTTCATTACACTAAGCTCCGTGGCGCTACTGTGCGACCTTATCAACACATAAGTACACAATGAGGCAATGAAAGGCGAGCTGCGGTGTGAAGGCCGGGGCAGCTAACGTTAGCCGCTAACATCAGTCAGTAACACTCGCCGTTGACAGCTAGCTAGCTAGCTAGCTTCCTCTCCGCTGACTAGAAGTTATTTATGTCTTCTTCACTTCTTTGTTCGTGTATGTCTGTTCTGCAACGTACTCGTCGTCCACGGACGCCTGTTCAGCCTCCACGGACGTTGTTAAGAAACAGTTTAGCCAGTGTTAACCTAAGTTAGTTTAGTGTCTAACCTGGTGCTAAGCTAAACTGAAGTAACTGTAACCCATAAGCGGCACGACTCCTGTGCAGCAGCTGCTGTTATGATCCAATAGTCTTGGCCACGATGGGAATAATAGGACACACAGGCGTATAATTAGTACATTGTTAGCTTGAGTGACAGTCTGTATGTGAACACACCAGGGTTAAGATCTCGGGTTCAGATGTGGAGGATAAACCGGTGTCACGCCAAACCTTGAAGTGCGGCACTGAAACGTTGCTGCACGTCTGTGTAGATCTCAGTCCTCGCGAACACTAATCCTGCTTCATTCAGGAGACAGAGAGACAGACCGCAGTTTTCTTACTTATTGCTGCTTTGAAGAGAAGCAGAGGTGCCATATGATGTGGCATCATATCTCTGGTTGTGTTATATGTTGCCAATCTGCTTTATGGCAATTCACAGATTCTTTTACTTCAATGTGATTTTTTTTATACCTTGCCTTTGCTTATATATAATTTACTTCATTAAACTAGAACGGACATTTCCATCTTGTTACTGCATCCCATTTCTTAATTGAAATTCCCGTAAATGTACTATACCACAATATATATAGATTACGGAATATAAAATGATGTGTTCCGTAATAGATGATTTTACCCATATCGCCCACACCTATGGCTGGGTATTGAAACTCCAAACTAATGTCCGTAAAGTGTCCGTAGCATTGAAAAAGGAAAACTGTCAAATATTTCCTGATTTAAATCACGAAACCTTTTTCATATTCAGACTATATTTTATTAAGTTAAAGCCCTTAATTTAACCCTGATGCATCCTGCAAGGAAAATGGTTAAAACATGGTTAAAACATTCCCCAAACAAAGGTAGAAAAAAAAGCATTGTTTTGGTATAAGTAGCCAGGTATCGTATTGTCATTTGTCCGCTATTGAAAATCTTGAAATTCAAACGATACCCAGCCCTAGTAAGCAGTGGTACATGATAAAAACCCTTTTAATATATGGTAGAACACTCTAATTGAATTATGGATTAAATGTGGATTTAAAAAGCAGAATCTCTTCCTCTAACATTCTCTCTTTCTTCACCAGCAGGTGGAGGGATGAGTCTCTCCCCTGTGATTGGCACAGAAGTGCCAGAAACCGCTAACGGGGTTGTTACACCCGTCTCTTCAGAGAACGGCCCTCACGTTCCGGTCTCAGTGAAGTGTGGGGGGAGCAGAGTGCTCTATCCTGGAGAGGCATCAGAGGACAGAGCCCTTGGACACACAGAGAACCACGTAGATGTGGAAAACAGAGTTTACGATGGCCAAGGCCGCTTGGACACAGAGACGTACAATAATGAGATAACATCTAGTTTATCATCACACTTTTCTCATGTGACAGACCCCTCACTCCCTGCTGCTACACGCACAGGAGACTCAGAATCAGGCTCCAAAGAGTCAGACAGTCCTATGGCCCCTAACACTGTTGAGCCTCCTGATGCAGCTCTGCTGTGGGACTCAGCACAGCAAGCACACTCCAAAGACTCATCTCAGCGAGGAGGCCCTGCCACCACATACAGACAGCATACAGAGGCAAAGACTGTAGATGGAGGCACTGACAGCCAAGAGGAGGAGGAGGAGGAGGAGGAGGAGGAGGAAGATGGGGAAGATGGAGAGAAGGAGAAACAGGATGAGGAGGACGATGAGAAGAATGAAAAAAAGTGGATTCATCAGCGTGCAGGAGGGAGAGCAGAGGTGGAGGTGAGTGGACTGTAGGATTATTAACTGCTTGTTTTTAAGTAGACTCTTTGCTGAAACTTCAGTATGCTTCAAATGAACTACAACACGTTAACCGACTACATCAGAAAGGTGATCATAATGTTTCCAAATGGCTAAATTTGAAGGGGAGACAAGAAGCTGTCCTTCAAAGAGAAGGGAGGGATTATAAGTAGCAAGAAAAATGTGTATCTCTTGGGCTTTCATAATGATTTGTCAGCATGTTTTAATACACAGTGATTTAACTTCTCTTCTACTCCATTCTTTGTTCACCTCCTCGCCCACTTTTTAGTCTTCACGACACTACTCCTCCTCAGCCCCTGGTCCCAGCACCTCGTCTTCTTCCTCTCCTCCACCTCCTTGTCTTCCCTCGGATGACGTACCCTGCCCTCCCCACATCATGGCCCAGGTCTGGGTACGCAATGTCCGGGGGATGCAGGACAGCAAGAGCCTGGATGAAATCAGCCAAGCGTGTGGAGGTAGATATCGGTCAAACAGGTTGGACTTTGTGTTTACTGCAGTTTGGCTCATTCTTCATCCCTTTACTTCCCTTTCTTAATTGATAAATACACATACAACCTCTTTCAATAAAGCAATAAATGAACAGAAAAGTTACTGGAAATTGTAACTATATTAAGTAGGGCTTTCATATTTAAATAGGTGAGTAATTACGGGCAATATTTTACAACTTTATTCATCTGATGTTGGTGTATTCTCCAAAGGTGGTTTGGGGGCCCGGGGAGGGGGCAGAGGTGGCCAGTCAGAGGGCCGACGGGCCACAATCTCCTCTGCTCTGGAGCTAGAGGGGACTGTCAGCCATGAGGGAGACCTGACTAACTTCATCACCAAGAACCTGGAGCAGAAAATCAAGATGAGCTCCAAGCCCAGTCTGGACTGCAGTGACTGTGAGTATGGAGCTGAAGCAAACTTCACAAGATTTTAATTAAATAAATAAAGTGACTTTTCTTCTTTTATTATTGTAAATCATAACCCAGGTAGTAGAAGTCTCACTTAATATTTTAAAGTGAACATAAATTTAGTCCTTAAGTGGAGAGGATTTAGACCTCCTGTAGGTGTATGTTCACACAGAAGTAGGTTTGAATTTTTGTTGCATCACGGAGAGAAGAAATTGGTGCATACAGTATATGTCCTGATGTAGAGGTAGTGGATAGTGCATGCATGTGGGTTGCTTTCAACTGCATTATATCTGAGGGTTTTTATTTTTTTTTATTGCATTTTTTTTGGCAGTGGCGCTGAAACGGCAGTGCAGGGTATCTGACTTGCAGTCAGATTTAGAGCCATTTTTTCCCTGCAGAGGCTAACAGGCCCGGTCTACCACTACTCATAATTTATGCATAACTTTGGTCATGTCCAAGGCATAAGAAGTAATGGAGAATGAATGCACTCTCTTAAGCAAATTAATTGGATGTGTCTGTGTCTGTTGTCTTATGATGAACTGGTGGAGGCTTACATGAATCATCTACCTTCAGTGTTCAGAATGCAGCAGATTTGTAAAGTTACTCTGGTCTAGGCAAATTGTATTTACTTTAAATATTTTTACATTTTAATTTAAAATAGATTTTCATCTGATTTGTCTTGTTTTGTTTTCATCCATTTCATTTTTGTCTCATTTGCCAACTTTAGTTCTTGATCCTACAGTATATCTTAACTTGAGTACAATTGATATTTGCAATGGTGTGGTGTGTGCAGATTTTTTAATTCCTTTCTATTTTGAGTAGTTTTTGCACCAACCCCTTCTTGACTTATAGTAGCATGCAAACGCTCTGAAAGCACAATTAAATTTAACATATGTAAGGCAGGTTTATCATTAAGTCATCAGTTCATCATCATTGTTTGATGTGCTGGCTGAATAGATTAAAAAAAAGACTCGTAAGAGGCAAACATGAAACTGATACAAGAAAGGTTGATGAGGAGATATATCAGTTCAATTAGGATGTCTACGGTGTACTCATGATAGCTTTGGTTGAAGAATAGTGAAGAAAAGTGTTGACATAACAGAAACTACAGTGGCAAAATTCCCATCTTTATCACAGTGAAAATCTAAGGTTTTTAGTTCAGAGAGAGAAGCCTCCTTGTTGGTTAGATTGAATGAAAACTTTAATGATCACAGTTGTGAAATGGGGTTGTTATGGTGACTGTGCATAACATAATGCAACCAATAACTAGCGCATGGTGAACATAGAGCATACATGGAATGTAAACATCTTATCCAGGTTTCTGAACTGCTTCTCTTATCTGCTCAGGCATCTATCTGCTCCACGTGAGGGACGTAGCAGTTTGTCAGACAAACAAACAATGACAGCGGCAAAAAAACAGCATCAAAATGTGGATCGCAACATGTTCGATAGCTATCAGACCCTGTTAGATAGCTGTCTGACAGGTTATCTGACGCCATGTTTGTAATAAACAGTCTTGGAGTCTTTCACTTCTTCTTCAGGTTTTAGTTTAGAGACTAATTTTGCAAAGACCGGGTTGAGAACCACTGTTTGAATAACGTTACATTATAATGATAATGATTTTTAAAATCAGGTGATTGTCCTGTATAGTGTGGTACAATGTGAAGGACAAAAAGGTGGACTAGTGGTTAGGAAAACCTTCCCTCAAACAAGAAAATCATTGAATTTTAACCAGCTTTATCATTTTTAGAGTCCTCTCTGAGTGAGATTTTTAGATGAATAATTAAAATGTGACAAAACACTTTGCCCTTGCTCTCTCTCATCTTCCTACTTGTTCCTGGCTGATTAATTTTAACGAAGCAGCAGAGGCTCAACTCCACAGAAATTGAAACAGAGATAGTTTTCCAAAAGGTCACACAGCACTTTCAAAAAGTTCAGCAGGTTGACTTAGTCCAGCCTGTCCATTAGCAGCCAAATGTCTTGTCAAATTTCCCAGGAGAAAGACACAGAACCGCTGCCCTTCACTCAGAGAAAAACCCCTCTGGATTAGAGCGTCAGCTAAACTAGCCACTCAATTTAAATACAGGAACACAGTCAATATGCCCTCTGTGGCAGCTCATTCCCTGTACCTGCTGATTCAGTTAGGATGGATGACTCACAGACTTTGTTTAGACTGGGGGGATTTATAACTGAGGTCCTGCTGCAGCCTGACAGGAACCATTTATTAGAGATGGAAACCTTTGGTCCACTGGCCACATGTGTGTTGTGTATTCCAAGATTGACCGTCACAAGTGTTCTTTCAGTTAAGTGCCATAATTAGTTTAAACCCTTCCCGGCAGTCTTTTGTAATGTATTTTGTTCAAATGGGAATAATTCTTCAGTTACTGTTGTGTATTATTTATTATTTTAACACAATTTGTTTGAGGCAGTCATTTTTAGCTTTAGCAGGTGGTGCCTGTTGGTGGTTTGCATCAGTCTCTGCCTTTCTGTGTGTGGTCTGTATGAACATGCATGTTTGTGTGTGTGTGTGTGTGTATTTATGTTCATGCTGAAATAATTAATTAATTAGTCAATCGACTGAACATTAATCATCAAACATTATCTGGTTCTAGCTTCTCAAATGTGCTGCTTTCATCTGTTTTAAACCATTAAAGCTTGAACATCTTTGGGTGTTGGACTGTTATTTAAACAAAACAGGCTCTGGGAACTTGTGAGGGGCATTTTTCACAATTGTTTTAGATTATACTATTTATAGATTAACCAAAAGAATAATCAATAGGACATAACCATTGTTTTCAGCCCTCCTATTGTGTATTATCCATCTAATTTCATAATTATTTCTTACCAGCGGACTGTTCAGGTCCCATCTACCGAAGCCGGGGGTTGTCACGGAGACCAGCGGATATCCCTCCCATTGATCCCACTGTCCTATTGGATCTTCAGAGACACACCCAGGAAGTGGCGCACAGTGTAGAGATGATGATGCAGAGCCTCAATGGAACCATCCAGAATGTGAGTCTGTCAGTTCTGTCTTCCAATGACCCAGTTCATGGTGTTTAGTGTATTTAGCTTCATCATTTTGTTTTGTGCTCTCTTGTTGTCCCTCACACTCACATACTGTATATTTCTCACCCGTATCTCTTTTGTTTCTGTCTGTGTAATCGATTGATCTTTCTGTCTAATCATCCAGATGACAGCTCTGAGTGTGGGCTACATCCAGACCTACAGAGACTCAGTCGACAGCCTGGGAGAGTCTGTGGACATGAGTATAAAGGTGACACTCTGTGTGTGTGTGTGTGTGTGTGTGTGTGTGTGTGTGTGTGTGTGTGTGTGTGTGTGTGTGTGTGTGTGTGTGTGTGTGTGTGTGTGTGTGTGTGTGTTCCTGAGACAGAAAGCAACAAGTTCATGCTCGTTCTCTGGGGTTGTTGTTGGTAGTAATTCTGGGAAATGTAGGACATCACAAAACAAAGCAACACAGAGCAAGTTGTGTGGGGTCCACCAGAACATGATATATAAACATATAAACTTTATCTACAAAATGTGTTACAGATTGATGATAGCTAAACTTTTTCTTTCAGTTTATCCAAATTTGAATTGTGTATCTTTTCTACATCCTCTTGGACAGATACATACCTTTTTATTTGTTGGATGTCATGTCGTAATCATTTTATGAATGGGTCATTTTACAGGAATACAGGCTACCAAAATGTATTTAACAACTTGTAAACTTGAAACCAGAGTGTTCAGCTTGGTAGAAAAACAACAGCAAACCAGGAAGCAAAAGCCTTTTTTAGGTCACCAAAGCAATTCAGCTTTGTTTTCAAAGGAAAGTTACAAAATCTTACAACAGGGCCACAATGAGCAACCCTATCAGATTTTATTCTTGTCATGTTCCCATCATTTCATCCACTTCTGATTTGGTTGCGGTCTTTATCAATGCATCAGCCTTTTCATTGTCTGCCTTATATTTTTGCTGGCTTAGGGCATGTACACGCTGATGGCTCGCTGCGAGGAGTTGGATCGTTCCATGCAGCCCATACACACCCTGGCTGCACAGATCCGTGACATCAAACGCACCCTGGATGCTCTGGAGGGGATCTGCAAGTAACCCCACCTGTCCGGTATGAATACACATCCCAGCTGCAAAGGTCCAACATCAAGCACATCCTGAACGAGGCTGTCTGCAAGTAAACCCACCTTTCTGCAGGTAGCGCACACACACTGCAGCGAAGATTAGGTGCACCTCTGGATCCTTGGAACCATCGCTACTAGGCATGCTGGGTGATTGGCACTCATAGTCCCTCTGCTTGTTCATCAGTTGAAGATGACCATGTTTGTGTTGTGAGATTTCAGTTGAATTGGGCTTGATTTGCTCTCGGGGCCGAGCTTTCTCTTCCTTTGTTTATTTTAAAAGCAACTTCACTTCCTCTACTGAAGTTAACATGAAACTAAATCTCACAAATTAACCCGTTTTGGAGACACTTGGTCAAGTGCCCTGAACACACACATACACACAGATCGTTGAAGATGTGTGGGTAGATGCCCTGTTTTCCTACTTTACAAGAAGGAATAGTGTGTTGTTATCCGTCCAGCCCGCTTAGTTCAGATTGCACTAACCTTTCCTCCCCACATGGGGGCGATGTTTCTCTCTCTGTCGCTTTCTTCGCTTATGGAGAAGCCAGTATGAACTGCTCAGAAGACAGTGACTTTTGCACAGGAACAGAAAGTCTATATTTTAATCTTATGCAACAAAGATCAGATTCTTTCACTGAAGGCTAAATGAGGGGAGGGGGGCATCATGTCTGCCTGTCTGTCTTTTTTTTGTTTTGTTTGTTTATTCAGTTTCTCAGCATGCTTGCTTTTTCAACTGCTAGTCTGTGTCACTGGGAACTGACCAGCACAGCTAGATTTTTTCCACTGGTGGCCACTGAACAGTCCCACTGGAGCAGATTAATTTAGCCAATCTGAAGATTTTTTATCTGAAGCCATTGAAAATCTTTTAATTTCCAGGCATGTAGCTAATAAACTGCTCATTGTGTCATTAATTGGATCGTGTTGTTTCAACCGTAAATGAATTAGTTTGAGGTTTTGGTTGTAACTGTAAGTTTTACTCTTGTTAAATGGTGGATACCTTCATTTGGAACAAAAGTCTACAAAGAAATCCTGTAAATTAAATTCAAATCAGTTAAGGTTTGCTTCTGATTGTACTGAACAGTCACAGAGAAATTACACAAACAACAGTTAAATTGCTGTGCAGGATGTCCTCGCTTTTGTTTTCTTCAACTTTGAAAAGATAGGACACTTTGTTTCAACAAAGGAGAATTAAATGTGGGAAACAGTACTGGACGGAGTCAGGACACAGCCCACGTGGGCTCGACTCACATTTAATAGATTACCAAGTGATACTCACTTGGTAATCTATTAAACTTACTCATTTACTCAATGATAAAAGCCACTGAACGACTGCAGCGTCGCTTGGCTGTTATTTTACCAACCTAAAGCCATTTGCTCTCATGGAGCATTATACTTGATTTAATGAAGAGCCTGTGGTACTTCTGTCATTGCACTGGTGGGTAGCCTTGTAATAGATCATTGCACGTGTACTAGATTTTCATACTATTACTCGTACGTGTTCCTATTACTGATGGCTGGCAATATGTAATTTGGCGTGAGTAATATTGGTGTTGTGATTACTTTCTTAAATTGGACACTTAAGACTTGTCCAACACTGTTATCGCACGACTTTTCCAAACCAACTACTGACGTGGAGTTTGAGATATTTCATCTACAAAACATTATCAGAGCAATACTGCAAGCAAAGTAAGTACTGATTTTAATCTTCGCTCTGCATTGTCTGAACTGTCTCTACACGAGGCTCTGCACCTGTGAATGTGTTTTAACCTCTATGGGAAAAGATCATGTTATTGACTTAACAAAAAGCTCGGATTGCATTCAGTCTAAAATCTGCTCTTTGTTTCCTTGTCACTTTCCTCGACCTCGTTAGCAAAACTTTGTGTCAGGGAAAAATACAAAGAGGAAGGGAAGCATCATTAAAAAGCTTCTATTAGAGAATATAATGATCCTGGTTCCCCTTCATAATACCGAAATTTACTCAAACATGTTCATGGTTGTAAAGATGTAAATGCTCTCTTACAGATGGTAAAATGTCCAGAGAGTAGACATTTGGGAGTCTTAGTAGATTTTCGAGGTGAGAAAGGATCTTTGAGATGGGAGATATGACAGGAAATGTCCTTTTCTTGTTCATGATATATATAAATGTATGATTAATTCATTTTCTGTTGTACAATCAGATGCACCTGTGTACATATGATCTCTTTCTGTAACTAAAAAATGATTTAGATACCCTCCCTCTTGAGTGTATATTTTAATGAAAAATGACAAATAAATTTACATGAGCTGCAAAAACAAACGTTTGTCTGTTTTGTTTTGTTTTTTACAGTGTACTGCCTCAAGGAGTACTGAAGGGTGTGGATTGGGAACAAGCAGATATAAACAACACTGACTTACAAAAACATACATATATGCAGGTTGCCTATTATGGGCAGAAGTACTGAATACATTTCTCAGAGGTATGTCCTTTGAATGAACAGATACTGCATTTATAACAGACATTTTAACCACAATAATAGTTAAAGGAGCTTTAATTACATGCTGGTGAGACCAATGGGCCTTTTTCACAGCAGATATTTTTGACTTGTCACAGTAGGAAAAGCACAGGTGTTACTAATAACATTAACAATGGCTCTGTTCTGTTGAAGTGTCCCAGTAAGACGTGACAGTGAGCCAGCATGCACAATAGCACTGAAGCAGCTAAATGGAATTCAGCCATCATTAATTTTATTATTTACACCTGTGCTTTTCCTACTGTGGCATTTCAAATAGGACTATGTTGAATGGTGCAGTTTCACCAGAACTCAGGCAGAGGATGCTAGAGAGCTCCGTTCAGCATATAGGCATTTTGAAGACAATATTAACATTTGTGATAGAAACCACAATGTAAAGCCTGGATGTTTTTGACAATATGCAACATTTGAAGGCAAATTCAGTTTGTCTGAAATATTTATAACATATCTTTCCAGAAACCATGTTCAAGTTACTTTGGATAATACACTTCACTGTCAACAGTTTTCATTTGAACTACTTACTGCTGAAGAAATAGTCCCTTTGAAATCTGTTGACAGCATGTTTTATGTTTATGTGTCTTTTTTCGGTGAACCGGCCATTCAACCCAGCACAAATACTGGAAAATGAAACTCCTGAGTACATTAAGCTTCAACTGATTAAATAACTTCCACATAACAAAGGACTGACAAGTAAATGTATAAACTAAATGTGCAAAGAAAACAAAACCTCAGTGCAGGTTTTACAGACTGCTTTTATGTATCTGTGGTCAGCTTGAACAGCTGATTTGATATGACAGTAAGCTGATGTCAGCACACTGATAGTTCAGTCTAAATCTAGTATGTCACGTCTTAAAAGGTTTTTTTTTTTTTAAAAACAGTAGAAACTGAAAAAAGTGACAAGTGTTTGTACCACTGTCTCTTGGCACATTCAGTGATAGGTTTGGACTTCTAGCTCTGGACATAGTTGTTGTCCTTTTTATTTATTTTTTAAATTTTTTTTACAATACAGGTTACTTTTAGCTACAAAGGAGCATGCCTGCAGCTAGCAGGGATTCAATGTCTTGCTCAAGGGCACTTCAGAAGGGCTCATATTGCAGTTAAAGCCCAGACTTTCCGGGTGAAGGTTGGTTTGTTTACATTTTAAGGTTCCAGGCATAGACTTCCAGCCACCAGCAACAGGAGAACAGTCAGGTTTGGGGCACTGAGTTGATTCGTACCACTGTCTGTAGTTACTTCCAGTGAAGGCGCTGGACTTCCAGTATCAGGTGAACTGCTTCCTCTTAACTCAGTCACAGAGGCACCTTTTGTTGTAGAAGCTGTGGTAGAAGTTGTTGTAGTCCCCATTACATCTTCATCGTTTTCTTCTACTGTACCCCCAACAGACGTTCCATCTTTGGGGGATTGCTGGTCTGAGATGTCCCCGTCTGCAGTCTTGTACCACTGGCACTGGAATTCCTTCTTCCAGATCTCAGCTGTGTCTGGTTCAGGTGGTTTAGTGCCTGTGTCCGGCCAATCTGTGGCTTTTGCTGCCTCCGCCTGAGATGTTGGATAGAAAATAATGTTGATATTAGCAATTTTTCACAAGAAATAGTGAAACTTTTTATAATATCAGTCTGAAAACAAACATTAAATAGTATGGCTCAAATTCAAAAGGAAATACAATTGTCACTGTGGTCTAAGGTTACAGCAATCTTCATACTTTATATTGTGTTGTACTTCTTATGATAACTGAATATTACCAAAGGTCCATGCAGAGATTTCCAAAAAATGATGAGTGTTCCCAGAGAAACAGTGTTCCTGTGTTCAGTGCTGTAGGATCAAACTCCACCGGATCTCTCTCTGTTGTGTCTCAGCTACTGTTTTCCTCTCTGCTTTCTTTCTGTCTAAACATGTCTAAACACAGCAGATCCTCAGGCAACTGAGCGAGCTCCCTTTGGTCTTGGTTATGTTTCGTGACTCAAAATGAGTTGTTGTGTTTCCAACTTTCCAGACGAAAAAAATACAAGTTGAGAATTTGTGTCTCTGTGCCCATTCACCATGTGAATCAACTCTTCAGTAGCAGTAAAGGAGGAAAGTCAAAGAGTCACCAGTCTCATACTGTATGTGTTTGTTAACCTTTCTAAGAGCATGATTTCACAGTAGTTACTGCACAGTTTGCTCCTCAAATAATGGAGTAACTTGAAGACTAAAACACACTGCAATATACACTCAGTTGTTTATTACATACACCTAGCTCAAATTTCAGTTTGGTCAATTTATATTAATGAGAGTAGACTAAACATTAAAAGCACCGCAAACTACAGCCTCCAAAATGACCATAAAGTTGAATCAGCACCTCTCCAAAACAATTTCAACAGAAAATGAACATGATACCCTTCAAGAAATTAGGATTAATTACTGGGCACTTGTGTTAGACTGCAGTAGTTTTAGCTACGTGTATCTAATTAAAAACTGGACATTCAGTGTGAGTTAGACCTGTTTCATCTGTCATAAGACACACACCACAAGTACTGAAGTGTGTCATGGCTTTGCATAATGACACAAAGCTACTTTGATGATGTTGCCATTGCTAGACCAAGGACAGAAGGAGTCTGGTTTTTATTTGAACAAGGTAACAGCAGGCTGCTGTCAACATCTATTTATGGCTTACTGTAGCAGTGGGCATCAAGCTGGTGCTTGTCCACAGGATTAATGATAACTGGATACAATGCATAAGCAGGGCTTTATAAACCCAGCACAAATAAATCTTGAAATCTACTTAAAATTACATTCTCTCACCTTTTCTGTCACCTTCTCCACCACTTCAGATGGGGGTGGGAGGTGGAGGTAGTTGGAGCTTCCTGGATTTTGACGGACACATCGGCCCTTTCCCTGGCACAGAGAGGCTGAGCAGAGTCGAGTTGCCGTGGTTACATTGATGGAGTAGGGTCCCAGGACTTTGCGGACAAACTCTGCCAGGTCCTGACACTCTCTCTGGGAAATAGACAGGCCAACAGTTTTTCATGAAGCAGGAACAGTGGTACGTGTTGATAGATACAAGAGACACTGTGTGCATTTAAAGCAATCTTTGGAGATTTAATCAGTGAGATGAAAAATGTTAAATGGTGAAACTTTGTGCCCATAAACCTGGAAAACAAAATGTTCACGTCTATAAATATCAGTGGCTGGATAAGCGTGCAGACATATTCGTGGGTGTATGCACTTTATGCAAATGTATGGTGGTGTACCTCTGTCTTAGTCTCACTTCTCTCCCAGATGACGACTCCGGCTGTTCCCATGGCAGCACTCTCTCCTATGGTGCTCACCAGGTCTGCCTGTGAAAAAAGAAATTATACAAAGTAGCTATAAAAGAATCACAGCACAGAATGCTCTTTTTCAACTTGTCTCTTTATACTTGTCACAGTACAAACACCATTACACTTGTCATGTGAGGCCTCTGTTTATTTCACCCTAAATCCTACACCTGATGATAGACCAAAAGCACGTTTCAGCTTTTAGAACCAGGAAATAATTAGTGCCTCTTCACTTGTTCTGCTTCAGCACTGATCTGTGTGTAGGGCACACACAAATACCAGATGTTGATATCTCACCTGTGATAGGAAAGTATTAGTTGAGGCGTAGACACTCTTGACTAGTGGGAATACAGGAAGATCAAACGCCGACCCAGTCAGAGATGATACTCGTAGTGCTTCTCTGATTTGACTGGGCAAATAAAGCCTGGCTCCAGAGGTCCCACCCTATAAAAAAGGGTACAGATTTTCCACATTTCTACCTATAAACCAGGTACAACACAGTTATTCATTATTGGAATTATACCAAAACTCAGTTTGGATTTGGATTGGAAACTGTGATCTGTTTTTGTTCATTAAAGCTCCTTTTACAACTTTTTCCTGTGTCATAGATAATGAGTTTACATTGCAGGGTTTCACATCAGCCTGACAAGTTGAAATCGGATTGTCTTTGTCAAATACAAGAAACTCTGAGGTTTGTTGGGTTTACTCTCTATTCTACTCTCTCTCTCTTTTTTTTCTTTTTCTTTTTTTTTACAAAACCTCAGTGATAAACCAAACATGGCATTTTTCATTTCACTTGATTTTTTTTCTGCAGTTGTGTAGATGTTGTTAACTTCTCAGGGGACAAGCTTGAGTTAGACAGTAGTTTTCACAACTTTTGTGACTTGATCTCTCTTTCCTCCCCACTGTTTTGTTCCTGCTTATATCCCGCCAAGTTTAAGTACTAATGCGGACACAGGCTTTAAAAAGATGTTTTTTGTCTTGAGTTACGATTAGGTTTTTGATGTTCCTTATATAGATTATTCTCTTTAATATTGTAGTGGCTTTAGATTTAATGTAAGTGAGGGCATGAACAATTAGCATAGGTGATTATAAAATATCCTAAATCACCTGCAGCTTCTCCAGGGTGAGGAGAGGGTAGAGGGCGGAGCATCGTTTCCATAGCCACAGAAGCTCGTCGTTAAGGGCCATCTCTGCAGCAGGGCACTGGTCGGTGTAATTGGCTAACATGGTTTGGGCGGGGTCGTCGTTGTAGCAGCTGGGGTAAGGGGACAAGCCCCATAATGCTTTGGGCCTTAACCTTTTGACCTCCCGTAGAGTCTCCATCATTACTGACTGGGCTGCTGCCTCGAAGTCCACCTGTGACAAGATCAATAGATCACCTGTCAGTCCCCTCCAGACATTTTCTATTTTGTGATCTATAAACTAGCAGTTTTTCAAACTCTTTGTGAATAATCCATATGAAATGTTCAAATCGTCAAACTTAAGCAAAGGGTTGGGGGATATAACAGTATTTACCATCAGATGATATAATATGATGATAGAAAATATTTTGCTGCACAGTTTCTACTGAGGTAGCTATTATTTTAATAGCTCTGGTTATATTAGACCACTGTGGACAATGTTGCAAATCAGTGACCAGGACTGCTTTATGGCAGTATTGGATTTTTGCATCAATATGATTAACTAACTTGATGTGTCAGATATTTAGAGGAATCGCTTGACATGTATTCGCTTTCTTGTCAAGAGTTAGATGAGAAGATTGGTATCACTCTCTGCGCATTAAGTATGAAGCTGGAGCCAGGGGACAGTTAGCTTGGATTAGCATCTTTAACCCTCATCCTACCGACTGGGGTGCCCGCTGACCCCCGAGGCATACTTTTTGTCATATCCGACAGGTGCTTTATTCTATTATCCTATTTTTTCATGACTTTGTAAATCTGTTTGTTCCTAATGACTTCATATCATTGTTTTCTGTTTCTGTTTTAAATAGTGCTTTTTTTTTTTTTTTTTAAATACCAATGTGACTGGGGTATACCAGTCAAAAGCATGTTTGCCATGGGTCCTAATTTAAAGTTTAATTAATTTAGTTTTTTCTTGGGGTCCCTAGGGACCCTGGTCGGTAGTCCTTGTATGTTAAATATGTTGGTAGGATGAGGGTCAAAGCTCACTAATTAACATGCTATATCTCGTTTGTTTAATCCATACAAAAACTGAGGTGTAAAAGTGACAGGCGCTCTCTCTTCCTGGAGTCTCCGCTAGTTGCCTAGCAGGAAATACTCTGTGAAACCACAGTGTGATGTTTTTACACTTTGGTCTTTATATGGATTAAACAAAGCAGATATAGTCATAGTCATTTTTTGTTACCGTTGGACAGAGCCAGGCAAGCTCTTTCCAGTCTTTATGCTAAGCTAAGCTAAGCAGCTGGCGGTAGCTTCATATTTAGCGTACATACATGAAAGTGGTGTGGGTCTTCTTATTTAAATCTCTGCAAGAATACAAACAAGCATATTTCCCAAAATGTAGAACTATTACTTTATTTCACTGGGTAAACCAAAACCATCTGGTTTGTTTATCTATAAACGTTTCTCAATGGAGTTTTTATTTTATTTTTTTCTTTACAAATAATATATATTTACATGTTATATATACATATACTGTGATAGAAGATTTGATCCATATTCCCTACCCCTCTTTAACATAAAATGGTCCGTCAAACCACAAATCAACAGCCTTCGTCTGTTTTGGCCTTCTTATCACATGTATCACATGTCACCATAGTAATGTAATTACCAAGTCCCAGTGGATATTTTCTATCAAGATTTTCTCTTGTGTTTTGTTTTTTTTCCATCTGCATCTTGCACGCTCCACCATCTGCCAACAACTTTGTTTTCTCTCCATCTCCACCCATGCTCCCTCAACCTCTCCCATATTCCTCTTTTATTTTCATGTTCACTTATCTTACTTCTTTTTATATCTTGCGAGCTTGTTTTCTCCCTTGTTCCTTCCCTCTTTCTACCACCTACCCTTTTTATTACCTCTTTGCCTGAACTTTCTTTACCTGTGACCACTTCTCCACCTCCTCCGGGGTCCAGTTAGGAAAGAAAGCCTTCAGCAGTTTCCTCGATGCCTCCAGATACATTATCTGCTTCTCTCGGTTCCTTGACCACTGGGGGACCCATTCTGCCCAGCGCAGCACCCCCAGCCCAAGGTACCTCGGGGCAGGTAAAGCTGCCTCCAAGTCTTGCTGTGTCTTTTGGAGGTGGTTGTCCAGGCGTGTGTGCTGTGGTAGCCCCCCATTGACCGGTGTGTCTTTGTCTATGAAATACGGGTAGTTCCCCAGTGTGTCCTCATAAAAGACGGCCACGCGGCCCTCCCGTTCCATCCCGAAAGATCTGGGATCTGGCCGACCAGAGCAGGAAGAGTCAGGGATGCCCCAGAAAATGATAAAAGGCTGTCCAGACAGGAGAGGGGGGCGAGCTGGCTGGGGTGGCCCAGCAATACAGAGGTCAGCAAAGGCAGCAAGCAGGAGAAGGAGTGGCTGGACTTGAAGGATGGCTGATGAAAAAGTTGTGTGAGTCCTGAGATTGTAAGGTGTCAGTTTTGGTTCTGGCTTTGGGTCTGGACGCCACCGTGGCTCGGCCCACGCCATTGAAGCAGCCACTTCTCAGGCTCTCACCCCTTCAGGCCCTCACAGCCAATCATGTTCCTGTAAAACACATAGCAGAAGTCAAACCTTCTTCATTCTGTAGTGTGACATGGTCACTAAACAAAGTCTTGATCAAATAATAAGCAGCAAGCAATGAACAGGTCAACGGAATAACTCCCCTGTATCATTTGTTGCTGATATAATCTAACAAAACTAACATTAAATGATCAGTACATACAAATCACAAAAAACACATTCAAACAAAGACCTCATGATTTGATCTGCCATTGCTTTACTGTATTCTTACCTACACAAATCTCCTGATATTTGCTTCCATCTACTCTTTTATTGAGCTGCACTCTGTTTTGTCACTTCAGTGTCTTATTTGAAAGCCTTGGTTAAACTGTTCTTATCTTTTCTACCATCCTTCATCTCCCTCGTTTTAAGTGGGTGTATTAAAATCAGTGACAGATTATAGATTTCTCAAGGGTTGCCTCAGTCACACGTGTCATGAAGAAAGTTGGTGTAGTTAATATTTTATACCTTCAGTGATGTAGGATACAGCAGACGCTTAGTTGGGATCCAGGTTTTAAAATGGTTACAGATTGTGTACAAGGCTGTACACAGTAGTAAATCAGGATAAATGCTGAGTGCAAGTACCAATGATTTGCACTTCATATATTTTAATACTAATCATGATTTACTACTACTCTCTATAGAGTAGATGAAGAAATGACCACTTTAATCAGAAGAAATGATTTTGTAACACCAACTAAATGTGATAAAACAAAACAAATACGTCCCTAACGCTGAAATAATGAGCTACATACTGTTGTTTAAAGGGCTTTGATTGTAATTTGAATAGTAAGGTGTTTACTGATGTCTTGTAATCACATTTCTGTCTTTGTCATTTCATTTAAACAGAGGTTTAAGATACAACTTCATTGTCCACTAAATAAACACTGGAAATATACTTTTGGCCTCAAACAGAAAAAGAGATAGCTAGGGAACCTATGTTTGCATAAAACACACAATAAAACAACATGCACTTACTTAAAGTGTAAGAATTGAAAACATCCAAAGTATGAATGATGAAAGAATCATGCCAAACATTACATATTAGTCCCAGCAAACATGGCTTCTTTTAACAAATGAATGTTGATCTTTTAATAATTAAAAAAATACCTCACTACACCCGTACTTTGTTTTGACCAAGATCCAATTATTTGTATCGTCGCGTGAATACTCAGGCGCTCAGTTGCAGAGTGGTTAGAATGCACGACGCATGTCCACACACCTTGTGTGAACTGTACTGTCATTTTCAGCAATGCTTTGCAATTTGTTTTTATTCACATGCACTTTATGCAGGGAATGCATTGTCTAGTCTCAAATAAATATACTTCCAGTCAGCCTGTTTTCTTAAGTAGCCAATTCCATAACTGAGGTACACGTATCTTCCAGCGAAACCTCACATGGTTCCACATAGTTTCACATACTACTACACCCACTATAGCCAACCTTTATGCATATTTGAGCATGCCCAAAATGTTTTAGCACTGTTTTGCACTGATTCACACATAGAAAAGCCGGTGGAATAATCAAGTACAGGGCACACACACGTACACACTATAAAAGTAATATTACTGTACTATTAATACTACTTGTAACAGTAATAGTATGTTATCAGTTACATTTGAGGTTTAAAAGTTAAGCTTTTTATTATTTTATCCTAAAATGTGTTGCTGTGCCAGTTTCTCTCTCACGGCATCCTTTTCCAATATTTTATTTATTTATTAGTTTATTTCTCAGGGACAATGCAAGAAAACATTGCAACAAGTTACAAAAAACATGTTACTGAGGTATTTCTAGCCAAGGCTAATTTGTGACCCCTGTCCCTGGTTAGGCTTTTCTGCTTAAAAAGGTCATAAAATATCATCATTAGCAAAAATGCATTAGTTAAATTGAGCACATAATAAATAGTGACATTCTCTCATGTGACATGATCACATAAAATTCCAATATTTACACCCAATTACAATCATTATTTGTAATTGGGTAGTTGTATATTGGAAGCTGGAAATGTAGATAGATGAGGAGAGTTTTTGTTCTAAAGGAGTGGATTGTAATTTTGATACAATGTAATTTATCCAGTAATTTATTTCATCCTTAAATTCATTTATGCCGTAAAACAGCTTCATACAGGTCAAATAACTTACTTATTGAGCTCACTAGCCATTTGCTTTTATCTTTCTACGAGTTAAATAGCCCAGACATTACAAAGCAGATACATTATGGTCCTTTGTGCTATGAGACAGTAAAAACATTGGTTCTCTTTTCATAGCACTTGTCTTGTGTCTCACATTGGGAAACACCTCAGTGTCAATGTGAGACACTCACTTGTGCAACTCAGAGAACCATGGTTATGTAAATAACATGAAGTCTTTTATTTTAAGAAGCTGTTAGTTAACATAGTGTCACTGTCACATTTATCACACTATTCGCTTACAATTAACTTCATATTATAATTTCCATTCAGTGCCATGACACTGACACACAGTCGACCACTGTGTGACTCACTCAGCTAATAAGGATAATGATGAATAAATTGCTCATATATGTTAGCAGTACAGTATGCGGCCAGTTCGAACAGCTAGGGCAAAAGTGAATCTAATACTACACTACTGTACACTTTTGAAATCCTGCCATTTAAAATCCAATGTTTGTGTTTTGTGAGACTTCATCTTTTTAGATCCACAACATTATTCCACTACATTTACCTGACAGCTGCAGTTAGTTTGTATTTTTGCTGAGTACAATTGTACAAATAATGTACAAACATGCAAAGCTCATAAAATATTATGGATTTTTGGAGTTTAACAACAATTTGTTAGACCACCTGCAATTTTAAAATACTGCCTACAGGTTAATGCATCAATACTTTAACACCCAGACACCAGCAGAGGCAGGAAAACTGACAGACGGACACTTTGAAGATGAGTGCTGCAGTTACTTTCTGCCAGTGTGTGTCATGAAGCTTTTAGTTTGTTTATTCCACTGTGGATCATACAACTTTAATTTGGAGATGATGGAAAACATACAAATGCAGTGATAAGAGTACCAAAAGTGCAGAAGGGCTGCAGTTTGTACTGAAGAATAATAAACTAAAATACTGAATGCCCATGTTTCTTTTTGACATATAACATTTTAGGAGAAAGAAAGTGAAAACATCATCTCCTGGGGCCTCTTGTTAAATTCAAAGAAATCAAACACTGGAAAGACGTTTGACAAATAAACTGTATTTTTCCAGGATGAAAGTTTTGTTTTGTTGCCTGTATCATGATTTGGCTAAAAAACATAGTGGTAGTATTAAGAAGTATTATTTGAAATAAAGTTCTGCTCACGTAACAGACATGAGAAAACCCTTCCATATAACAGGAAGTTAGTTGTCAATAATGGGTCTGATTAGCAAAACATTTGGCCAGCTGAGAGGAATATACAGTGTTGTTTGACAGTTACACTGAAGGACTCTGGTCCTGTTCATCAGGCAGCATAAGATATGAGATAATGAGCACTGGAAGCTGAGTGGCAGTTTTGCATAGGCGGTAAAATCAAGACAAAATGAGAAAAAAGCAGCAGATTTTTTTCATACCAGGGACTACTTTTCTTGTTTATGTAAGAACCGAATGTGGTGGGTGATGGGAGGCTCTTTGCAGGTAAAAATCATTATGCAGTAGAGGAATACAAGGTTGCTCACCTGAAAAAGTTCCAAAAAGAAACCATAGCCTCATGTGAATTAACGATATGTATTTTTTTAAATAAAGAAGTTAGTAAAGAATTTTCAGGCTAAATAAGACTAAAAAAATCTTAAAAGAGAAGTTTCATCAACATCATCATCGAAGGCTAAATTAACCAACAGACCAGTCTTACAAAAACTGTCTACATTTATGGTGCAAAGTCTTGTAACTTTGTGCAACATATGAAACGTAAACAAAAATCCTACTGTGCCCGTTTCACACATACAGAGACACAAATCTACCGATATCTACAGATAAGTGACAACTTCTTCACCAGGAACTTGTTATATTTTGGTGATAAAGCTCCGGCAATTGTGTTCGGCAACTCTTCTCAACAGCGCAGATAACTGCTTGCTCTCTAACAAGACATTAAAAGGGAAATTTTACACTATACGTGACGAATGTCTGGTAGAGACAAAGTGCGACTCAAAATGCCAAAAGATTCTTGTAACATTAAATATACTATGTGCAAATAAATACACAAAGAAGGGGGGAAAGAAGGGAATATATCAGCACCCCGTTAAAGGCCTTGTGCACCCTCACAGGTGTTTTCAATTAGCCTGGCTGATTAGACCTCTAGTCAGGTGGAAGTTGGGTGGAGGTATGCTGCGCAACATAACTGACAGGAGAGTGAGGGAGTTGTCAGTCCAGTGCCATCTGTACACATCCACACAGTCCTGAGAAGAGGTCTGATCAGGCTAAAGCAGAAACACCTGTGTGGGTGTGCAGGGGCATTCAGTTTTAACAAATAACACACTGATGAAGTTTGACACATGAGCTGCCTGGGATTTCTCTGCAATAGAACTAGTCAAGTATAATGAAAGCTATTTCACACCATTATTTGATTCAGATGCTTAATTCAGTTCATTTGTCCTGTAATAAAACACAGAGGCAGAGTGGTGAGTAATAACCAAAGTAACCATAAGTCCTAAATAAATATTCTCATCTCAAAACAACAGCCATTTAACCATTTAACCAGCCATTTAACTCTAATTACACATGAATGCCTCAATGCAGCTTCAATGAAACTGATTAATTTGCACATAACCTCTGAAATCTGTTAGAAAATGGTTATAAATTCACTTAAACAGCAATATTTAACGTATTAAAAGGAGAAAAGAACTTTGAAGAAATTTTCATGTAACCCCTTTTTAAAATCTTTAAAGTTGTAAATTGAAATTTGCAGTAATCCATCAGATTGCCACATTGTTTAACTGATGTTCTTATCCGCACAGACTTCCAGCTCCCAGATCAGCAACATTATAAGCCACTAATACTAAGGAGGTTAAAGGTCACAGAATGTACAGTGTCCTGCTAATATCCCTGTGTTTCTAAATCAATCATGTAAAGAATTTCCATGAAAGACAGGAAAATATGAGGGGAGGATGCATTTTTTCTTGTTGTTTTGTTGTCTAAATTATTCCAAAACTGTACAATATGAAGTAAGCTGATTTAGTACTGCTTTATAATTGTATCTCTATATTTGTCATTGTCTTTAAGGAGAGATTTTAAGACTAGTTTTTGTTGTCCACTTAATTAAGAATGGAAATGTACCTTTGGCCTTGTCCCAAAAATCAAACATTTAAAGGTAGGTATGTGAAGTCCTGCATCATTTCAAGTGTCCTTCTCTAGAGTTTCTCACTAGTAACCTGAGGTTTTACTATAATCTTCTAATTATTATTTCAAGTTATAACAACCATCGCCTACTTTAAGAAGTGCCAGTGATCTGGTCTCTAACTGCTACGTTTTTTTATTCCAATAGCTGTAATCCCATCATACTTTACAGTATGTAATTCCTCACTCACTGGTAGTGGTGAATGGTAAACGTGATAGCTGGCTAATCTGTTTAGACAAAGCCTCTGGTCTGTGTTTACTCGTCTGTCTGGGCAGAGGCTGATCTTAGCCCACCGCCTCCGCAGCTGAAAGCATTTCCCACCTGTCTTCCTCTCCTGACACATCAGCCTTAATAGTTATACATTATGGATCCTCCAAGGTGTCAGCCTGTATATTACACATTAGGTTCAAGATTCATTTATTTGTCATTTTACAACACAGGGTTGCACATTGAAATGAAAGTTGTAGCCCCCTTCACACTACACATAGAACATACTGTATATACAAATATTTAAAATTAGAATATTAATTTGTCTGCTCCTCTCCCATGAAAGCAACCACTCTGTGCTAATAACACCAGCAATGGAAATCTGTTATTTGAACCTGCTGGGATTCTGATTTGATCTCCTCATCATCAAAGAGTGTTTAAAAAAATCTGATTTTGCACTTGAGGAGAAAAATATCCATTACAGCAAGAAAACCCTGCTTACCTGCGTTAAATTTAGACCTCGAGATCTCGTTTAAAAACTTGGCAACTGGAAGCTGTGAGCTTATGGCCGCACTGGCTGCTGCTTTCTGTCTTTGACAGTGACTACCAAACGCTGGCCACAGTGCAGTGCAACAGGTTTTCTTTTTCTGTTTTGTATTTAATGAAACTCTTATACTGTATATCAAAAGACTTTGCTGGGGGCTTTTTCCAAACTGTTCAGGAGTAAAATTAGGGGAACATTGCCATGTTTTCTTTGAAAATATGGAGCCTTTAAGGGAAGGAGTAGATTGATGTCTGCTTATTGGGGGTAAATTAAACTGGTATTCTACCTTCCCATGATCTCTAGCTGTTTGTGCTGCTGCTCAATGAACTGAGAGGGAACGCCAGCAGGATCCAATCAGGACGTGAAATCAGCTGAGATTAGGACGATACATGCGTCACTCCAATCTCATGCCCAGAAAAGAACCAGTGCAGCCATGCTACAGCAAGTCACTGTTCAACATACAGTCCATTGGTTTAAGTATTTAGGGGTTATAGTACATTTGAGCATAGACAAGTAGTCCTCACAGTGTCAAGATTTTATTTAGCCTCTGTCTGTATCTTTTATATCCTTTATATTAATTGACAAAGTTGTTGCTGCTATTTTTGTTTTCTCCATTTTTTGCCATTTTTACACAAAGGAGTCTAAGGAGAGAGGTGTCAGTCACTTGTCCCATCACTACCATGTCATAATTTATCCTCGTCCAGCACTTTGATTCTTGACATGGTACCACAAACAGCAGGTGTCAGATTTCCATAAAATTTGCTGTGGATTTTCATTCATTCCCCCAGAGATGAAATCAGCTCCAGCCACCCCACGGCCCTCTAAAGGATAAGCGAGTACAGCTCATGGATGGATGGATGGATGGACAGCGTATATTAGATATATTATTCTCCCAGCTGTGGTCCTGATGGTCCTGACTATAAAAGATAATAACGAGGTCCCTGTTGTGTAGTTTCAATAATATTTTTACCCAATTCAATTAAACACCACTGCCACAAACTATGGCCTTAAAAATAACCATATTGTTAAATCAAAACCCTTTCTGTGCAAAAATAAGTCATACATTTCACAAAGGTGATATTCGCTGTTGTCGTTTGTTGCTCGCTGTAATAGTCACACTGATTCTACATTTCTATGCAAGCTTTTTGCTGTGTTACATACTATAATGATTTTTGTATAGGCGACATATACTGTACACCTATTTATTTACACCTGTGATAAATCAGATAGATAGAAGAACGGTTTCCAACTGTTTCAGAAGTATATAGCTACAGAAAAATGTGTTGAATAAGATGTCTTGATGTAGACATGTGCATCTTTGTATTAATGATGAAATATGTTCAAATGTTTCATGTCAGAATGTTCAGCAGTTGATCCACTGACACTACTGAGGTGAGAGTGAGGAGTGCTGGCAGTTTGAAATGATACAGTTACAGTTAATGTTAATACTTAAAAAGCACGCTCAGAATATTTATGTTAAAAATGAACCACAATTCTGTTTTTTACTCTATCAGTAACTATTCTATGATAACTTTTACCTTTAGTAGAATCATTTCTGTTGCAATTTGTTTTCATAGACATAATGTCTTCTTCTTTAAGGACTACAGAATTATTTTAATTGTTTTATAATTTTTAGTTGTATAGCTCTTTCAAAACGGTAAACCTGACTGTTAAAAGTAACTATAACAACGCAGACAGTTAGTGAAGTAAGTCAACCAAATGATGTACAGTAGTTATTTAAATAAAATCAATCAAACAAGCATCTTTGTTTAGTGACTGTGACAAAGAAGTCTTTATTTTTTTTTAACCCTAGATGGATTTATAGCCGTGCAGATTGTTGGGACTATGGGTGCAAATTAGCTGGTGAGCTAACCGGCGGCACATTTACGTTGATTAATGTGCACTGTCCCCTAAACAAACAAACAAACAAACAAATATGCTGACATTTTAAAATATCAGTGGCCACTCCAATACAATGGAGGTAAATGGAATTTCGTTTGGGATGCTCAAAACATTGAACAATGATCTCACAGTCAACAGTTATCATTTTGTACTGAGCATAAAAAAACGGAGACAACAGTCTACTTACCTTAACATAACAACTCATCCAGCTACCAGTTATATTATTTTAGGATTTTCAGTCAGTTGTTGCTACAATATTTCTATTCAGAATTTTAGAAAGCTTTTGTTTTTCTTTTTGACACAATGTCTTAAGGCCACTGATGAACAAACAAAACATTACATTTTCCTTCCTCCATTTTTATTTTTATTACTATTAATATTTTGTATTACTATATATATATTGTAAACCACTTTGCTCTCTTAATTACTTTACTTGAATATTTTATCATGGTGCAAAGTGAATTAAACTGACCAAAGAAAATACTAAAACTGGATTAATGCTATACTGACTACCGCCATGTCAAGTCAAGACAAGCCAAACTTACCAAGGCTGGGGTTGTTCCTGTAATTATTCCTCACAGTCTGGACATCATCCGAGTGACTGCTCCTGATACTAAGATATTTTATTCCTCTATCCTCTGTTTTATTCGTTACTCTTCCAGATAGAGAAATCAAGGAAACCTGCTGGATTTGTGGGGACATGGATAAGCTATGCATGTATAACATGCAGCAAAAAGAAGCCTGACATCTGGAAGAGAGAGACAGAGAAAGAGAGGGAGGGAGGGAGATAAAGAGACAAAAATAGACGAGAGAATTAAAAAGACAGATAAAAGTGTCAGGAGAGGAAGAGAGGAGGGAATTGAAGGAGGAAAAGGCAGAAAACAGGTTAAAAACAAACAAACAAGAAAGCCAAAGAGAGGTAGAGGAGGAGCTGAGAGTTTGTCCAGGAGATAGAATGATGGGTGGACAGTGTGCGTGTGCGTGTGTGTGTGTGTGTGTGTGTGTGTGTGTGTGTGTGTGTGTGTGTGTGTGTGTGTGTGTGTGTGTGTGTGTGTGTGTGTGTGTGTGTGCGACCTCACCTTCACAGCCAGTCTAAGCTTCCTTACTGAGAGAAGGTAAGCGGGGTCAGTGTCGACCACGCCGACTCACATGACCAGCGACACTGACCGTAATCCTATAATCCTCTGCTCTACCGCTTCCACTCTTGGCTAAACAAACACCCAAGCTGTGGAGGATCACACCTGTCCCCTTCTTCTTCCTCCTCCTCCTCCTCCTCCTCCTCCCCCTCCCCCTCCCCCCACTCCCTTCCTTCCCCTTCTTCGTCTTTTGTCTCTTTTCATCTTCCTCTACCTCTCAGTTACTTTCCACCCCTCTCTCCTCTCTGTTCTTCAATTCAGTTACCTTTAATTTTTTCATTTCTTTCTTTCTTGAACTTCCCTCCTCCTCTTCTTTCGCTCTCCTCCCCCTCCAGCTCCTTTCCTCCCTCCCAAATCCCTCTCTCCCTAATCTCTTTTCTTCCACACTTGACTCTCTGTTGTTTTATGTTGAACTTTTCTTTCAAGGATTCAGCAGCCACAAAAAAAGCACAAGCACCGTCTGGGCTGGTGTGACACAGCAATAAACCACTGCTCTCTTCCTCTTTATTCTTTTCTCCTTCTACTCATATACTCTCATCTATCCTTTATGTTTTACCTTCTCTCTTTGTTGAATCACTGATGTCTTTGTCCCCCCTAGTTTCCTGTCCTCCTGTATTAATTTCTTTAATACTTTTCTGTCATTTTTTCACAATGTAGTCACAATCAAAGACCAAGTAGTCTGTTGCCTATAACACATTTGCATACACTATGTATGTGCCTCCAGAAAGCACTCTGGTTTCTAATGAAAATCTGTTCACTGTGCTTTAAACAAGACTAAAAGTCTAGAGCCACACTAGCGCCCCCATGAGGAATTAAACAAGTGGTGATGTTTACCTGTTGGTGTTGCTAGATAAAAAGTCAGGGGAAGTCATAAGGATGTCTGTATCAAATTTAATGGCAGTCCATCCAGTAGGTTTTGAGATACTTTGCTCTGGACTTTCACCAAGTGGACAGAGGAAATGAAAGACTGACCAACTGACATCAGCATATCTAAAGCAACACTTGTAATTTCTGAGCTTGGCAATGGATACTTGGACTGAAAAGTTAGTCTGACTGTGTGGCTGTGCGAAGACTTCATGATACATAGCTGTAGAGCAGTGTAAGCTGTGTCATTCACTACTCAAATACACACTCAGTAGTTTGCACGAGTGAGTATTGACATTTCAGTCACACAATGGTTATTTTCCCTCATTATCTCTAAAAAGCGACGCATTGCATTGTTGCACTGGGTTAGCTAGTCACCCCAAATCACATTTGGTTGGATACATATTTTATATTTATGCCGGAAATTCATGATAAGCCATCCAAAATATTTTAATGTTTTACAGGAAAAGAAAAGAGAGGGATTTTACTGTAAAACTACCCAAAATGATGTATTTTTATTTATTTATTTTTTACATACAATTGATATAAAAAAGACAACTGAACAATTAAAACAGGGACACAGGATTAGAATTAGAAAGGCATTTTTTATTTCATTACATGTATAACAGGGCAGTCTGAAACTGAAATATGAGAAATATTAACTTAAATATGTTGTAGCCACATTTAGTTTTTGAAGTAAACATCCTCTAATTTTTTTAAAAATATTATAGTCCCTGCTAATTTATAACAAGATGTTTATATTGACAAAAATGTTTTATCAAAAGAATTGTGTTGCTGATATAAACTGGTTACTAGTTTACTATTTTGTTGTTTACTCAGGATACTCAGCATGTTGCAGTGTTAATGGTGAACTGGGCCGATCTTACACATTTGATATGGCCTGCATTTGTGTTCTCATATTCTCCATCTACCATACTCATTTCTGACTATTTTCTATTCCTCACTACATCATCTTTTCCTTCATTGGTTTTGTCTTTTTTCATTTTGCCATCCCAGTCCTTTATTCAAGCTCCATACTTTTCACATTCCATCTCTCTCTTCTAAGTTACCTGTCGTTTTTTCCATTTTAGCTGTCACTGCACACTGCTGGTCTTCTCTTTAGATTTTTAACCTGTTAACTGCCACAGCCTCTGTTTCTCTAGGCGATGCATGTAGCATTTTATGTTCAGTAAAACTAAAAACATTCTTTTCATAACATCTGTTACATCCTTTCACAAAGATGTTAGTGACTTCATGTCACCCTCCCCGCCATCTATGTTTTTGTCTATGCTCATTCAGTTGTTTGGGATCAGAATCAGAATCAGCTTTATTGGCCAGGAATGTGTACACATACGAGGAATTTGACTCCGGTTTTTCGTTGCTCTCAGTGTACATACACAGAAATATACAGCTAAAAACAAGGACAACAAGCTCGACAAGGTAAACATAAACATAAAACTACTATGTACAGAAATAACATTTGTAGACAGTAAGACAATAGAGTATAAGAGTTGGTAGCCCTTAACAAAAGATCATTTCCATTCTCACCAGGTAATCTAATGTGAAAATGAAAGTATGCAGTGAGTAGATCAGGAATAAGCTCTGCATCATTTTCAAAGTAAAATCTGTTCCTATTTGTTGCTATTAGGCAATTCTGAAAAATTTCCACAAAGTCTTACATTGCAAATGAATTAAAATGTAGTTAATACAATCTAAAAAGCAATATAAAGTCTGGCAATCCTCTTTGTGGTGTTTATATCAACATGAACATGGCAATGACTTATTACACTTAAATTGTTACATAGATAATCTTTTATATGTAAGCATCCTTTATATGTTCCCTGTGCGTGTCGACTGTTGAATGATTATTTATGTGTATCTGTTTGTTCAGTGAGTTCCTCACTGCATCTTGCTAATGCTCGTGGATCTTACATTTTCCACCCTTTTATTTCAATTCCACTGAGGCCTCGTGCACTAAAAATACATGCATCACAACGCAGGGAGTTCTGGATAAAAACATCTACCACGTGACAAGTGGCAGGCTATACTGTACATGAGTGCTGTGTATCTTTATGTCAGCATTTGTGTTGTGTCTGTGTGCTTGCGTGTTTTCCTGTTCTCCAGTCGTTGTGCACAGTGTGTCTCTTCTGTATGCATCAGTGTTTTTGTATATATTGAGAAAAACTTACCTCTATGTGAATTTATTACATGTGAAATGTGAATGTGTGCCGTGTTTCACATGGGATATTACCTGTGAAGTATATGTTTTCACATTGTATTTCTTACATTTCACATATAGAAATATCTCAAAATCACATGTGCCTATATCATGTGTGATTATTACATGTGAAATGTCCAAAAACTACCCTATATGAGTTTTTCACATGTGAAATAGTGTTCCAAATGTAATGAACGTGTGCTTTTTTTTTAAAAGGGGAGACTGTACCAGCGACCTTGACACATGCAACGCTCATTCCTGGGTGTAAGAGAGTGTGTTTCGTGCGTGATTACACTGTATGTGAACCGTATGTGTGAACTTTAGAGCTTGCCAATTTGGTCTCTTTCTGATTCTCTCTCTCACTGTCACTGAGGATGGATGCCTGTGTTTCCCAGTCTGCATCGCTTTCAGCCTCGATACTATAGGGTGCGCTCATCAATGCTTGTACTGTGTGTGTGTTATTTAGTGCCTTTTATGTTGCACCAGTGTTTGTTTTAGGTCAATTTGACTCTGTATTTGTGAGTCAATTGCGTCTCTGTCCCTCTTGGTACTGGTCTGATTGCATTGTGTGTTGCAGGTAGAGGTGTTTTTGCTTGTACAGCATGGCTTACCTTGGTTATGTTGGCGTGGGGAGGTCTTCTGCCCTCTTCAAGGTGAAGCAGATGGAGCACTCAGAGTACCTGGATTATACAAAGGTCACCAACAATACCTTCAGGTTAAACACACATGGACCATCATGGTCACACATACACACCAGCATGCCAGTCAGATTATATATATTCAATTCCCTCAGGTCACCGGCTTTGCTCCGAGGCTATGTTTCCCTGGAAACAGATCAGCAAGGAGATGACGATGATGATGGTGAGCTCAAAAGCCGACGTATTCGGATAGAAATAGGACACACTGGGAGCAGATAAGGAGACAGGGAGCAGATAAGAAAAGAGGAGGAAGATAAGGAGCAAGGAGGCATGGAACAGCTTGGAGGAATGATTTACACAAGGTTTTTGTACAATTAAATCCATTCACATATTGATGGATGATGACATAGCAGTGTTTGGGATAATATCGTGAATTTTGATTCCAATTATTAGTTTTATAGTAACATATGATAATAATAATAATAATAATAATAATCTTTATTTATAGAGCACTTTTCTAAAACCACTTTACAAAGTGCTTCACACAAGGCAACAACTTCACAACAAGCAGATCATAAACATTTTCCAATAAAATAAAACAAATGAAACAAATAAAAACAAATAAAACCAGCAAAAAAGGCTGTACAGATGCCTCAGTTTGTGCTGCTGAGCTGCAACCTGCTCGGCAAGACCTTTTATGTGGCATCTGGACACCCCTGAAAGCCAGACTCAGTTCCCCATCCATTTCGGAAATCTGTTTGACCCTATGCATGTCATTGAGAAAGCACTGATGTCATACCACATATCACAGTAGATGGTTATCAGGGGGAACCTGAACATTTAATTCACTTAGGCATTCATAAAGTCTGGGTAGAACGTTGAACCTCCCGTATGTTCTTGTCAAAGTTCTTCTGAGTAGTTAAAGTAGTTGGTGAAATCTCAACAGATGCTGGAGTTGGCGTGCAGTATCCAAACAGCACGGCATTTACAGAAATAGTACAGTATGCCTTTGGAAACTGGATCACTCATAGGAAGGCAGGAGGCATGTACTATATGGAGGCAACCACCAAGCATATGTTGTCATTTTGAATAATTTGACTGTGATTTTCACTCATTCATTACAGTTACTCACTTCCATACTGGTGAGCTTCTCAGTGCAACCACAGTCTGAGTGTGTTCAGTGATGTTCAGGCACTTCAGGTGTGGAGATTGTGGGATTGAAGGGCTTGAATCCAGCTGTTAGACCTCAGTTCTTGGTTCGGCCATTATTGGATGTTGGCTCAACACTTTCCTACCTACAGTATGTAAAATAAGGCTAAAGTCTGACACAGACTGTACGTTGGAGAGCAGATTCTTATCATGTCAGATCAATCTATAAAAATGTGCTGTTATCATCTTTTTCCCTCACAATGCACAGTGTGCAGCGCAGTGCAAAAGAAGGATAAAACCCTTGTAAAGCCACAATAATCATCATACCATCCATCTCATAAATTATGACATTCATGTGAAAATGGATCACTGATGTAGTGTCGATTAGACTAGTGAGAAAAGGTGGCTGGTGTCCCTCACACTGACGACAGTCATTAATCAAGCCATGGAGCCATCAGTCATTCAACTGCAGAATAAGTTTTAGAAACCATCACTGATGCAAGCTGTGAGAGAGCAGACAATACTCCTCTTCCTTTATTTGATTGTTCTCCAACTCATTGCTATTTTTCAGCAGTGCTACCACTCCCAAATATCGCAGTAGCGTTGCATCTCTGTCCATAATGGTCTTGTCGTGTTTAACTAGAGCCATCACAGAACATTTATGTCACAGATGTCTATGTTTGAATGCCCAAAAGTCATAACTTTAACAGATAGATGAAGCCAGCAAGGTTACAGATTCCATGTCTAAAAAGGGACATTTTATCAATTAAATCTCACTCATGAGTGAGTACATACATGAGTGCATACATTACATACATTACATACATTACATTACTGACAGTAGAGACACACATGGCAACCAGCAATTTCTGTCACCATCAACTTAATGGTGATGTAATTAACATTTAGGTGGAATTGTATGGAGTGATCTGGTTGCATGAGAGCTCCCTCTGATGGCCAGAGAGAGAGAGAGAGAGAGAGAGAGAGAGAGAGAGAGAGAGAGAGAGAGAGAGAGAGAGAGAGAGGCAGACAGCGCAAATAAAAGAGCAGGAACACACACACACACACACACGCACACACACTGGTATTACAGTTTGGCTGACGTTGCGGCTCTGAACTGAAAGATTTGCTGTGTGAAAGCACCTCTATTGTGCTTTTTAGTGTGACAGTATTCAGTAGGAATGTGAGGCTAACTGGTCTTTTTTACACACAATAGATATCATCGAGTTCAGCGAGGACACCAGCCGCAGATTTTGGAGCTGACGTACAAAAAAGCGAGAAAAGAGAGAAACCGAATGGGGGGATACTGCAGCTTGTCTGTTGTTATCTCAAACTACCAAGAATCAAGATACAAAAAATAAATAAAAATCACAACTGTACTGTCGACAGTTAAATGGCAACATGTTTTACGTCAGAATGAGACACTTGCTGAATTTATTCTGCTTTAAGGGTGCTTCTGCTGAAATCCAGTGTTTTCAAATACAATCCTTCATCCCCCTCCAAACCAACCAAGAATTTAAAAGGAAGCTTATATTTTAATTGAACTTGAATTAAAGCTGCAAATCATAATTGCAAGAAGAAGAAAATCATTACTGATTGCAGCCTTAAAGGTGATAGTTCGAAGGCAAATTCCTTAAACTCTTAATCCCTGATGAGTTTAATTTTCTGTTGGAGATAATTTTGTAACAATAAATCTCACTTTTGTTATGTTTCATTTTGGATGCAAACTTCTTAAATGCAATCTGTGTATTGTGTGTGTGTGTAGGGGGTTTCTTCAGGGGAGTTAGAGATAAAAAGCTCTTGACACTGTTTGAACTAGTCTGGTAATCCTCAGCACTCTTCAGGTGGCTCATCCCCATGGAAGCAGTGTGTGTATTTGTGTGTGTGTGTGTGTGTGTGTTTAGGGTAAAGAGGTCAATAACCAGAGAGGTGGGGATGGTGTGTAGTGTTGGAATGAAGATTGTGTGTGTGTATGTGTGTCCGTGTCACAGAGGTAGGGCTGCTGTGGAGCCGAATGACAATGGAGGCGGATGTGGACACGACATGAAACCGGAACATGGCTCTTCAAAAAGAAAGAAGGAAGCAACAAAAAGGAAGGAAAGAAATAGGGAAAAAAGAAAGTGAGGGAAAGATAGCAATGGAGAAAGGAGAGATGTAGGGTAAGAGAAAGAGAGAGGTAGGAGAAGAGGGGTACAAGTGAAAGGAAAAAGAGGAAGGAAGGAGGAAAAGGAGGGAGGGTGGAGGAAGGAAAAAATGTTGAGGTGCATTGACCGATTTGGAGGGAGGGAACAGAGGAGGAGTCAGTGAAACGGTCTTTGATCTCTGTCTCGTTTAAGGGAAAAAAGGCAAGGAATTACAATGTGTGTGTGTGCACCCATCCAATAGGCCTCCATCTTGGTTTGCCGAATGCTTGGCTGAAGTAAAGTGAGGAGTTGAGCGTTTGAGTGTGTGTGTTCTTATGTACTGTGTGTGTGTGTGCGTTGAGGCCTAGGCGGATGTTTTCGCCTAGGCCTCAACAGCTCAGCAGCCGTGTCGGGGTAAGGACAGAGAGACAGAGCGGTAGGTGTAAAAGGGAAAAAAATAGGGTGGAGAAAAAAAAAGCGTGTCCCAGGAATTTACAAATGAAAAGAGAAGGTTTTTCTCTTAATGCGATTAAATTTTTCCATTTCACCGCTTCCCCGGCCGACAGTTTCAGCTCTTTAGGAGCACAGAGCCGCAACGCAGCGCTATCTTCAAGACGGGACGGCGGGGAGTGAGAGGGAGGGGGAAGGGAGCTGGCAGGGGGTAAACAGGAGGGAGAGGAGACATGGTGAGAGAAGAGGAGAAAGAAAGGCTGGCAGAAATTTTTGATTTCGTAAACCACTTTGGCAGTGTTTCGTCTAGTTAACAGTCGAGCCAGTGCAGCGATTCAAGCTGAGAAATTAAATTGAGAAAGTGACAGACGGAGACAGACACACAGAAAGAGTGGGAAAAATGCAAAAGGATTAACACTGAATAGACTGAGCATGTTTACAGTGAATGTGCAGTGGTTTATTTCAACTTTAGACTGTTTACATCGTCAATTTAATTCATTAAGCCCGGCGAAGACAATGCAGTTTGAACTTGAGGAATTTAGTTTTGGTTCAGTTTATTTGATACAGTAAGAAAAGTGACACTGTCACACAGAAGGAGATCAAAATACATTGTCTGACATGTTTCCACTCTGATCTTTAATACTACAGCTAGGTAGCAACCATCATTACATAGACCAATATTATTTACAAGACTAATAGTCTACAGCAATGCTAGCTGCTCTGTGAGGCTGTACTTGAGCTAAAAGCTAATGTGAGCATGCTCACCATGACAATGCTAACATGTTGATGTTTAGCAGATATAATATTTACCACGTTCACGTCTTAGTTTAGCGTGTTAGCAAGCCAACATTTGCTAATTTGTACTAAACACAAAGTACAACTGTGGCTACTGCGAATGTCATTAGATTTGAAGGTATTTGATGTTGAAAAGTCAGAGGATCACCAAAGATATTATAAATCATCCTTAGGGAAACATGAATGTCTGTAACAAACTTCAGGGTAATCCATCCATTAGTTGTTGATATATTTTACTTAAAACCAAGAATGTCAGCCTCATGGTGGCGCTAGAGGAAAAGTCAGGGGATCATCAAAGTCAGAGATTCGTTCTCTGAGGACCATGACTGTCTCTACAAAATTTCATGTTCAATCCATCCAATAGTTGCTGACATATTTCCGTTTGGACCAAAGCATGTCTAAAATACACATATTCTTCAGTGTATTCAAAGACACTAAATCTAAACCAACTATAAGAACAACACCAGAACACAAGTGATAATGGGTATCAGCAAATGTTGTGTGCAACGTCTTCAAGTACTTCTTAGAGAAGTTTGAAAGTAAAGACTCAAATATTCGCTCAAATTGTGTAAAATGCATTGTGGTGCATCAGCTGCTGTTAGGAACACTGTAGTGTTTCCATACATCACTGCTCTGTTGGGTTTTACAGAGGATCTATTGTTTTTTTTACAGGCTGTTGCAAAATTGTGTGTGCCACTGGGAAGAAACCCTCAAAAAATATTTTCATGTTGAAAACACCCCTGGCTGGCAAGTAATTGTGTAACTGGGCTTAAACAAACCAAGTACATAAATGCAATAAAGTGAACTGATCCACAGTGATTGTGACCAAATAAGACAAACTGTCTGTGGGTGTGATTGCACCAAGATGAGACTAATGAGGCGTCACATGAAAAGACGTTAGCACTTGGATCATTTTGAAAATCTTAACCATTCTGAACAATTGTTAATTGGCGGCTATGTGGCCTTTCCTGTGTTAACACCACAGATCTGAAACACTTGGGATGAGATGAGGCGTCTGAAATGTAAAAATGTATTCACACCAAACATGAAAAGGCTGTTTCAGAGGGAGAGAAGAAAAGACAAGCTGAAGGGAGAAATACCAGTTTCAACAGCAGCCAATCCGTGAGATTTTCAAGAGGCGGTTCGGCTTTTAAGAAACACACCACACTTGAAGAAAGAGGCGAGCAATGCCCCATCTGTGTGTTTCATGGAGAGGCTCCGCAACAGCAGACAGAAACCAGACACGGCACAACTTTCCAACAGATGCTACTTGCTTGCAGCACTTTTTGATTTAGTTTGTTGAAGTGTTCTTATGTTGATGTATGCTCAGCGGATGACAAATTTAAGAAGGGAACATGACAGACATTGTGTGTCTGTGTCTGTCTTTCTAACTAATTTACAGTGAAGAATGCATAATAAGATAAGTTTTAAGATTTTTCATTAAAGGTAGTCACACTCTCATGTTACTTTTAGCAGGTAGTAATATTTAGCACAAAGTGGTCCACGGTGAAATGAACCATCTGAAGCTCCATTCGCAGTGAGTAGCATGAAGCCTGAGCAGCCCTCAGCTCATAAGTGCCTGTTTGGCCAGTTTCCCTTCCTCTGCTGCTATTTGCAGTTTTGGCCACAGTGCCCGTCTATTTTGTCAGACAGAAACAGTCTTTTATTTGGTTTATAGCAGCCAAAAGGTCACACAGGGAAACCTTGGTTGAGGTTCCACAGGTCAGTTTTGCATCTGTTACGCTGCCAGCTGCCATAGAAATGTAGTCATTTCAAGAGACCAACTTTCCACACATACTGGGTGCACTGTCACTCGTCATATGTTGGTCATAGGTTTTTTTTCCCCTGTAGAATTGTTCAAGACTACACTCATTCCTAACATACAGTGATGCATGTAATAAGCTCTGCATCAGGGCAACAGGGCAAGCAATGAGGATTTCGATGATTTCCTTAAAGCAGCTATAATCATATTACCAATGGCTCACATGGCTACTTGTATGGACATGCATCGCTTGTACTAATGTACCCACAAAGATAACCCAACTCTTCAGCTCCTCTCATCTCTTGGAGCATTATAGCCTCTTTCAGCTGAGCTCATTGTTTTGGTTTCACAGTCTGCAACTTAACTGTCTTAACTCTCACCGGCATCTTATCTGCACCATTTTCAACCACAGCAGGCAGCTGTTTTAAGCTAAAAAAAATAAATAAATCTACTGTACACTACCTGCCCAGCACCAAACAGCAGACAGTCTGTTCATAGTGAAGACAACGTGGACAAGTTGAAGCAAGCATCACTAGTCTTCTCATTTTCAGTAATCATAGCCACATTTGGGTATATTTTGTGATCTAGAAAGCCATTTCCAGTGCAATCGTTCTCTCCCTGCAATTGTCACAGCGAATGAACAAATTTACACCACATTTACTTAAGGTATATCATGAATAAATGTATGACACATCCATTTAGTGTTGCAGTGATGCTACCACAGTCAACGGGTGAAATCTAAAGCTAAACTAAAAATCAATACCTGAGGCGTCCACAGTGGGTCTGTCTTCTAAGCCCAACAGCTCAGATCCAAGTGAAATCACGAGTTACTGGTGGTGAAGTCACAGTCAAGCAAATCTTTTTTCCTTATTTTGTCAAGTGTAGTTGAAGTCATCAAATTCACGGCTCAGCAACACTCCTCCCCATGGAACCAGGAGACACAAGTTTCTACATTGTTATACATCTGAAGTTCATTTGTTTGCTATATGTGAGGAACAGGTGTTACAATAACACAATAATACAAGAGTAATAGCTGCCTTAAAGCTACTGTGGGTGAAAAGCATGGCTATATAATCGTCCTAAATACATAAAATATAGTCTTTCAGGTTATCATCATCAAATAGATGCTATTTGCTGTATGTACAATATGATGCAGGACTGATCTGGTCCCTGCTGTGTGTACTAGTGAGTAATTACAGGCTACAGCCAACCTATCCTGCCTCTCTTTAAAAAGGAACAGAAAGAAAAGGGACTGCAGGAGTAATGGAGCCCTTTATGGACAGTTTGGACAGATATGAAGAGGAAGTGCGTCACACTGTTTGAACCCACTTGTTGGCAAGTAAATAGAAAAGCTGCAGACATATAGAAGAGTAATTTTCATCCTGGTGTAGAAGTAGCAAATGTTGTCTGGGACTTTGGCAACATTCAAATGCTTGGTTGCTCTTTACTGTTGGGCCCAGAGCGCCTGGTGTCCACTCAGAGCCACAATTCTGTAATTACAAACAGTCTGGTTTGGTGCCAGAATGTGGACTGGCACTCATCATGCCAGTCAGTGTAAGCACTTTGGCCTTTGTAGTATTACGTGGCAGCCACCTCAGCTCCAAAATCCAGCTCTGTGGATGTTGCTCAGTAACTTGTGTCTCTGTGCCAGCTGGCTGGCTGGAACACCACACATCTAACTATGGAGATGTTATGGAAGAAAACACATTATGTCTGTAGCCAAAACGTGTGTGTCCCGCAGTGTGTGGCTGTTGTGTGTGGTAGAGGGGCTCTCTATGCTTCTTCTAAAATAGATTTTTCCCTGCTACAGCTCTTGTAGCTGTATTGGAAATACTGGAAGTATTTCGGCATGATGTCACAAAGTTATCAAGAGTAAGAAAAATACATCACCGTCCCATAAAATGTACCTATGAATGCAAGGTTGGCAATACCTGTATTTTTAATAGTGTTATGTGGTTTCGAGTGGATTCTCCCTGCTTATGTCAATGCTGAGCGGGTCATCCATTAATTCCAGGGTTGGTGGTTCAATCCCAGGCTCCTCCTGTCCACATGTTGAAGTGTCCTTGGGCAAGACACTGAATCCTAAGGCCAGCACCTTGCATGGCAGCTCAGTCGCCATCGGTGTGTGAAAAAGCGGTATATAAGTGAAGAGCTGAATGCTCAATTATCAAGATTGTACTCAGGATTAAGATCAATAGTTTGCACCTATCTGTTTTTTTAAACTCTTTCTGGCTCATCCTCAGACAAGCCACATAGTATCTGACTTGATGATGTTGATCACACAACAATCAAATGTTCCCATCTGTTATGCACAGGGTTAAATATCCTGTTTAATTCCTGCTCATCTCTGCCTCTCTCTAGCACATTACCTTGAAATCTTACACTTCCTTCACCAGTCGGTTAAAAAACAAATCCATATGTGGCTCTGTACTAATGTAGCTGGGGCCAAGTTGTGTGTGACAAAAATGAAACAAACAGAATATCCTTGCAATATCATGCATTTTTTTCTGCTAAAGTGTTGATACAAATGATACTGCAATTTTCAAAGCATAGCACACATTCAGACTATCTTTGCATCTTGATTTGTGGAGCTCAAATGCATAACACACGAGTCATTACCTCCTGAAGACAAACCTCACTTTGTGTTGTTGCTGTGTGCAGCAGTATATTTCAGACAAAACAGAAAAACTCACAATTGCATTTAAATTACAAGGTCGCTTTTTTTTTTTATCATTTGTTATTCTTTGGCCCCCCTGAGGATTCTCCATGCCCACTTTTTTGACATCTCTGTCCACCAGAGTGTAACAGCCAGCCATCCAGCCAATGAACCAGGAAGCCAGCTATCCTGCCTGCCTGCCAGTTCTCTTCTCTCAGGCCAACAGACAGTGGAGGAATGGGCCGGCCTCTGGAAGCTAATGGTTCATGCCCTCCTCCCAGGGCTGAAAATGGACTGGAATGTTGTTTACCTCAAACACACCAGGTCGCTGCACAGAAAAAAAAAGATCAAAATACAGAAGCTCCAGTCTGAGACTCAGGTAATTTTCTTGAAGGGTGAGACATGCTGAGGTAAAACAATCTCATTGATACCTTCAGATAAAATGCCATTTATTTGATTTTGCACCAATTTTTTTACAGACAAAACAAAAGTAAACCAAGTGTGACAGCTTGAGAATGGATTCAGATATGACTCTGGGCACACAGTGTTGGTGCTGTCATCAACAACTTAGCCAAACAGTGTCCCATTAAATTGGTTTTGGTGCTGCAAAATTCAAATGGGATCATTAACATATCCGGCCCAGTAACCTCAAACAAAGCCAGAATGTTGTTTGCTTGGCGCCTCAAGTGACATGAAGGTCAATTTTTTTACTTTAAATTATTGACCTCAGTTGTAACATTGAAGTAATTGATTTGTTTTTCTATCTATTCTTTGAGGACAGCAAAGAGCTCAGGTGGAGTCATCTTGGTGTCATAAATTACATTTGACAAAAAATGATGATTTGCCTTTTATTTTAAAGAATGTGGACATTTATCTTGATGCGTTTAGTACTTTACAATATCTGTCACTGAAGACAGGCTGTGACCCTACAAACACAAAAAAGCTGTCAGATGGGCCATCTTGGCGCCACCAGAGACATTAGATTTGAGTTCCTTGTCAAAAATTTAATTGAAGGAGCCTCAAGTGGCATTATACACCAACTGGGGCACTTCAGAAAGACTGTTGATGTCTGTGTTGATGTATTTAATGCCTTTCAGTGTCTATCATGCAGTGTGGCCCAAGGTATTCACAGATGGGGCCCTACGTACCATTGAGAGCCCAGATCAAGACTGAATAGAGTGACAATAAAGGTGAAGTGGGAGGTCCATTCAAGTTCATTCAAAGGCCTTTCACAGCACACACAAGGGTTTGAGTTTGATGATGAATGATGTCACAAAGGTCAAAGGTCATTTGTAGGGCCACAGAGTTGCATGTCAGAGTGGGGTCAAGGTCAAGAGTGTTGAAGTTCATGTGTTACTTCATTGTTGTCGAAGGTTTTGAAAGTATAAACACTAATACAAAAGATATGTACTGCATGTTTAATATGAATATGAGCTGACAGGGATGTCAAAATCACAGATTAATATCAGAAGACACCATATGTATTTCTTTCAACATATCTACTAATCAAGTCCTTAAAGTCCACATAAAGCAATAATATTGTCATGATCCCAAGGACTTTTGTGTACACTGTGTGTTTTTGCTCTGTTTCCTGTTTTATTTTGAAGGTCTGTTCTTTGTTCACAGTTATGATTTACTTCCTGTCTTTGTTCTGTTTCCCGCCAGTTTGGATTAGGCTCACCTGTTTCTTTACTCACCTGCCCCTGATTCCCTCGTTTAGTTTTGTCCTATTTATACTGGCCCCTTTCCTTTGTTCAGTGTCGTTCATTTCATGTTGTGTTCCTGGTGTTTCCCTGTGGGTGGTTTCCTGAGTTCCTGATGTCTGTGCTGCCCGTTTTGTCAGTGGGTTTTGTCATTTAATAAAACCCTCTTTCAACTGCTGGACCTGCCGTCTGTCTGCATTTGGGTCCTCTCCCTGCTGCCTAGATGGCCTGTTGTGGCAGATCTGCCTCGAAGGCCTTCCTTGACAAATATGTGTTCTGAGTTTGTTACACCACAGAAAGATGTGTTGTTAACCACCCAGCCAAATTTGAATGATTAAAAAAATTGGCAAGTATATAAAATTAGGTCTCAGAATTGTGAAAAAATAAGCAGTATTGCTCTGGAAAGCTGAAGGCGCTGGTAGATAACTTTACTGTACCACTGAGCCGAAGAACGAGTGAGTGCCGCCGCTCAACAGACAGACTCTCGTTCAGCGAGTTAAGCCAGTAGCACAAAGCTCTAGTTTTTATATAGTGTTAGGGGAGGGGTCATGTCAGTATGGCTACATGGTTCTGTGTATACTATGCTACATTGGGTTTCTGCAGATGTATTCCACACGTGCAGTTGCTGGTCTTGTAGGTGCATACAGTGCATAAGCAGATGAGGAAATTTACATTACACGGACCCTTGAAGATACGTGGATGTGGAGAGTAAAATGTGTGCTTTTGGGATTTGGATTCACCACACATTGGATCCCCAGTTTGTTGCTCTTCAAGATTTTGTTTTCATTGTAACTGCCATTCAACATTGTCATACTTGTCACAGACTAAAAAGAGTTAGAACCCTTCAATGCATAATTGCAAAAAACATTATCTCTCAAGACAATGGCAATTTTAAGCAACGATGATTTCTACACTGAAGGACTTGATGAAAGAGAAAAAACTCATTTTCATAGTTCTCACTAAAGCAGACAACAGTTACATTGTTCACTTACTAACGCATTTTTTTTTCAGTGTTCTTTGGCTCTTTGAAAATTATTTAAGTGCTCAATTAACTTTCAGGGTCTGAAAGTATGGGAACAATGCAACACTTGCTGGAGTAGAAATCCCTCCCGAATGTTCAGTCAGAGCTGTAAAGGGCAGCAGGTTGAGAGTACCAGTAGTACTCTGGCTGGCTCAACCAGGCATGCAGTGTATCGTCAGTGCCCTTCAAAACACCTCAGAACTACATAAGACTATCCAGGAACTGGTGAACCTGGCTCCACTGCCCCTGTTGATGTCTGTGAATTTATGACCTTTCACAAAGCCTTTTCAGTAGGTCTACTTTCCCCCGGGGTCATGAAACCTGTTAGTGTGGATGAACTGATTTTTCAGGCTACAAACAGAACATAAAATCATTTATTAAAGGGGCATTCTCCTTATATTTCAACAGGTCAGTCATCAGGGTCGTCATCATCAGGCACTCCTCAGCTGGGTGAATGTTTGTGTTGCTACTGCTCATCACTGCCTCACTTCAGCTGTGTCACTCAGAGCTACAAAATGCAGCTTTTTACCTTGAGGTGGTGCATTTTGACAACAGCACTCAAGCATCAGCACTCTGCCATTGTCACGCTGCTTGCTGTAAGCTGCAGTAGCAAAGTGTCTGGCATTTCAACATTTGAGCAGTATGCAATCTGTGTCAAACGTCAGTCCTTTCCTTTCCGTCAGATGGTTCGGCTCGGGATTTGCGATCATATTGGGCAGTTCTGCAGCACACACTTTACATCCAGTGCTAGCGTTCAGTCTGATGCCGTAATGATGTTAGTATAGTAGAGTGAACAGCGTGATTGTCAAACAATGTGTAATGCTTTTGCCTTTGACACCAGACACCCTGGTTTGCATCCCATCTCCTACCAGCAGTCAGCACTGGCTTTTCTAAAATATTCATCAAAACGATTAATCACTAACCTTAACCAAGTAGTATTCTGTAGTTGTCATGCATGGAATTTGTAAGAATAATAAGTTGAAAAATACTGTCATTGAACATATTAATCCCAGGGTTTAAAGATTTAATGGCTGAAGTATGCTATGCTAGCCGTAAAGCTCATTACACACCATAAAAACAATTCTGGATGGGTGGGAAATGGAGAGATTATCTTGTTATATCTAGAAAAGGTTTAAAACTTGGCCTGAGTTCCAGAGGAATGGCCATGTTACCCAATATAGAACAGTCTATCTTCTGTATGGTGGGCATTTTAGGACATCTCAGACTCAGCTTGTCAGCAGGGAATGAAATCAGCACCTGCCACCTGCCAAATACAGGGTAAATGTTGGCTGTGGCAGGTAAAGATTTCAGGTCACTTGCCATGGCAGATAGGTTTTTCTTATATTATACATATAAGTTAAGAATAGCCAGGTCCCACTGACTCTGTGTTTACAATTCTGAAGTGTTCTACATAGATCTCAGAAGTGGCAGATGAAAAACTTGAGTGGCCGGTAATGTTCAGTAACCTGCCACAGTGGCAGGTGAGGAAAAACTTAATTTCAGACCATACTTGTCAGGCTTATCTCCACATTGTCATACTTGGCTCAGCTGTTATCAGTCTCAGCTATGCATAGGCTGTTATCATATGAAAATATCAGTGTAAATGTGTTGGCATGCTGTGTTACATGCTAACATTAATGGTACCATGGTAACACTGACATTAGCAAGCTAACACTGACACTATTTCGGTATATATTTTTATTTTTCTCTACTATGCTTTTTTATGCACTAAAACACCAAAGCAAATTTCTTGTATGTGAAAACCTACTTGGCAATAAATCCAATTCTGATTCATTAGCAAGTTAACATGCCTATAATTAGCATACTGTGGGGTGTTTTCTTTTAGCCATGAAATGGCTGCTAGCACGGCTAAAAAAACAACTAGGCAGGAGCACATTTATCATACACTTATCCTGCTGTTACTCCAGTGTGAAAATTGTACATATTACAGTTTTTAATCAACTAAAATTTTCAGCTGTGTGCTTTTAGACTGCTGTACAGTTCATTGGATCCTGGGGCTCTAGAGCAGGGGGGGTTAGAATAAGTTGAACCAGTGGTATGCTGGTTCAAATGGGAGGCACATCAATAAGAAACAGTCACATGCATCCAAACACATTAGAGCACGTTAGAGCAGTGTGGTGTGACATGTTTGTGGCCTGCCTGCATGTCATGGTAACCATGCGAATCACAGTTGAAGCCTAAATGTAGTGGAAAGATGCTGGGTAAATAGTGAGTGAATTTCTTGCTTGAACTTCTGATTTTCTGCTCAGGTGAGCATGTCTGGAGGCGGAGACGTATGTGTGTGTGTTTGTCTCTATGTGCTTTACCACCACTTGCAAAAAGATTTTGATGTTTTTTGATACAGAAATGGCAGCACAGCAGTGCACATTGGTTAACTTGTGCTCCTTGCTGTGTTAAACACACACACACACACGCTCACAAAAACATCCACCAACAGCCAAGGCGCCTGCATGTGGTAGCTTCAGTTGAGTCACAGTTGTCTTGTCACCCCTCCTTGCTATGAACCTGTTTGACCCAGACACACACACCTACACAAACAAAACACAACACACACCAGATGCAAACATGCATTTGTATCCACAAAAGGAAGTAAAAAAGATGAAATAATGCACACTTAATGCCTCTTTTTCCTTCTCACACACACTAAAAACACACACCTCTTTTCTTACTTCCTGAAGCATAGACATTCACACCTCTTGGTGACTCTGACAACAGGGCTCATCTGTCATCACACACACACACACACACACACACACGCACACAACAGAGAGGGAGAAAATAATGACCAGTGTGTGTGTGTGTGTGTGTGTGAGCCTGTGTGTGCAAACAGCATGCACATTCCTGAAGCCGCTGACCCGGGCTCTGTGGGTAACCATGACAACCACTGCTTTACCATGGAGACGACCGTTACTCACTTTACTCGCCCTCCTCCTCTCTTGCTCCCTACTCCCTCCACCCCACCCTGTTCTCCTCCCTCAGTGTCTCTCTCCATTCACCAATGAAATCAGTCGATCCAAACACAAGCCAGGTGTACTCTCCATCTCTCTGTTGCTCTCACTCTCCATCCCTCCTCGTCTTCGTGAACCCCACCCCTTGTACCCTTATGTTTCTGTTTTCCCTCACTTTGCTTCCTTTCCTTCCTCACCTCTTAATTCTGTGTGGTTTTTGAACACAAATAACTCAATTACTGTGACTACTAAGATTATGATAATAGTTCAATTAAAGGACAACACTGGTATTCTTATTGTCGACAAATCCAACGAAAAGACTAAAGCTGAACATGGGCACTGTAGTTTATTTGAACTCAATACCACATACACCGTCCTGCTACTGTAAATACTCACTAGAACACCAAATGTATATTAATCTGCCATTGAAAATGGTCCCCACTAAATGCACTATTTATTTCTGCTTGAGTAATGTTTACTAAAAACTACAGTGCCCAGCTGTTTTAGGAAATTGTTCAGAGACGGACTAACGCACTGTTGGTTTTGGTCTTTTTATGGGATTTGTTGACAATAGGAGGGTTACAGTATAGACTAACACTAGCCTTTTTTACTCAAGACATTTTCCTCTCTTTTTTCTTTTACCACCAACTCCTGTAAGTTTCTCAATAAAAGTTTCATAAAAATAGACACTGGGATTTGATGAGTGGATGAAAACAGCACACTGTTTAAAATTTAAAAGCAGCTCTGAGCATTTGCAGCCCCGAATGGCAGCACCAGGTAACAGTCTGAGATGACATTTGCAAACCACGAACAACACTTTCATGCTTACCAATCTGGCTGGTCTGTGAGTCTTTATTCCAAAGAAAACCAACTAGTCGCTCACAATAGCCCCCGGAGCTTCTCTCTATTTTCTCTCTATGCTTCTGTTTACTTTCCCCTGACATTATGTTCACAATTGCACACCATTTTGTTCAATAAAAAGTTATTGAAGAGGGAAAATAAAGCTCTACAGCGTTGCACTGTCGCTAACAGGTCAATCAGTTCACACAGTTTATTCAAAAGACGTATTTGTACCATGAAATTAATGTCCTACAACGCTTTTGTATTTTTTTGCCATTGACCAATTATGCAAACTAATGTCAGATGCCCCAAATCATGTTTTAAAAATAAAATATGATGTAATGGAACTTCCTGCAGTAATATATATGATCAAGTATCAGTGTATATGATGGGATAGTGGCATTAGAATGTGCCAGAGGCCACCAAATTTAGGCTTTTACAGCCAAAAATGTTCTCCAGGGGGGCATGCCCCTGGACCCCTCTAGCTACTTTTTCCCCACTACCTGGCTGCTCCATATCCTTGTGGAAAGTCCTGGTCACATGGTTATTTGATATTACACTGTCATATTTTTTTTTTCCTGCCTTCAGGTAGCTCTCTCTTTTTTCACCATACACATGTTTGCATCCCTGTTTGCATACACAGTTTTGATGTCATCCAACACAAAAACAGAACAAAACTCTGGCAGTGGTGAAGCACACAGCAGGTCAGTACTATTTTCTTGCTCAGCTCCAGCTTGCTGGCGCTGCTGGGAAAGCGGAGACGTATACAGTGACGTAATGACGTGGCTCTCAAGCCTGCGGAAAAGCAAACTGGTCTTAAAAGGTTCAGAAGTTGAACCAACAGCGTTGAAAGGGGGTATAAGACACGTTATGTTCACTTTTCTTCTTGATTTGTCACCCATCTGTACCTCCACCAAGGCTGCCTAATCTAAAATTACTTACTTTAGTAATATTTGGATATTTTAAAAATATCAGACCTGGATCAAGATCAAAATACACGCATATATAAATGTTTTTCGCAATCTGATTGCTCATGACAAAATAATGAATATATTCAAAAATGTCTTTTTTCACAATGTTACAAGAAAAAGAAAAAATCCTGGCTCTGGATCTGAAATAACTATAAATGACTGAATCTTTGAAATGTTATTAAGGATACTGGATGGGTTTTGCAGGACTCAGGGTCAGAAAACTTGCACTACCAATAACACCACATAAGAACATTCAGGAAAAGAAAAATGTGAGAAAAAATCTGAAATGTGAAGGGTTTTTTCCACAACAGCAGCAACCTTTTTTTCACCTTCTAAAGGAAGGCAGGATCAACAGCTCTTTTATTAATGTTGTTTTTGACCTTTTTGTTACTTTTCGCTTTTCAAGATGTTGTTTCGGCAACTAATGTTGCAGCTATTAACATACGTCAACAGCAGGGAGTTCAGAGTCATAGAGGATTTATTGTGCCTAATTAAAAACGTTCATGTGTTGAAAATCCATTTGGGCAGAGAAGTGTTCGGCTTTTACCGACACATGCTGTGTTGATATCTGCTGACACTGACACATCCTTCACACCTTTATGATGGTGCGACATGGAAATTAATGTGTCAAAAAGTGAACAAGGCTTGGACGTATCAGGGTGGGTCATTGGTTCAAGGCTAGTACCATGTCCAGTATCAAGTCTGATTCCAGCCCATTTCTTTAGTCTGATCTAATTTTTCTGCTCAAGATTGTTGCTGTTCATGTGTATTTGGCTCTTGTCTCTTTTTCTTACTCTTATACTACATTCACACAGAATGAATACATTTTTCAACACAAAGATATGGGCTGTTCCATCAGAAATGGTGGGGTGCAGAGTACAATATTTGTTAACTTTGAGAGCCCCTGTCTCCTGAATGGTTGGTCATTCTGATTAATCAAGCCTCATTCTAACTCTCTCATATAGGTTAACATGTAGGGAAAAAACATTCAGATCGAAAGGAGTGAGGTCAGAAAGCGATTGATTGAATGCCCCATATGTCAAAGTGCAGAATGGAAAATCAACATAAAGAGGCAAATATGGAAGGCCAGAGAGGGTATACTGTATGAATACCTGCGGCCCTCTGCTAGACAGCTGAAGATGGGCAGGCGGTTAATCTTCCAGCATGACAGCAACCCCTAAACAAACCGCCAAAAAAACAATGCAGGGGCTTAAGGATAAAAAGCTGTGCCATTTAAAATAGAAACGCTCCGTCAAAATGAAATAATTCTCAATAATTTATCATTTATAGGTCCAGGTCCGGACTGGGAGAAACCAAGCAGTTCTATGTAAAATCAGACATTCAGCACTCCCATATATCCCAGCCCGAATGGAATGATCCTTTGTTTCATTACCACATTTTCCAGCCAAATTTAAAAATTCTCAGTGATTTATCGGTTATAGGTCCGGGTCCGGATAGGATGGCGTCTGGGTCCGGACCACTGTCTACCTATTGGTGACCTCGGCTATATATCATGATTTACTGGGAGAAACCAAGCAGTTCAATGTAAAAGCAGACATTCAGCAGCCCCATATAGCCTGCATGGACTGGAGTGGAATGATATTTTGTTTCATAACCACATTTTCCAGCCACTGTGACGATTTGACTGTGAGACTGGCAGTCGAATCAGACTCCTTAGATCTTCTTTTCGTTAGCTGAATGTTGTGAGGCAGAATGTGTAAATAAAACTGGAAAAATTGATTTTTAATGGGTTTTGATTTCAGGCTTCAAGACAAAAAAAGTGACTATTTCAAAGAGCTATGATGATTTTCTATAGGCACTGTATATAGAGTACTGGTGAAATTTTGGGATTTGAGGCAGCCCACAATGTCTCCATTCGTATTATTGCAGAGCAGTGGCGTCATGCATCAACAAAGGTGACACCACAGGTGCTTAAGTCTTCCACCGCTGTTTTTTCCCCCCTGTCTTTCTTTTATCTCATCACCTCCACTCCTCGTCTTCATCTTCCCTGTCTGTTCATCTCCACCGTTTCGCTCCTCATCACCTCCTTTTTTCATCTCCTGTCAAATGATCTCTGAGACCAGTTTGATCCCCAGACCAACTCCCTCCTCCTTCCCTCCTGTCGATCTGTCAGTCTCTCTCTATTCCTGATTGTCTGCCTTTTTTTTTTTCACTCTCTCTCATTCTTATGCTCATGTGATTGCCTTTTTCTCCCTCCATCTTTTTTGTTCATGTTCTCTTACATGTCTTTTTGTCCTCTTCTATTCTTTTTTTGTCCATTTCATTTCCCATCTTCTTCCCTTCAATCCAAGTTTATTCCATTAAGGTTGGATTAAATTATATTCCAGTTATTCCATTTCTCTCCCATTGCTTTTCTTTGACAATAGCAGTCTCTCTTTCTTCCCTTCTTTGACCCTTCCACTTTTCTGTTTCTCATCCTCTTCATCGTCTGCATTTCCATGTGACTTTCTCCATCACGCTGCTTTTTGTTGTTTTTTTTGCTGTTTTTGGACTTTTATTTTGTTTTTTTTAGCATTTTCAATTTAACAAAACAAGAACAAAAACATGAGGGCTAGAATGAGGTCAGCTAACATCAGAGACAGATAGACAGGTACAGTTCATTACACAGGGGTTTGAGCATTACTGCCTAATATTAAAGTCAAAAAGGAGAAACCTTAATCAGTGTCCATTTCCTGTAAGTAATAATCCCATTTCATCCAGTATTTTTTACCAACAGGGTGTCATCTTTTCCATGGAAAAAAAAGAAGTTGACAGTGCCAATAAAAAGGTCCATAGTGGAGGGCTTTCTCTGAAGCCAGCATTTTTCTAACAGCTTTTTTACTCAACCAACCTTAAGCAACCATAAATCTCTTCAGCAGTTATGTATCACTTTTACACAAACCTGCAGGAATAACTCCAAGATAGAGAAAAAGAGAGAGAAAAATGACACATCAATACCAAAGCCCAGTATCCTTGATTTTAAGTGTCCAATTCTCTCCCAAGAAGGCTGAATATGTGGACAAGAATAGAATATGCGGGCATCGTCTACCTGTACTGATCCAAACTTCCTCCAGCATGAATACTGGGTCCCAGCTAATATGGATTTCTGCTTCGGGGTTCCAGGTCAGTGAATTGGTGGAGGTACAACTGATTTCATTTTTGAGGGATTTTCAGGATTGGGACCTGTATTCTCTTTTATAAAAAATGGCTGACCTGTACTGTAAGTACCTATAAAAATCCTGTCTACTCACTTTAAATCATATGAGACAAATGGCATAGATTCTGAAAGTTATCAAATTCCCAGTTATATATTGCCTATATCTGTGGCTGTACAATGCTGGTGTGAAGCGTGGATCAGAAGCTGACCAACTCAGTACCCTCACCTCACTATGAAGCTGGAATCTTTTAACCACCTCTAGCCATACATTGATAGAAAAATTAACCAACTGATTCTGTGATTGAAATATTTCTTTCACCCTATCGAGACAACCCAGCATCAACTGTAGTGGAGTGTCCATTAAGAAAACTTCTACATCCTTCCCCTTGGCTTCATATACTGAGTTACACCAGAGCACTAGTGATCTTAACTGAGCAGATAGATAATAATCCCCACCACCCAATTTATTTTTGACATGGATGGGAAGGTGCATCGTTTCAAAGATCTAATATCTTTAATATATTCATCAATCCCCCTGGATTTTGCAGTATTACCAATACATCATCTGCGTACGAACAGATTTTCTATTCTCCTCCTATAGTTATACCCTCCAAAGCTCTTGGGCCAGAGATTCAATAAAAAGGTCAAAGAGGGTCGGACTAATGGGTCAGCCTTGCCTGCATCCTCGTTGTATGTCTATAGGATTAGACAGACTGCCATCCATTTTTATCATAGCAGTTGGGGATGAGTAAGTGTTTTTATACATTGTTCAAATCCGTTGCCAAATCCAAATATGTCCATTACTTGATATGAGAATTCCCATCCAACAGAATCAAATGCCTGGGCTGAGAAGGTCTGAACACGTTTTTTCTTTATTAATATGATCAATAATATGGAGGGCTCTCTATATTATCATGGGTTTGCCTGTTCCTTATAAAACTTGTTTGGTCCTCATCTATTAAGAAGACCATCATCGCTTCCATCCTCTTAGTCAAAATTAATGCATACAGTTTATAATCTGTGTTTAATACACTTATTGGCCTATGTGCTTTACAGTCCATCTTATTTTTTTCCATCCTTTGGTATCACGGAAATGAAGGCCTCTCTCCTGGATGGGGGAGGAGTCCCTTCTTTCAGGGATGTGATTATAAAAGGCTTTGAGTAATAGGCACCATTCTGGTGGATAGCCATCTGTACCTGGAGATTTACCTGCATTAAGGGCTGAAATTGTTTTATCTATTTCCTCAGCTGAAATTTCAGAAATAAGATTGCATTTATGCTCGTTGCCAAGAGAGGGAAGTTCTAATGAATTCACTCTAATAAATTTAAAAACTGTTACATTGTTTGTACACTGGTTTGTCTGGTTGAGTGTACAGGGATTTGTAATATGTTTAAAATGATTTCTGGATTCCTTGTAATTTAGTTGTTATTTTATTTGTTAAAGGGTTAGTTCTGGGTGTTTTCTGCTTCAAGAGCCTCCAGGCAAATAATTTCGCCGCTTTTGGACCTGCTTCATACACCTTATTTTTTTCTCAATCTCCTGACTGTGAATTTGATCAATTTCTTGTTTAACAAATCCCATTTGTGATAGAGCAGATAGATCTTTAGTAGAACTATGTATCCGTTCTAGATCCCTAAGTTGAACTTGCAGATCAAGCAGCTTCCCACAACATAACAGGATTGACTTCTCTATTAGCATTGTGCTCTAGATAAACTTTCACTTCCTCTGTCATTCCAACTCTAAATGTAGCACTATGCAACAAACCTGTGTTAACCTCCACACAGTTTTCTTTGGAGCACAATCTAGGTGTAGCTTTAAGTAGAGTGGTCTGAGAGCTCCCTCTGACCAATTCTATAATCCCTTATTCTGTGCCAGTCATTTTCTGAACATGAGGAAATTGTCACAGCTCCGCCGTGCTCAATGTTTGCCTTGTGTTCCTGGTATTTTTTCTCTCCCTCTGTGTCCTGTGTTGTCACTCCTCGTGTGTGTGTGTGTCTGTCTGGAAGGCGTGGCGTCTGCGATCAGTCAGCGCACCTGCCATTCATCAGTTCATCACCCTGCAGTATTTCTACTCTGGTTTTCCACCCATTCGTCGCCAGATCATTGCTCCAGTTTTTGCGGTAGCAAGCTCTCAGGCCTGTTTGAAGGTAGTTTGTGAAACTACTTTACTCGTGCTAATCCTGTTTTTCCTGTGCTCCAGGTTCACTCCTTCTCCACCGGCTTACCCAGCTCACCTGCATGCTCATCAGTCTTGCCTGCCCGTCTCCTTTAAACCAGCCTGCCACGCAACCCCTCGCCAAGTCTTCCCTCAGCTATCGGCTCTCACCCCACCGGATTTCCTCGACTCCTTCCACCTCCCTTTTCCCCGTGGTTCTAATAAACCAGTGTGTTCATCCATCTTCTCCAGTGGCATTGTCCTGCACTTGGGCTCCGCCCGGCGACATGCAACAGAAATAGTTAATTCTTGAATGGATATTATGACGAGCAGAGCAAAAGGTGAAATCTAGGTTTAGTCTATTCAAATCTCATCAAACATCAATTAGACCCACGTCTTGCAGTATATTATTTACCTCTCTACAGGGCCCTTCTTCCTTATCTTGTGTCTAACCTAGGTTTCAGGAGTATGTTCTAATCGCCTGCGCATACAAGTATACCATATGTTTCTAATGCTAATAAATCAAGTATCTTCCAATAAAAGGCAACATCACATCTAGGGGGGCCATGTACTGTATATTAAGTAAGCTGACTTCCTTATGTTAAAGTTTGCCCTTGACTAGAACACATCTACCGTCTTTTGTTTTAGAAATGAACCCTAATCCTTTTTCTTACCCGATTTACGTGAGGAAAAGAAAGTGTTAACTTACGCTTACAACTTATGGTTACATCTTTTTCCAGGTGAGAAGGTGAGTACAAAAAACATCAATCATCCACTGCCACATCCTCTCTGTTCATCCTCTGAAATCTGCAGAGTTTCTCCGATATGACTCCTCGCTTTGTCAAATCCTCTGCTGCTTTGGAGACATTTTTATAGGTGACAACAGTGCCAGAGTCGAGGTGCCAGAGTCAAGTTGTATGGGTATTTTGGTCAGTGGAGTATGGAAGCGAATTTTCGGGTTGACGTCAACTTGTGATTTCATATCCTGTTAAAAGCTGGCACAAAATTCAGATAGTTCTTTTTTCGTATCGGACTTCAGGTCGCTCATCCCTCTGGCTATAACTTCTCTAACCACTTTTCAAATGGAGTTGAGTGTAGAAGGTGTGGACCCTTCGTCATCAGAGTCGCCATTTTCATTTGTATAGTCTTTTCTAACGTTAGCTTATTTTTCCACTTCTCTCTCTGTGAAGCCCTGTTACCAAGACCTTGTCTTTCTATTTTTGTCCCTGATCATTATTCTCTTGATTTACATCAGATTGAGTGAACGAAAGTACTTGGATTTCAGGTATTTTATGTGGTCGATACCTGACCTGTTTCCTATGCTGTCATGCTGTCGCTCACGACCTCCATTATGTTATGTTCAACCTTTCCATCTCTCATCATAGGCGACAGAAATGTGGCTTCTGAACATTGCTGGCAAAATAAACCCCACAAAGGCCAGGATGGTTTATCACACGACAATCATATGTCAGACGTTTTTCCTGCCCAAACCACCAGCATTGTCATATTTAACCACTTTTGGACATTATTGCTGGTTGAAAATGTTTAAAAATGGCTTTGTAAAATTTGTCTGCGTTGTTGTGTACATGGTCCTCAAGTCCCCATCGTCTGACTTTTCTTCTATGACCTTCCCACTATTTTTGTCTATAGCTTGTAATTCTCTCCCTCACTTTCTCCCTTCACTTGAATACCAGCTCTATTTCTTTACTTCTTATCTATCATTTCCTTTTGTTCTCTCTCTTATTGTCTTCTGCCATTTGCTTACCACTCTCCCATCAGTTTATCTTTTAGGCTCTTTGACCCTTCTTCCTCTCTTTTTTCTCCACTTTGTTCCTTTCCTCCTCGCTCCCTCCCTCATTGACATTTCTCTCTCTCTCGACTTCTCTTTCTTTCACTCTCTGGCTCTCTCTACCACCAGTCGCTCTCCTTGCCCCCCATCCCACCACCCCTCACACACACTCTTTCCTCATTCATATTCCACCTGTGTCAGTCTCCTTGGAGTTGCCTGAGGGAATCAAATCCACCTTCAAATTCATCTTTTTATTCTTCTTATTCCCTCTCCGACTCAATGTCTTATTCTATTCTCTATTCTTCTCCTCTCTGTAGAGTGTGTTTGGGTGAGTAAGTAAGTATAATGGTCTGTGCAGATTTACTTCAGATTTTGTTGTTTACAACAACTCAAAAATATGAAAAAATACTCAAATAAATGCTGCTTATAAAGCACAATAAGCATACGTACATTCAGTATCTACACATGGATATGAAATTGCATTATGTGTCGGAATTTTTCCAGAAGACATTTCACTTAAAGCAGAAAATATAACAGACAAGGACAAGGTGAAATGTTAGAAAAAAGAAAAAAACAGGATGAAAAAAGAGGAAAATCCTGTCTAGTCTCAGTAGAGGACATTCAAGGATGCTTTGTGGCTTTAAAGGGTATCACCAGTGTTTTTTCATTACTTTCCGTTTTCTATTAAGAAGCCCTTTTACATACTTCTGTTGGCAGTAAAGAGGCAAAACAAAACATGAGAGGTAACCTTTTTACCTTGAATTGTCTTAGTTTTTCAATCAGATACAATTTTTATATCCCACTTCAAATGTATTTTTATATGTATTTCATTAGATACATTACATACGACATACATTTCCACAGTTTGTACATAAATGTATATTTGCTTAATAAAAACTTTTTGTAGCTATTTATCAAATCAAATTGTACACAAAAATAATATTGCATATATGCTACAATAAAACAAATTGAAAATATGATATCTGTTGGCCCACAGATTAAATTGGAATACCAAAGGCAAGTTCATAATGTATGGGCAAGACTGCATTTGTTTAGGTCCGATGAAGCAGTGACATCAAATGTCACCTTGAAGTACAGTGCGTCAAATTAAAATAAATTGAGTACAGCTGAAAACTTATTATTTAAAATTCTTCCTTATCTTCTGGTAAATCAACATTTCCCCCTTGCAATAATGGTATATACTGTACATAGCATGACAGAACAAAGAGGGAGAAAAGAGAAAGCATGAGAACAGTTGCACTGTTGCATTGGCTCAGGCCTGAAAACATGCAGGCTATTGTTCAGTCGTTTTAGTATAGAAACGACCTGAAATCACACGTCATATTCACATGGAAATGGCGTTTCCATCATTCTCTTCCCCTTCTCTCTGTCTCTGACAGGTCGGTGGGTCTCCTGGTGAGAGCTGACCTTTCTCCAGAAGGAGAGAGAGAGAGGCAGCAAACAAAGCGAGAGGTAGTGATGTGTGTAATTGAGTGAATGATCATTTACTGGGATAGAAAGATAATTGTTTGAGTGTCGTCAGACAGAGATGTGCATACATATGCATTATGTTAGGATGATGATGAGTGTCTGCTTCTGTTTTGAAAGTGATTGTGTGTTAATGTGTGTTGTGTGACTTGGTAAAATGTGCAAGTGAGAAAGAGAAAAAGAGGAGTGTGATTGTACGTGTGCATACATACCATATGTCCATGGCTTGTGTATGTGTGTGTAAGTGGTTAACTACTGGTAAATAGAGATATTTACAGCATTGTGTCTTCATGTGATAACCATGACGACGTCACAGTGGGAGAGGCTGTCTGTCTGTCTCAATGCATTATGACACACACACACACACACACACACACACACACCATATATATATATATATATATATATATATATATATATATATATATATATATATATATATATATATACATATATATACATATATATATATGGCACAGTTGCTGCTTGGCTACACACACACACAAACTATGCATTTACATAAAAACACACACAAACACACACGTGATGCCAAGCTGCAGGTGTGCAGCACTCCAGCCTGAAGTGGAACTGAACTGAACACACAGAGAGAGAGAGAGAGAGAGAGAGAGAGAGAGAGAGAGAGAGAGAGAGAGAGAGAGAGAGAGAGAGAGAGAGAGAGAGAGAGAGAGATGCAGGAGCAGAAGAACCTGTTAACACTCAGAGGGAAGCGTGCAGGTCTCTGAAATACTCTGAGAACACATTGTAGAGTGGTAATACACTGTGTCTGTGTGTGTGTGTGTGTGTGTGTGTGTGTGTGTGTGTGTGTGCCTGCCTTTTTTGTACATATTTGCAGAACATATTTCATTAATTAGAAACCACATATGTTAATGCTCTAAATTGTTTTGTTTTGTGTAATTATAGAAACACATGGATCTGCATCAGAATACACATAATGATCAACAAGCATGGAATACACACAAGTTTTGCAATATTTAAATCCCAAATCTAGCGTGTTAATATTATCATGCAATGTTTAGCATTTTAGTATGCTAATTTTAGACTTGTTTGTTAGTATTAAGCTCAAAGTACAGCTGAGGCTGATGGGAATTCAGCCATTTTTTTAGGTGATCTTGTCATATGGACTAAAGTGTTAAATAAAACTGTATCCGCAAAGTCATTAGGATTTATCCTCTGGTTACCATGAATGTCTCTAACAAGCAGTCCATCTTGTAGCTATTGTGATATTTTACTTGGTCCAAAAGTGTTGGACCAATGGACTGACCAACATCAACATACCTAGAGCTAAGTGATGTCAGCCATCTGAAACAAGGATAATTAAAGTTTATTACAACTTGGGTCTTATTTTCATAGTTTTGGCCATCATTTCTATCAGTTATGATAGCATGTACTCACCACAGTAATTGCTGCGACCTGGGAACACAGTGACATCACTACAACAGTCCAACGGGGCAAGAAACACGAGCAGTCTGACGATCAGACAGGTTGTAAACAAGCTAACAATTTAAAGCCAGATCCATTTTATTTGGGCATAAAACCAAAAGTGAGTGAACTTGAAATGTTGGTAGTAATCTCTCATTGCAAAGGAAAACTGTGCACAATTACAGAAAGTATAGAACAGGGGTGCCCACCTTTTTTTTTAAACAAGATCTACTTTTACAGTTGTCTGTCTGCCGAGATCTACCATTTCAAATAAGGTAGCCGTATTACTGATAGTCTACATACGTATTTAATATGCACACAACAAACAGAAAAACAATCTAGATATAATAAAAGGTAGTTCTCTAAGTTGGAAAAGTGAAAATAAATGTATTTTTCTACATTAGTGGGACCGCTGGCACTGGGAGGAGGCAGCTAATTTCTCATAGTTAGGGCACCAGGAGCTGGTTGCAAGCCTTAGGCAGGCCACAAGGTGATCATCCATTATTGGGGATCTGTACTTTGACTTGAAGATTTTCATGTGAGAAAAAGCAGACTCGCACAAATAGGTTGATCCAAAAAGTGCTGTCAAGTCCACATCTTCTGAGGTTGGGACACTTTTGTTCCATCAGTAGCTTCCAGAACTCTCCATGTGTGCTAGGTGTTGCCCTGGATTTGATCTCAATGTCATTTTGCAGTGTGACAATCTCACTCTCAGCAGCCGAGCTGTCCAGGTGGAATAGTGATACTACTTTGGAGGAAATGCAAGATGCTCTGAACTTGCTCCTCACAACGTGCACTGCACGCAGCAGTTGTAGCTTGCTTTTAAACGTGATCACTGAACTGATCATGTTGATTACATGTTGAGCTCAGTGAGATCTGTCAGGAATGCTAAATCCAAAAACCACGGGTAGTCCTGTAGCTGTGCAGATTCCACGTTTTGAAAGCTTCAGAAAATCTTTGATTTCAGGCAACAACTCATTGAATCTTGCCAAAACTTCACTTCTGCTCAGCCATCTTACATCTGTGTGCAGCAGCAGGTCTGTGTGTTCTACACCTGTCTCCTCCAAGTGAGCATGGAATAGCTCCTGGCCTAAACAGAACGCACAGTCTTCATCCACACACCCATCACTTCTTTCATGTTTGATGAAAACACATAACTGTGCTACATCCACCATATCAGTCGACTCATCGAACTGGAGAGAAAAACACTTGCATGCGTCGATGTCCTTCTTCAGTTGTTCCTCGAGATCCTCTGCCATTCTCTTGCATCACTGTATAACGGTATTCTGGGATAATTGGACGTCCTTAATAGCAGCCATGATATCCATTTTATTCTTGAATTCAATGAAGAGTGCATCTGCAGCCTCGACAAACGCTTTGCAGTCTTTGAAAGATTTCTTGTGTTTAGCAAGGACATGACTGACGCGATAAAATGCTATAGTTGCAACCTTACCCTTGGTGTTGGGCCTGGTAAAAATTGGCTGCTGTGCTGCTAACTGAGCCTTCAATTCCGGCACCTTTTGAGTGCGCAGCGCTGTTTTTGCAGAGAAATCGTCGCTTCTGTGCTCCATTTTGAAATGGCGCTCCAAATTGCCCCTCTTTGGTAAGGCCACGCTCGCAGATAAGACAGATGGACTTTGATTTTGAGTAAACAAAAAAAACAATCCTCCTCCCAGTCTGAATAAAAATGATACGTTTTCGATCTTTTGGCTTCTGCCATATTTGTGTTTGGAGCCAACTTAGCTAGCTGATCGATGGAAATGGACAGCTCTCAACTTCTCCAGTTTGACACTGACAGTAAGGATGACAACGGGACAGTAGGCTAGCTGGTACTGCACCCAGCATGCACAGCCAAAACTTTAATGTGATTTATTATTGATTGGTTGTTCAAGTGTTGTTTATAGTAGCCTACATGTAAAAGTGTGATAATTTGCTGACTTTGCCCCTCTTAATGTATATGTCATTTGATGTGTTGTCACCCTTGTGTTGAAGTGCATCTGGCAGGATAGGATTCACCTCTGTTTTCTCTTCCAAACAACTTTGGCAAAGCAGGGGGCTTGTTTATAACCTGTCTGATCGTCTGAATGATTGTGTTTCTTACCCCCATCTAACTGCTTTTAGCAATGTCTCAGTAACTGATTTGGTGATATAATATAAATAATATCCAAGTTGCAATAAACTGGAATTATCCATGTCAGTTTGACAGAATCAAACAGCAAGGATTTCATTATAGATCAGCAGCAACACTGAGCAATCGGATGCTGAATGCGGGGAGAAATCCGTCACACAAGAGGCAGATATACAATTTCTGCACCAACAGTTGCCTTAAGGAACCAGAACACAATGCAGCAGCAACACATGAAGCTCAGTCTAAGTTAGGAAGACTATCTTTATGCCTCATTCATTCACATCTCTGTCTCTCTCTTCTCTTAATCAGCTGATTATGGGCGTTTTCTCTCTCACTTATCTAACCAGATTTTGCCACAATTTCCATCAACATTGCTGCTGCAAACTTTCAGTCTGCTCTCTTCTCGCTTGCTGTCAGCTGTCATTTCAGTGTGGATTCGTTGTGACCCTCCTCCACCCCGTTCACCTCCAGTTCACCACATTCAGTGTCCGGGTCGAGCTCATCAGAAGTCCCCTCCTCATCACATCCAGATCTTCAGCATCCTACCACCACCAGTGTCCAGTGACTCCATCGGGGGGTATCCTATACTGTTCACAGCTCCTCTACCCCCCTTAAAATATGATGATGTCACGATAGGGTCTAATCGCTAAAGACTCTTAACATTTCTCATCTTTATCATGCACATTCACTCATACTGAAGTCTCTCCTGATTGAAAAGAGTGTTTTAAATGAGAGGAGGCACAGCTCTCACCTTTAAAAGAAACCTCCTTCTTGCTCTTAGTATGCTGTCACTCTTTCTGTTGCTTAAAGCAGTTGAATGCAATTTCAATGCATCTTGGGAAATGTAGGAAATGACTAACTGAATTAGAGGTAAAAATAAATAAATCTCAACACTTAATCTGAAAATATCCCCGGGCCTGCTGTGAACATCTCAGACTGATATCAGTGTAAAAGGATCTGAAGGAGGGTTTTCCCTCTGGTGATACTGAGATAAAGACATGTTTCCAAATATCACCTCGCTGTGTGTGTGTGTGTGTGTGTGTGTGTGTGTGTGTGTGTGTGTGTGTGTGTGACAGAATGTGTGAGATACTGCAGGTGTGTGGATGGTGGCGACAAGAATTGGACGGAGAGAGAGTGAATGAGAAAGTGGACAAGAGAGAGAGAGATAAAGAAAGAGAGTGAATCATTCCCTGATCAGACCACCTCGACAGCGTGATATCAGATGCATTATTTGAAGATTGGATCGCTGGCTACAAAAGCTGATAGATCTCCGCCTGAAATTGATTTCTGTCTGGATGGGACCCCCCCCCCCTCTCTCTCTCACACACACACACACACACACACACACACACACACGGCTATGAGACAGAAAGCCAGGGAAACTAATTACCAGTTCACGGAGTGTCTGAGAAATCTGAACCTCAATGAAAACACCTGAAGGACTGGCAGGTTGGCAACAAGAGCCAAAATAAATTGGGAAATTAATGTTCTATTATTGGACCGAGAGTGTGTGTGGGCTGGTATTTTCACAGGGTCTGATGATTTGATTGCCTTTAGAGTCACTTTTGGTCCTTCTGATGGGCGGTTTTATTGAACTATGAAAAATAATACAGTTGCACTGTATATTGGCAAAATGCACACTGAGTTTGTGAGGTTAATCAGCGTATACCAAACTGTAAACAGCAACAAGCAAATGCTTTTTCTGCTGATTCAGGCTGTGCAGGTTCATTTTTGTCTAAGATTGTATTAATGTTAAAGAGCATTATGCCTTGAGCCTATTTTTTCTGACCTCAGTTGTGTTGTTTAAAGCTGGGGTAGGCAAAACTTTTGCAAAATCTTCCGCCTCTCTCTCTGCTGCCTCATATCACCCCTCCCACCAAACCCACAAATTTGAACGGCAGCAGAAGGAATCGCTTGCCCTGCGAAACCTCATGCCTCGTAGGGCTCGCTCTCCACAGCGTGAGCCTCACCAAGACCCCGGTCCCTCTCGCTGCGACTTGTCTTCTCAAAGAAACCCCTCCAGTGCTTCATGGCCCCAGGGCAGAGCGCCAACGTGTGCTTGCCCACTGTTTGTCATCATGCCTCTTTGCCACTCGTCGATACGAGCACCATGGCATCGAACATAATGAACCCAAAGCTCTGTGTGGAGCCAGGACATGTTCACACACGTTTTATACTATATGTTGTTGTAGGTAAAGGAGGTATTGAATATTTATCACAAGTTGCAGGATTGTCTGCAGGACTTTCCAACTTTGAATCAGGCTTTCACCATCTGAAGGGATGTACATACACATCTTTTTAGAACAGCCAATAGGAACAGCCTCTCTCTGAAGTGACCTGCGATTGGCCAGTCTCCTGTCACAGGATAGATTTTCTAAAACCTCAAAAACAGAGCCAAGAGGAGGTGCAGAAGTGTACTTTTCTCTCAGACCACTTGAATTACAATATGCTGAAAGGTTATTATGGAATTTTTGCCCAATGACACCCAAAAAATACTGCCTACCCCAGCTTTAATGTGGTTTTATATGTAGCTGTACCTGTGTGACATGGTGCATTAGTGTGCTACAGAAATAGTTGTGGATATACTGTATGTATATCTGAGTGTGAGTTTTTGTATAGAACCACATGTGTGTGACATGCGTGTATGTGGGAGAGAGTCTTGTATGGCTGACTTCACTAATACTCTGGGAACAAATGATGACAACCTGTAACCGTGTCAGCAGTTACATATGGGTGTGTAATGTTTGGGTCTCCACATACTTTTGACGATGTAGTGCAGCTTCTGCCTCTGTGCCGTAGAACTCCACTAACTATTAAAAACACTCACAGTAAAAGAGCCACATATTAGAATTTGGATCACACACTCCTTCATTTCAATGAACATGGCCACTGCAAAACAGTGTGAACTGCATCTCTGAGCATGCTCAGTAACATCTGCCCCACAAGGAGCTTCTCTCCAGAGATCCAAAAATACAGTTTTTGACTGTTCAGACTAATCACACAAAATACTGTAAGTTAATTTAAGTTATGACTTGAGACTTGAGCTGTGTCTCGAAATTGCGTACTCCTATTAGTACACTTACATGCAGTACACTGCGTACACTATGTATTGACTTGTGTAATGCATTAATTTTGACATGGTAGTGTCGTCTCAAATCGAATACTGCTGTTATGCGCTTACCGGAAATGACGATCGCAACCTTTGACCGAGTCTTCTTCTTCTTCTTTTTAATGACAGATTGCACCCGGGTGGAGCATTATCACCAACATTTACCGCGATTGCCGCACGCCAAAATATCTGCCAGCACGTTGCTCACTTGACTTCAATTCAGTTATACTAAAAATGAATAAAAAATGAATGTGCTTTTACTTTTAGCCGTAACAATCGCAACCGCAGCTGCCATTGTCATACATTGGTGGTCCTCCCCTTCCGCTACGTGGCCAAGATGGCGACCATTGAGGGGTAGAAGTGTGCAGCGTTCTACACTCAACTTTCTGGCCGTTTTGTGTACACCATCTGGGTACTTAAAGTACACTGCATTTTGCTATACTTACCAGTGTGAACGCACTTATGCACTCAAAATACTAAGTTTGAGTATGCAAGTATGCGAGTTGGGACACAGCATTAGTTTAAATGACAGTGGCAACATTTGTTACTTACAGCCCTAATTTACTTTGAGAAACAAGTCAGGTGATGCAGAAATTGCAAATAGTGCGAAAAGTGTGATTTCCAGTCATTTAAAAAGGAGGCAAACTGACTTCTGATACATTTCTGCCTCTTCCTGTGTATAGGAGTAACATTAGTGGTCATGGTGATGTTACTGGTACGTGTGTGTGTGTTTGGGTTGGGGGGTTACCTCTCTGTCAGAAGTCTTCTGTCACACTCGGTAATGATCAAAGCTCTCCCTGGGACCCCCCTACCGTACACACTCACAGCCAACCAGCCAACTGGACATGAATTGCTCAGCCATGCAGCCCATGCTCCACACGGCTCATACAGGATCTCACTCACACACACACATACATGCACGCCACCCCTCTCTTGTTTCGTGTCTTTCATCTCAGGTTCCTTACACTTTTCTTTTTTTTTTTCTTTACATCGTGCTGTGTATTCCTCCATTGATTCAGTTCCTTCAGTTTCCAGTTGAAAGTTCTCTGTTTAATCTATCGCCGCTTGTTGTCTCCCTCTCTTCTCCTGTAGGCTCATCTTGGTGTTTCGATATGCTTCTCGTGCTGGTTTACACTTTCAATTTGTTTTAAAATTAATTCTTACTCTGCTCACTTTGTTGTAAGATTCAATGTTTGAGATTTTCAGTTCAGCCTGTTTCCTCTCCTGTTGTGTTCACAGAATTTCATTGTGTCAGTCTTTCTCTGTATAGATTTTTGTAATTAATGCCTTTTTGTGACTCCTCCAGCCTTCCATTCCTTATTTGTACTATCTTTACTATTTTCACTCTTTTTCCATCACTTCTGGTGCATCCTCCCTTCTTTCCTTGGATAGATTGTTCATATTGTTACTTTTCTACCCTCCTTATCTCCTTTCTACAGCAACTACTATTTTCTTTATTCATTATTTTCTTCCTTTATTCACACATCATGTTTAACTGTATCTTCTACAAACTGCATTCAAATGCAACTACATTACTACATTGTTGAAAACAAAAGCTTACACCCTTACTTTCTGTTACACATCACCCAGTTTCCTGCGAAGACACTTATTGAACATATAATCACAAGAAATTTGTTGTCATAGCCCAACTGTTTCCTTCTTCTATACTTTATTTCTTTTTCTTTGTCTCTTTCTCTCATGACATATCAACACAGTACTCACTTTTTTGTTTCCCCCAATTCTTCCCTACCTTCTTCTCTCTCTCCTCTTTCCTTTCAGTGGTCCTTTTCATCAAAGACAGATCTGATTTGGTGAAGTTTGTTTTTACTGTGTCTTTTAACTTCTGGTGTCTCTGCATGAGTCCCAGCCTCAAGACAGTCTTCAAAGGATGACATTAGCCTTCACCAACCAACAAAATATTGCCATTGCTTAATTATCACTCTCTGAAAACTTCAAAAGATTCATAATGTAGCACCAGTTCTCCTCAGGGTTATATTTTATTTTGTCAACAGGTTACAACCCCAAAAAAAAACTACGCTTGCCGTGGTAGTCGGTGTTACACGGTGTTTGGGAATACACCGATTACAACTTGCTCACCCACCCACAGTCGTTTTGCCTTTTTTTTTTATAGAAATAAAACCCATTTACTTCATTTTCGCATATCAGCGAAATATGACTGATTTTTTCATCAAATGAAAAACTCTAATTTGTAAAATACTAAGCGTGTTATCAGTACTTAGTCGGACAACGGACGCTGCAATTATAAACTGCTCCTGTGCTGCAGAGTCGCAGCACAGGAGCAGGAAACTCAAAACCAGTAGGTCTCATATGTTCCAAGACTGTGGCGATTATTAAAAGCGGCAATGTGAAGCACCACTATGAGACAAAGCACAGAGCATCTTTTGAGCAAACACATTATGATGTTCTGGACCCTTGCTTGAGGACAATTTCTCTAACTGGACCTCTTTGAATTTTAATTGAATACCCCTGAACGTTAAAGATCAAAGTAAGCACTCTACAGATATTGAGCGTGACACTGGTGTTGTTGTGACAACACCAGTGTCACGAACCGGTGGGAACATTTTCTCACCATGACATCCCTAGTAGCAGCCAGTTCAGTTACCCTAAATAGCTGTATGTTAGCAGTATTAGCAGTGAGCAAACAGGTTAAGCAGGTTAATTTATCAAAGCATCTGATGTTAAAACATAACCACTAGCACCAACCAAGCTGACTAGCTTCTGCAAGCTTGGAAAGTTAGAATTATAGCCTACTCCACTTGAAGTAAAGCTAAAAAATGGTCTCAAACTGAAATGTGCTTAGACTTTGAACTTTAAATTCCATTTAAATGCTCGAAGCTACATTAGCCACTACTAGCATAGCAATCCTGAAGCTCTGACAAAACTGTTGGCTGTGAAGTTGCATTGTGGGTAATGTAGGCGCCAGGCTATGACAAGGAAGAAGAATGTGTGGAATAAAAAAGATGATCTCTGGTTTTGCTGCAAAGATGATTTGATCCTTTTTTTTTAAAAAAAATTGTTTATTGTGAATCCGACAGTGTTATAGGAGTGCTAAATCAGCGGAGTACTCTTTTTAAGAGATATCTTTGAAAATCAAGGTTCAAGATACATTTATTAGTCATTCTACAACACAGGGCTGCGCAATGAAATGAAAGTTGTAGCCCCCTTCACGCTACACACACAGAATATACAATCAGAATAGAATAAAAATAAAAACAATATATACAGTTACTTATATACATATATTATACAAACGCAGTGGTATGGTAATGTGCAAAACCAGCATAACAGCAAAGTCCCATGTTATTTATTTACGGTGGAGTGTGGAGGATGAGGTGGAGTTGAGGAGGAAAGAAGCTGCTCTGCAGTCTGGTGGTACAACAACGGATACTTCTGTATCGCTTGCCAGACGGCAGCAGGGTGAACAGGCTGTGGCTGAATGTCTCTTGTTTTGAGAAACAGTTGCTTGTGCTGCTATTGATGGTCAGCTCATGGTTAGCCACTTTAGCTAAAAAGCATCATAAAATTAACACTTTTATTGTATTTCAAAATGATTATTTCTCAGTCAGAAACTGCAAAGACATTTAACAAGTGGCACCTTGAGAAACACAATCAGCTGTTTCCTTATAACTGAAAATGTATAACATAGCCACCGGAGATTGTTTTTGTCTCCTGAATACCTTTATATACTGTAAACCACAGCGCTATCCTGCATTAATAATATAAACATGTAGGCCAACATTTGTTGCTACAGCAGAAACAAGTAAAAGTCTCAAAACAGCTCATCGCAACAAGCAATTTCCTCAGGCATGAATGCGGGATTTTCCTCATTATACAAATATCACTGTAAGCTGTAGAATCTCTTATTTCATTTAACTTCAGATGGGATGCAGATTTAACTAAGATTAAGTCCTATTAAATATATTTGTACAGCAGTTTTCTCTGCAACCGGAATTGGTGTGTCACTTCGCCTTGAGGCACTGCCAACCCACCTGAAAGAATCTCTGAAAGTACTGGTTGCAGCTGAGACTTGTCTGATATCTGCCGGTCTACATACAGGCTTCTCCACGCTGACGATTTGGGGGGGGAACAGTGCTGTGCAGGTAATAAGAGGATAAGCATGGATTTTGACTCAACAAATATAGCCTGGTCTGAATGAATGCAAGCTATTCCTGCCTCACTTGTTAACCAAGACAAAATGGAAGAAATGTAGCACTAAACTGCATGCATCATAAGCTTCAGCACATGCTCCACTGTAGACACAGGTGCTACCCCTAAAACTTAAATTAGACCCCAGAATTGGATCACTAACCTCAGTCACTCACAGATTACCATACTGTAGCTGGCCAGGGCTGACTGTGCACTGCATCCAGAACAAAGCGGAGAGACAACGAGAAAAGACAGAGGATAAAAGAGCAAGAGAGAACCCCAGAGAGGATGATTATGAAAAAAAAAATGCTTGTCATCGGCTCTGCGGAGCTTAAATCCCCTCTCTCAGCTCTCTGGCTGGTGAACAAGCAGGGAGCCACAATGGCCAGCAGATTCCCCCGGATTTGGAGCACAAAGGGTGGGCAGTCGTCCACCCAATAACCCTCAAAACCCCCACCACCCTGACACACGCATCCCCCCTCTCATTGCCCCACACTCCATCCCTCCATCCACATGGCCTTCCATTCGAACTGACCATCAGTGGCTGCTGCAGCCTCCTGAATCAGTAGCCAGCCAACTGAAACAATAGAATACATGTGTGTATGTATCTGTGTGCACACACACACTTACCCAACAAATCCTGGAGATTTTAGCCAACTGTCACTGTCCTGCCAAACAAGAATGTCATAGTTGTGGTAATTGGAGTTTTGCTCCAGGCACAAACACACACACACACACACACACACACACACACACACACACACACACACACACACACACACACACACACACACACACACACACACACACACACATACATACACACACACACACACACTGTGGGTATAAGGACAATTACAGTGCCTGTCTTTATTCCTGAACGCTAATCCTAATTCTAATCTTAACCATCAATTCATCCTAAAATAAATTTAAATGACCTCACTTTGCAGAATTATCAGCTGTATAAAACTTGAGTGTTTTTTAAGGATGGTGATACACACACTCACACACACTGACTTTCCATCAGCTCCGAATATGTGTTTATAAAGTTTTAAACCCTGGATTTAAGTTCAACCTTGTCCTGGGCTCATTAAAAGTTACCTGCTCTCATCACAGGTGGACCCAGCAGAGGAGAGCCTGCGACCCATTTCCAGTCCCCACCCTTAACTTCAGAAACTCAGGGCTTCAAGTTTATTGCAGCCAGGTGTTTAGTGCACTTGAGTTTGTCATAATCATTAGATTGGTCTCAGACAATTAAACAATGAGACAATTAAGCTCAATTAATGACTAATGTCTAATGTCTCCGGCACTGTTATGATCCTGCCTGAAGCGAAGGTACGAGACGGCAGCAGGTGGCTGAGTGCAGCGATGGAGCATCCACTTAGCCAAGTTACAACTACCAACTGTGTGTGTGTGTGTATGTCTGTATTTCCATGAGAGTGAGCCAAAGCCTGACTCTAATAACCAAGATTGTGCCACTTGTGTCTGCCATAACAGTGATAGTAATTGCAGCAGCATTTGCTCCAGTGCAAATAGAAGAGTGATGAACAGCCGTGCCGCCACTAGGACCGTTCACCTCTTCAGAAATGGACATCAGAAGGTATTTAATATGACTCAGTAGTGGGTTAAAAAACAAACAAAACAAGTAATTGCAGGTTTGATGTTTTATTTTTCTTATTTGCGATCGAAGTTCATCTGTGAAGAAAAGGTGGAGAATGGCATAGGGTTCCAAGAAGACAAAATAATGGGTATATAAAGGGAGAGGGATTTATTCAAGCTAGAATCACAAAGCTGAGTTAGGAATTGTGTATAATAAAATGAAAATTAATCATCTTTACAGTTGCAAACATCACTGTTCGGCAATCACTTTATTTTTGGTTTCAAAGGACCATTTGATACTGCTCAAATGAGCCTCCTTCATAGGCTGTTTGGGCTCTGAGTAGAACACCTGAAAAGAACCAGTTGATATATTGTAGACTGGGCATCTAATCAAGATGGCCCTATTCTGTTCAACTGGGAGGAGACCTTGGGATCGACCTAGAGTATCCTGCAGGGATTATGTATCTCATGTGTCCTGGGAATCTCTCAGGATGCCACTGGAAGAGCTGCAAGACGTGGCTGAGGGGAGGGACATCTCGTCTGCTTTGCTTAGCCTGCTGGCACCATGACCCACACCAGTGTAAGTGGTGAAACATGGATAGATGGAATGGAGGACAATTCCTGTGGTTTTGCATCTTTTAACTATGAATCATGTACAAGCTACATCAAAGCCAACAATTTCCCAAAGCATAGGTGTTGAACTACCTTGGAGGTAGCCATTTGCTTCCACTCAATAGCTGGAGATTTCAGTTGTATCACACAATCTTCCTCAGCAGATGGACTTTTCCATTTAGGACTTCCAGGTTTTCATTTTTGACAACAAACTTGGTGAATGTAATTGTAGATCAATGTTATTTGGCTGTCAACTCTCAAATCTCTGATGTCAGATCTTCCTTTAACGCTGTACCAAAGAAGAGTATACAAAGCAGTCTGTGTGCATAACTGCACTGTCACGCAACAATTACATGATTTCAAAAATAACAAGTGTAACAAAACAAGACTAAGAGTCCACAGCCGTGCTAGCAGCTCTGTGAAACTGCACTTAGGCACAGTGGTGCTTTGAGCTGAATACTACCGTCAGCATGTTAACATGCTCACAATCACAAGGAATGTTAACATGCTGATGTTTAGCAGGTATCGTGTTTAACATTTTCATCATCTTAGGTAAGTGTGTTAGCATGCTATCATTTGCTAAGTACAGCTTAAGCAGGATGAGAATGTCAGTAGATTTGCAGGTATTTGGTCGTAAAACAAAGTATTGGACAATTTAAAAATGTTGTGTACCAAATTTCATGGCAATTCATTAGCTGTTGAGATATTTCGGTCTGGACCAAAGTGATGGACAGACCGACATTGCCACCCCTAGTGCCACGCCGCTAGGATAGCTAAGAATGAGACAGAGTGTGACATCTCAAGGACGTTTCAAGTCTCTGCAAGTTGATTTACATGCCATCCAGAACTGAAGAGACACAAATTGCTGCCTCTGCCCAATAGCTACCTAAATCAATGATCAATAGATCAATAGTCAAAAAGAATAAGTGTATATACTCTTAATTAATAGGCTTGATTTAGCGTAGTTTTAACCCAGTATTTTTCTTGAATTAAAAATGTGTCAAGATCAAGATATACTTTTTTATGTGTCCATGAGTTGAACTTCAGGAGTCTTTGGACCCAAAATTTTTTGGGTCCAAAGAATATTATTTAATTTTAAAAATACTTAGTAGGTTACTTTTGTTGATATATGGTTTTTACTTGAGCGTGACACAGCACTGGTCCAGGAAATATTTTCACTGCTCACTCTTTCCTCAGAGATTTTATATACACCAGTTTCATGCAGCTCCAAACATTCAATCAGTCCTAAACCCACAGGTTAACTCAGAAATGTCACACAATTTGTTATTGCTGCAGTATTATCAATCAAAAAGTCGAAGGGTACAAGCTGTTTATAGACATTTTTTACAATCAATCCCAACTTTCTTTTTTACAACTGTTCTTTTCAAGGCTATCTAAGCAGGGACGAGCCGCCCGGTGTCTCATCCTCCACTGAAGAGACAGCGACAAGAGGATAAGCAGCTCAGTTGGCCCACAAAACGTTAAAAATCTGATTTTCTGCTCTCTTGTAAATGTAACCAGTGACTCATACCCCACTGCCTTCAAACCTGGTTCCCACTTCTAAACAGTTTCTGGGCAAATGACCAATGCTATCAAAGAAAAGAGCTTTGATTCCCATGGCATATTTATTGATCATAACACTGCCTTTTGATATGTGCTGCTAGAAGGGAAGCTCTCCACTGAATATAAATGAAGTCCCACTGACAGGCAGATAGAGTGGGAATATCATCAAGGGCCCATTCATATTTCATATTTCATGTTTTTCTATTGCAGCCTATTCTCTTCTGCTGTGTTCAATTGTGCCTCGCACTATTCATTTTCTGTTGTGTTTTTTTTTTTCTCTTGCACCACCAGCTAGTCAAAGTTTTCACTTATACTGAGAAATATCTCAACATCTACTTGATGGATTGCACAAACTTTTTTTTTTACAGACATTTATGGTTCCCAGACAACAAGTCCTCCAAAATTAAACCACAAAATACGTTGTTTGCCCATGCCATCTAAAACGACAAATACAAGAGTTTTCTCCCCTATTGGCAGGATGACGTCATTTGTCTGTGCTATCCAACACCGTTACAAATCAGTGTTGGCAAATTACATTTGTGTGACAACGCTATGGTGAAGATTTGGTTAGTTACTTTGTAAAATCCCGAATTGTTACCCCCTTATTCCATGACTGTTCCCCTGTACCCTGTTCCTTGGTACGTACTGTACTGGTACACCGTAAGTACAAAAGATGACACTGTAAATCTGGAGTAATTACGCTGTACGTTGTGGGCTGTAATCTAAAGCGTTACCGGCTGATGTTAGCATTTAGCTCAAAGCGCCATTGTGCCGAAATACAGCCACACTGAGCCGCTAACATGGCTGTAGACTCTCTTGTTTTATTGTGTCTCCTTTGGTTTTAAGCTGTCATTGTTGTGATGTTTTCTGCACTGCCCTCTCCAAAGTTCACCTGTCGCCTTCTTCCTTGGATTTTGTGTCTGTGCTCTTTTCTTTCTCTGTTCATCAGTGTTTGCTATCGCTGTTCATGCTGACTTCCCAGTTCTTCTGTTTATTCCAAACAAGCTGCTGTTGTTGTTTCCTTAAACATAAAACTCTTCACTTGCTGTGCACCTCAAAACCTTATCCAGAAACACTTACCTGACACCAGGCCTTCAAATGTAAAAGCTTGAATCAGTATTACTGTGGTCAGTAGTTTAATATTAGAAATAATCAGGGTGTTACGGTGACTGATATCTTATCTCTACCATGTTCCTCGTATTTGCACTTGATCTGTGAAGGGCGGCCTAGCTATTTGTTGTAATGAACCCAGGCAAAGGGCACTCCAACGTGTCCATTACTGCTCTAAAGTGACGTTTAAGATGTGAAAGAAATGGAACCTGTCTGCAGCCTTTCAGTGGTGCAGAATACTCTTGTACGCATACATATTTGTATGTAACAGCAACTGAGATACTGCAGAGCATCTCCAAAATTTTAAATCAAATCTGTTTGTTCACCATTTCAACGCTGAACATGTCAGAAGTCACTGTATATTTAATTATAGCCTTGGTATTTGTTGGTTTAACCCAACATCAGTACTGTAATCGTGAGGGTAAAAGTTACGGTTAGGGACTAAATGCATCATGGGACGTCGGCCAATAAACCGACCAAGAATTTATTCTCATCCATTATCTATAACCACCTATCCTTAGAGGGGCGCGGGGGGCTCTATCCTCCTTGCCTTGCTTGCCCCTCCTTCCACCCATCTCTCTTTGTCTCTTTTACAATTAGAGCAACGTATCAATTCGACCATATTGGGCCAGCCTGTTATTATTAAACACCATGTGTCAGCCACTGTGCTTTAAGGAGCTATTAACACTATAATTATTTTATTTGTCTGGTTTTATGCATGCTGTTTTAAAGGTTTGCCAGCTCTGAAAATGAATAAATTCTAACGCAACCTAAATACTTATATAATATTTTTGGGGGGCATAAACATGATAAACTTTAAAGTCAGTGAAAAATATTGGTATCAGTATTGGCTTTCAAAACCCAGATGAGATGACCTTTAACCTTAGTTCCCCTCTCATAATAACCCCTTCTCATCTCCCCCACTCTCCTCACACATGGATCAGCAAGCACCATTTGCAATAATCCTGTTTGCTGTAACCCTGCTTGGAGTACCAGATAGATGGTTTACCCCATTACGATCCCCGCTAGAAGCCCACAACATCCATGAATGCTGAATCTAATCCGCCCATCGTGGCCATTATGTCTGTACTTTTGTATACAGTAATCTCACCAGAGATGGACAGTCTGACACAACCTCATGTTTACTTTGTGAAGACATTCTGTTTCTGTTTGTACATGCTTGAGAACCAAGAGTTGTTACTTGTGAGTCCAGCTCAATGACCCAATCAGAGTTGATTTCACCCTTTTTTTTATCAGTGTAACAAGTAGCTGTTTCTTCTGTTGAAACCTGCCTATTGCTTTTTCAGAGCAAACAGTCTCCATTTGCTTACGCGGTTCACTTGAGATGCTTTCATTCTCGTTCGGTTTGGTCAGTAAAGCTGCCACAGTTTGGCAGTTTTTGTATCATCTTATTGGCCTACATTAAAGCAGTAACATCCAAATGCGGCAAGGTTTCTAAGAGCTCTGTCTCTGTCATTTTTGTGGCATTTAGCAGCTAAGAGCCAGATATTTCCCTCAGGACTTAGTGAAGACCACAAATGAAATGAATGAATGCTCATTTTTGGCCCCAAAAATCTGTTATTGCAAATTTAATTAATGACATGACATTATATTGTTGGTTATCTAAGCTTATGGAATTATGGAATAATCTAAACTTGTGCTTCGATAATTAAATGACACCTTGAATTAATTAACGGCCAACTGTTTTGACACAGCGATTAACACATCTTTTCAACTCTCGTGTTCAACCAGATTAGATTAGATTAGATTAGATTAGATTAGATTAGAGTAAGGTACAAAGCCAATGAAATGTAGTTAGCTTCTAACCAGAAGTACTACAACATAAGTGACGTTAAAATTTACAGATAAACATATGTTATATATGTGGTATTTGAAATATGTATATACAGGGGAAAGTGGACTAGAGTAGGGAGTGCAATAATAAAAATTGTCATGAACACAAGACAATGTCAATGACGTTTCTCTGAGAAGAGAGAAGCAAATGATCTGTGATTAAATACAGGAATTTTACTTTTAATTTCATTATAATCAGGAATGAGGACTGGGGGAGGGTTGGGGGTGTTACAACTTCTACACTCCTAGGATAGATCAACTTAATTTTCTGTCTTTCTTTTGCATCTCCTTCTCCTTTTTTTTTCCCTCCCACGCATATTCCCTCCTCCTTTTTCTCATCCCCCCATCCTTCCCTCCCTCTCACCAGCTCCTGTCTTCTTTCATATCTTGGCCTTTTCTTTCATTTTCTCCTTCTCTTCCTCCCCCATCCTTTCTCCTCTTTCCTCCCTCTTGTTTCCTCTGTCACTTCCTTCGCCTCCTCTCACCTCCCTCTTCTTCTACTATCCTCTACCACCTCCTACCACCTCTTCATCTTAACCCTCTTTCCCTACGTGCACTCCTTCCTTCGCTCTTCCTCTCTCCTTTCTTCCTTCACCGTCTCCCCTATCTCCCCTTCTTACCTCCTTACTCACCTCCCTCCTCACTCTCATCTCTTCTCACCCTCACCTCCCCCCATCTTCTTACCCAATTTACCATCAATCCTGCACCCCCTCCCCCTCCCCCAAACACTCCCACCTTCACCTCCCCCTCCTCCTCCTCTGCCTGGCATGACGTTGGACCAGATCAAGGAACTGTGTTGCCGGGAGTAACGGGGATTGAGAGCGACGCGTTGGAATGCAACTCCAGCCGAGCCCATGAGAACAGGAGGAGGAGGAAGAAGAAGAGGAGGTGGAGGAAGGGGAGATCGAGAGCAAGTATTTCCACTTCATCCCTTTGAACTGTTTCTCCCAAATTCTCTCTCTTATTCTCTCTTTTTCTTGCTCTATTCTCCTCTTTTTGTTTCACCTCTTGTCTTTCTGTGTCTTTCTATGTCTTGTCTGTAGACATTTTGGGATGCTTCCCTTTTGTTTGCCCTTCTCTATCTCTGACAAGAGGTCGCCAAGTACTGTTTTTCTCCATCTTTATCCATCTTTTTTCAGTTCTGTCTCTCCATATATCCTTTCTGACTTGTTCACCTGTCTCTCGTCTCATCTTTTACCTTATATCACATGCATATAACTTGAATTGGCTTTTCTTTTCTTCATCTTTTCTTTATTTTCTCTACTTTCTTGTCTGACTATGGGGCTCCTGTTTATCGGCCGTCGGTCAGGCTGTACACCCAGCCGTCTGTTTGTCTGGCTCTTGGCAGTGTAAATGCCAGTGAAAGCGACAGGGGGAGAGACAGGGAGGGTGAGGGCAAACACATGGAGATGCAGATGGACCCACACTCAAACACACACACACTCCCTTGTTCCAACGTGCCACACACTCTCTCTCTACTTTATCAGCAGAATGAAAGTGCTCTCTGGCGGTATTTGAATGGGACAGAATAGAGCCCTATTCAGCCCCTCTGCCTGGCTTTTATCAACACTGCGCGTCACTGAGGCGACATAAGCCTCCCCTCACACCCTCTGTCTGTCTGACACACACACACACACACACACACACACACAGAGGGAGGTCTCCTGTTCAGGTATGATGATTCCCCCTCCTTGCTTTTTTTCCTGTCCCTTTTCTCTCATCCCTCTTTTTCGTTGGCCCCTCCTCACTCAGGGGCTTTTCTTACCTCACCCCCCTCTTCATCCTCCTCTCCTTTTCCACCACACCTCCCTCCTTCCTCTCACTCTCTCTCTCTCTCTCTCTCTGTCTGTTTACCTCTGCCGCTGAATGGAAATACGCACAGATGCGTAAAGGGGCGATCAAACTCCACATATCCACCGGTGGCAGCGGCAGCATCACCGACACCTTCTCTTAGGACAAGAGGACTGAGCAGATGACAAACTACTATTTTGGACAATTGTTCAGGCTCAAGCAGAAGCGATCAGAAGCACAAGCACAAGCCTGGAGCCCACCTGTTTGAAGCCGGAACCTGTTTGCTCGGATCACCCGGCGGGGTTCAGGAGCTCCAGCACCCCGGCCGGAGGAGGCAGGGAGCGGGTACAGAGGCGTAGGAGGACCCGCAGTGTCCCGGCCTGGATGCATGGATGCTCGCTTCTAATTCTTTTTTTTTGTTTTTTTTTGTTGCTGGTCTGTGGCGATTCAGAAATGGCAGCAGTCTGGTTGTGTGAGGGAGCGTCTGATGAGGTTTATTTGCGGTAGTTAGACTATGTTTTCAGCGACGAATTTACCCGTTTGTGTGATTTTTGTGTGTCTATCTCGTCGCCTCTATTTTGAGTTTCCAGCTTTGATGCCACTTAGTCTGCTGGAGTCGTACTAATTAGCGGCTTGATTGACAGCTCGGTAATTGGATTTATTTCATATCCGCTCCTTGAAGTTGTGAAGCCTCTTATGTCGACAGGAATGGTTTCTCCGGCTTTATTTCTGTAGAAAACAATAATAATATATCCACTCTAGACTTTTAGGGATTTTGTGGGGGGTGGTTGTGGTGTTGTGTGTGTGTGTGTGTGTGTGTGTATGGGGGGGTGTTATTCTAATTTTAATGCACTCACTTGCCAAATTTTCATTCTTTTTCCAAGTAATTCCAGGAGCTTATTAGGCCCAAAAAATGCAGGACATAACAGGATGTTTTTCAGGCAGATGAGAAGGATTATTTTATATTTCATAAATATATTGCACAAAACATAACCTTCACTGCATAAATGCCCCCCTTACTGCATCACTAATCAGTCTTTAAAACCTACTTTCTCATTTTCTTTTAAGTCGAGTGATTCAGGAATATTCCAGAAACAAGTGTTCATATGTGGCAGAACGAGGAGGTTGTCCACACCGGTATCAAAGATGTGACTCTTGATTAAAGGAAAACAAGGGTTTATTTTTTTTTTTTTTTTTGTAAAACATGTGAAATCATTGCTCTCTGTGACAGGTTTTAAAAATTGGTTTGGTGAAAATGTGTCAGTGTGGTCTGGAGTTTTCAGCATGTGGTTCCTATAGCCAAGAGGACAACAGGGGCCACAGAGCTCATGGAGTTGATTACTCCTTTTTTTTTTTTTTTTTTTTTTTTGGATTTACACTGATACAAAATGACTGATTTCAAGTCTTTGTGGCATTTTTATTTTCACACGAAAATAAAAGTTAGAGCTGTGTTTAGACATTCAAACACTTTCATTCTAATACACAAGAAAAATTTGAATCTGATTTATTAAAAAATACACAGACTACAAAGTTTAGAATACGTGCAGATCGTATCTGGAGAGTATATGTTTCAAAATAAACTGGACCAAAATCAATTTGTAGATGTATAGATTTGGAAAGTATTTCCAATACTTACAAATACTTGTTGCCAAAGAGGAAACTATATCCCAAATGATCAAAATATATTTAAATGAACAGGTGTCAATGCATTTTTGGACACTTTTTGTAACATTTTTGTTTGCAGTTTATTCTGGACAAGTGTTTTTTTTTTCTTTTTTTCTTTCTTTCTGTCTTTCTTTTTTTTCAAGCTTTAGACATCCCATAAGGGCAACAGGTATGTGGATTATAAATGGCAACACTTGTTCTACTGTGCTACCAAAGTGTGTTATTTGTGTCATTGGAAAGCTTAAGGGAAGGAAAGTGATGTAGTACTTGTGGTTGAGGAGATGAAGATAGAGTATAATAAGTAGCAATATCCAAAAAGGGACTTTCTGTGACTGCACCATCTAAAACATGTTAGTGCATAAAGGTTAACAAGTCTTCAAATTCTACTTCAAGGGTAGTTGTGTCTGATTGTCAAGAGCCAAGAGCTGCACAGTTGGAAATCCAGCCTTTCTGTGACGTCACACCTGTTGCCACACCTCAACACCGGGTGGCATCACCCGTCCTTGATGAGGCTTCTCGTGTTCTCCCTCTGACTCACACTGTCTGTCTTCTGGTCTGATCAGTCCTAGGCCCAGTATGATGCTGTATTCCCAGTTTACTTAGTATACAGGGCCCAATGTCATCGTCTATCAGCTCTCTGTCTTCCTCTCTGGGTGCGATGTCCTTCGCCTGCTGTTATCCTGTTTTCCAGTTTTTCAGGCCCCAGGAGGTTTTATTTTAATGTCTTTCCATCTATCATCTGACTCTCTCTCTCTCTCTCTCTCTCTCTCTGTGTGTGTGTGTGTGCGCGTGTGTTTCCGTGTCCTTGCTCTTAAAATCCAGTCTTCCTAATTCCCAGTGCGCTGTATGGCTTTTTATTCCTATCTGACTGTACTGATGGTTCATATAGGGATGGAAGCCATGCACCGCGCTGGGAGCACAGCGCACTAGACCATGGACTCGAGCCCTGTCACGTCACACACACAAACACACACTAAACACTCACAACTATATGTATAAGCACGCTCTCAAGAGCCTACATGCTCACAGAAGGTAATAAATGCATGCATACATCCAGGAGATCGTGAAGCGAAAAGTTGTCACACAGTGACACACAAATATGGAGGCACACGCACTGCACACATAAACATGCATTCATTTATGCGTATGCATGTAATACGTATGCATACTGTATGTATGGTGCATGCTTTACACATAGACACACTCAGGACAGAAACGGTCCCCTGGTCCTATCAGGCCCCTAATACAGCGAGTCAGTGTGAAGCTGTCTGACTGTATCGGATGACAGACAACTCTCTGAAGTGAAACACACACATCTGCCACAGAATCCCAAAATGATGGAAAGGGATCACAACAGCGCAGAATGAAAATTAAATTGAACTGAAATGAACCGATTTGATTTGGACTGAAGAAGCAGCAGTTGTTGCAGGGAAATAAAACAGACCAGTAGTAAAGAATTAATTCAGTCATGGTCTTTTACCCACTTAATTCTTATTCAGTGTCCCAGTGGCATGAAGAGGGTACCCCAGCAGAGAAACTCCCAGGAAATGGCTGACACGCAGAGAGACGAACATAGCCACATTCTCACGTCTGTAGTCTGAAGTCCTCCTGACATAGACATAGACACGCAAATGGGATGTGAATCAAATGGAAAATCTTTTTGTTAGTGAGGTGAGATTGAGACATTGTGATGCTCCAGTCCCGTAAAAAACCCCACTAACAATATATTCATAATACCTTCATAATGGAACAGAATCACATCAGTGAACAGGCCTGTCACAGTATCAGAGGACACATTTTCCATGGAAAATATGGAAAAAGACTGGAACAAAATGAATTTTTTTAACCCATAAAAAGTGACACATCACACTTCTATGGTATGAAATTATACATTCATTATTTAAATGAAAAATAGAACTTAGAATAGAAATAGACTTAAATCTGTTACATCTGCTTCAGATGATCTGAAATCGTATTGGTGGAAACTTATAGTAATTCTTCTGCTTGTGACTACTTATTTTCAGACCTGCTTACTACGACATCGACCAGGTGATCTCTAAAGGACTTTACTGGTGGTTTTGCATTGTTTTATGCAAAGTTGAAATTACATCAAACCATTCTTCAGACTATACCATACCATAGCATTCTTCAGCCACTGGCTTCCATTCATGGCAGTATGGTGTGAACATTAACCTGGAAGTTGCTTTAGTTAGGTAATCCATCACACTGAACATTAGGTCTTATTTTATTTATGTCAAAGTTACGTTATCGTTATGTGGTAATGCGGTTGAAAGTGCAGACTCATTTTAAAAAGTCAAAGTGCTGGAAGGAAACTGCAAAACAGAGTTTACTGCATGCTTTTGAAATGGTTGGTAGAAATGGCAAACATGATCAGTACTAAATCAGAAACATGTACAAAATCTGGTATGGCCCTTTAATGCCAGCTGTCTTTAATATTGTGGATCTAGAGACTGGAGGTTTGTTTTTTTATTTTACTGTTGAACTCATTGTGGATGCCTCTGGCTAAATGCTTATTAAATAAACAGACCCTGTTGTTGCCAGATGGTTGTGTAGCCACCCAGCACGAGTGTCTCTTTTATGAAACCCCATGAATGTGGTTATCAAGCAAAAACTGTCAAAGCTCAGAATGACATTTTAATATCAGGAGTATGAGGAGCTGGAACAGAGACAATGGCCTCCACTTGAACACATCACGTGACTTGTTGCAGCCTAGTCACTGTAAGCCTCACACACAGCACAACACTGCCCCTTACTGTCCAAAACCGTGTATTACATCGCTCAAGAATACGCCACAAATTATATAGATCTGCCCTTCAATTAACATAGCAGCAAAGATATGAATGAACGCTTGTGTCAGACTGAAAAGGTAAGTCGAGATTTTGGTGGGGTTAGGAAGAAGGCAAGTTGGATGGATACATCATGGATGGGATCATAGACTGTATATAAAGATGGACGACGCCTCTCTACTTCCTCCTACTGTATAAAAATGAAGGTAAAATATGAAATATATATATATATATATATATATATATATATATATATATATATATACGCGAGCAGCCGTCTTGGGCTGGTGACGTCATTTGGAGCCAGAGTCTGCGCAGTAGTGATCCGTGGAGCCGCGGTGTCGAGTTCCCGCCCATACACCCGTCTGAACCAATCACAGCACACTCGCTGTTGTCAATCATGATTAGACACCCCGTTTTTATAGCAAAACGTAACTAATTAAAACCAAACTTATCAGAAAAACGAACACTTGAACAAACATCAGCGTGATAAGAACTACCTAAAATGACAAAAACCATCTTTGGGAAACATTTATTTGACGTGTACTTTGATTTTTCAGTTTGGGCCCATGTCCCATCCGCTAACATGGAGGAGGCGGGGCTTATGACCTGGCTTCACTTTTGGGGAGCTGTCATGTCGTCCATCTTTAAATACATGCATGGGAGACACATCGTGGATGTATAATAAGAACTTCTTACAATTATAATAAGAAGTTTTTATAACACATCCATGGCTGGGCCGCTTTGCGAAGAAGGCGAAGAAGAAGGAGCGGACGTGACGTCAGAGTGCTGCCTCCAAAACAACCTGCAGTCTTGTGTGTTGTGAAAGCTGCCGAGTGAAATGTTGGGCAGCTTCTGTGCTCCTGAACTTACACAAAACCATGTGCTGAGGGACTCGTGCCGGTCTAGTTTTGCCAAAAACATTTAAAGAAAGTAAAAAAAGTTTGAGAAAAGACAGAAAGACAGCATGGCAAAGCGGAGAGAGCGCGCGGTGACGGACACCGATACAAAGAAACCGAAGCAGGCGCTGAAGGCGAAGAGCCGCGGAGCAAAAGCAAGGTGGAAAAACGAAGATGCAGGTATGAGAGGTCAGGACCGATGCATCGGTCTAATCTGTCCCGCTATTTACCAATAAGGGTGTGACAAAGGATGTCTGAAAAACAAGTGGGAAGACCACCTTTAGCTTGCTAGGCTAGTGTTTATCTGTATGGCTACAAGTTTGTTGGTATAAGGTTGTAAGGTTATGAATTACAGCTGGTTTTCTGTATGTATGTATGTATGTGTGTGTGTGTGTGTGTGTGTGTGTGTGTGTGTGTGTGTGTACGCGCGTGTGTGTTTGGAGTCATTAATTTGGACAACAACATTTTGTGAAGTGATAACATGAGATTAATATATCATCACAATATTATTCCTCTAAATGTTGATGCGACGAACTACTGCCCAGCCAGAGAGTGATGATTCAGTGTATTTGGAGAGAATTCACCAATCTTATTATGCCCTCAGTATGTGGTGTTCATCTTTGTAAGGGCTGTCAAAAATAAATTTTCAGTGTTTGATTTATGTTCCTACATATGGCTGTTTTATTATTGTTTCCACCAAAAAGACACTTTTCGAGCAGCCAGAGTGCAGGTGCATGTTCGGGTGATGTGGATCTGCTGGCCCAGATACACATCTGTGCTCCGCTTCATCAAAACATGAAACATGTTTTTGTGAAAAACTGTTGCTCCATAAATGTGGGACCAGGGGACCATTTCTGTCCTGAGTGTGTGTGTGTATGTGTAAAGCGTGCACCATAGATATGCATACACATAAATTCTTTTTTATATTCCTTGAGCCATGCATCCTTCTCAGCCATCAGTAACAACATGTTACATTTGTATATCTTAATACAACTGGTCTGCCTGCCTCTCTCATTTATCTGTTTTAATTTAAGTATTTCTCTTTCAGTCTCTCTGCTCTTGTCACAGTTTTCAATGCACATTTAGGCATTGCTGTACTTTATTCAGAAAACACACAGTAAGTGCAGCGGCAGAATTATCTCAGATGTGCTCTTTGTAGTGTATTATTGATATACCAGGCTGTATTTACTATAAACAAACAAGACTATGGTTGAGATGACTGGTAGCCTGTGTTTCATGCCTTTTTATGCCTTTCATGTTTCATGACAAGTTCATGACAACTATAATTCACATAAACCGCTCTGCTGCCTGTTGCGAGGAGGACCCCAACCACCACCATTGTTCTGTTTGATTTGTTTTGATTTTGATTTTTTTTTTTTTTTTTTTTTACGTTTCCTTGTTTGTTTTAATCTTGTTGCAAATGGTCTTTTCCTGTGGTCTCTCACCAGAAACTCTAAAGAGCTTTAGGTCCATTTTCTATGGACATAAAACGGCACCACTTTTTAAAAACAAATTTCTTGTTAAATGTCTCCCCGTGGCTCAATTTAAAATGCAGTGCAGAGGCTGATAGAGGCAAGATGGTGGTGAACCTGTTTGTTTAGCATGATTATACTTCTGCTTTGCACGAATGTGGTTGAGATTCACTGGTGCATGCTATAGCATGCTTTAAAGGATATCAACTGTATAAGGCAAGAAAAAGTGAGAAGTAAAAGACTGAAAACCAACCCGTAACCTGCTCAGCCTTAAATGGCTACATTTATGTGCCGCACACACTCACACGCAGGGTGCTAGCCAAGCATCGGGAGCAATTTGGGGTTCAGAGTCTTGCCCAAGGAGCTGGGGATCGAATCGCCAAGCCTGTGATCAGCCCTGTGACCCGCTCTATGTCCTGAGCCACAGCCACCGCGGTCTTAATCATTACTCCAACACAGCAGCTTAAAACCATTTCTTTCTGTCTGTCCTGCCATGTAATGACATCACAGAGGAAGAGGAGAAGCTCGAGAGGAAGGTCAAACCCAAACCACGTTCCTCCACAAAACGAGCAGCAGGGAACACCACTTCCACCACATCCACGACCACCACTGCTGTCAAAACCAGTAAATACTTCCAGTCATCACTGAAGGAGGAGGAGGAGGCAACTGACAGTGAAGATGACTTTAATGTGGTGACCTCAGCAGCACCTGTGGTTACAGTGAATGCCAAGAAAACAGAGAAAGAACAAGAGGAGGAGGAGGTGGAGGACAGTGAGGAAGATGCGGATGATTGGGAGGAAGTGGAAGGTAAGCGAGGGATTAGCAGAAAACGGTGTTAGCTTGTTGTGTACTATTTTTGATTTTACATACAAAGCTGAGAATATTATTTTCACAGGGGGAAGGGCACTGGGAGGAAAGTGGGTAACAAAAGCGTCAAAATCATTGAGTGTGTCTGTGTTGATCAGAGCTGGCTGACATGCTGGGTCCAGTTGAACCCCCAGAACCTGTCCTGCCCTCTCAGCCGGTTGAGATAGAGATTGAGACTCCAGAAGTCAGGAAAAAGTAAGTGCATGTGTATATAATGAATATACATAGTATATGGTATTAATGTTAATTATATTTACAAACTATTTTTCATGTTATAAAAAATAAAATATATTGTCAAGTTAATTTTATTTATATAGCAGTTATTTATATCACAAATTTGCCTCAGGGGGCTTTACAATCTGTACAGCATATGACACCCTCTGTCCTTAGACCCTCAACTTGGATGAGGAAAATCTCCCCCAAAAAACCCTTTCACGGGCATCCCTTCCCAGGACAGACAAACATGCACTAGATGTCGTGTGTACAGAATAGACCAACATAGTAAAATTACAGTATGGACAATCATGATGACAAAATTACAAATGGATTGTAATATATTTGAATCCGGGAGGACGTTGAGCAACAGGTATTTCTGAACAGATAGGACCTGAGCCACACGACCTCCTCTCCTCTCCAATTGTGATCTGTTTTAGTTTCAGAGCTTTCACTGGCTACATTCAAGGATGAGTATTCTGTTTATGACCTATTTTTGTTTCGGTAAAATCCATTTAATCTTGAAAACAGTTCCAGGTAGCATTAACAAACATCTTCAGTCTTGAAAATCGAATGTTTTTCAGGCGGTCTTAGGCCAGGCAACAAGAGACGTTTTTTTATCAGGCTTGTCAGGCATCTACGATACCTTTTCTTCATGTTCTGCCGTGGAGTGCCTGAAGAATGTTTTCTTTTCTATGACCAGTTTCTGCGTTTTCAAAACCACCTTAAGGTTCTGTGGACTTACTCCATGAGAAACTGATTTGTGTGTGAGTACACACCATTGAGAAACATTTCTCATTTCTTTACTTTTTTCTCATCGGCCAGGAAAAAGAGGCAGGCGGAGTTCGAGACGTATCTGAGGCGGATGATGAACCGATACAAGAAGGACCAGCTGATAGACACACACAAGGTGAAAAGACACATATTGTACCTACCTGTTCTTCTTATCGCTGTTTCCTAATCCTGTGTCTGATTTGAAGTCATCACAGTGGAATTTTGGTCATTACAAACCTCTGATTGGTCTCATAGGTCCACCTCATGTGCCTGATAGCCAGTGGGATGTTCCGCAACCGTCTGTGCAGTGAACCAGACCTGCTGGCCATCACTCTGTCGCTGCTGCCCACCCACTTCAGCATGGTTGCCAAGGAACGCATTGACCAAAACTACCTCTCTGGACTGCTCAAATGGTGTGTGTGCTTGTGAAATATGAAATACGACCTGTGTAGTAGTGCCTGAAGCTACTTTTAGAATGTGTGATAACAGGCGATCCATTTTCATCTCTCCCTCTCTCTCCCCTTTCAGGTTTAGAGCGACGTTCTCTATTAACCCTAGTCTTCCCTGTGAGGAGCGTCTGGAACCCCGGGCTCTGCTGGAGAGGCGGCTGGCCAGCCTGTCAGGCAGAAACCACCAGGAGATGACTCATGTTGGTATTTTGGCATAAGACTAGTCCATTTAATTAAATGAAATACAGCCTTTGAGTGAACATACAAAGGTAGAATAAACTGAATAAATAATTCTGTTCCTGTACGTTTTTTTGTTCCCTGCAGCTTTTCCTGTTGGTCCTGAGGTCTCTGCAGCTCTTCTGCCGATTGGTTCTTTCTTTGCAGCCGATTCCTCTCAAACACCCATTAGCCAAGGTACTGACAATCTGTTGTTAGTGAGCCCTTTAGAGGATACTGGTGTAATTACAGCAGCCATGCTTAGTAAAGGGCTGCTGAATTCTGCCCTTAACCCTTCTACTCAAGTTATCATAAGAACACACTGTTATTACCTGATTGATGAACTCTTATTTGTGGATCAACACCACAGGTAAGCAGGAACATAGTTTGTTTATCCATCAATCTCTAGGGCTCATTTAAACAGGTTGATTCAATTAAATTCTATTTATTTATATAGTGCCAAATCATAACAGAAGTTATCTCAGGGCACTTATCATTAACTTACTTTTGGGTCAACCTGAAAAAAATCAATTAAGTGGAGTTTCTAAATGAAATTACTAAAACGAAAGAATAATGATTTAATGATGTTTTTATAATTTTGTATGCATGTCTGGTAATCCCTTTTGCAGTTGAGAATGTAAATCTCTGTGTATAACTCTATCATTTGAATTAAATATATATATGAAGCTAAGTTATGAGTTTTGGTGCAAGCAGACCTAACATTTTGACGTGTGTGTCCTTTGCAGATGAAAATCGTCTTTTCGAAGCAATCATTCTGACTTTGACTTTTTTTTCAGCAGTTAAGTTGCTTAATAGTCTATACCAGACTATACCATACCCAACCTTTCCTGTCTGGTGTACCCCCACAGCCCCTTACAGATAAAAATAAATACATACATTTCAACTGTCAGTGTTTAGGTCAGTTTGGTCAGGTTTGCATTCATACCACTACCACTTGGAGTAAGTTAGGAGCTTGCCGTTTCAACAATTCACAGTATTCATTAACTTGCTTTTAGGTTTTTCTTGACTGTTTGTCCATTACTTTTAGTTATTTTTATCCATTACCTTTAGCCAACAATTTTAACAATTTATCCATTACGTTTAGCTATTAGCAATTACTTTTAACTATTGTAATTCTTTTCTCATTAGGCTACTTTAAGCTAACAATTTCAAAGGTTTATCAATTACTTTTAGCCAACAATTCTCTGCTTGCTTGATAACTAGTTTTTATGCAATTGCAACCATAGTGTTCAGAAGTCATGGCTGACTCCATATGTGGGTATTTTATTTTTAATGAAACTGTCATTTCTATTCATTTAAGTTAACTGAGCTACTCCATAATCTTTCCACATACTCCCTGGTACCCCTGGCCTGGAAATCAATGGTCTATGCTCTTCAGAAGTTATGTTTGTTTAATGTTTCAATTGTTTCATTTCAAGAGTCAATTAGCAAAGCTCACCAGTGGAAGGACAAAAACACCCTTTCTGTTATTCTACTAAATATACACGCACTATTGCCTCTACATATGTCTGTCCATTGCAGACTTATTACACAGTATTATCTAGTATTTGATTCTTTAGAGTCTTCTGTTCTTATTCACATAATCCAAATATCTCTTTGTCCTTTCTCCAGGGCAAAGGGGCTAAAACATCTGCTTGTGCCCCAGGAAAGAGCCACACAAGCCAGGGAACCTCCAAGACCAGCCCCCCTGAGCCGAAGGTCTCTTCTGCTACCAAGAGACCAGCAGGAGGGTTGAAGACCAAAGGAGAGAGAGGGGGAAAGAAGGCAAAGATTAAAGAAATAAAGGAGGAGGATGAGAAGGAAGAGGAGAAGGCTATAATGTCAGGAGGGCAGAGGCCAAAAAACTCAAAACGCCGCAGCATTGCCTCAAAAGTCAGCTACAAGGAGGAGAGCAACAGCGAAGGGGAAAAGGAGGAGGAGGGGCTTAACGATGAGGAGGAATTTCAGGCGACCAGTGAGGAGGACAGTGCAGATTCAGAGAGCGGGGCTAAATCTACAAAGAAGAAGGGGAAAGGGAAGCGCAAAACCAAAGTGACCAACAGCAAGAATACTGCAGCTTCGAAGAGAAGGAGTGGTGGAGATAAAAAACAGGTAAAGGAGGAGGAGGACCACGAGTGGAAGGAAGAGGAGGAAGATCATGACAAGGGAGAAGGAACAACAAGCAACGGAACAAAGCGAAGGAGTGGGAAAAAGAAGGAGGGGCCTGGAGCGGACGAGTGGTTGGAGGTGTATCTGGAAAAAACTTCTTCCTGGGTTTGCGTCGATGTGGAGCACGGTGTTGGGATGCCTCACCTCTGCTCCCAGAATGCAACAGCGCCGGTGACGTATGTGGTGTCGTTGGACGGGGACGGGTTTGTGAAGGACCTGGGAAGGAAGTACGACCCCACCTGGATGACGTCGTCCAGGAAGAGACGGGTGGATGAAGATTGGTGGGAGGAAACGCTGGAGCCGTTCCTGGGACCCGAGGACGAGAGGGACATAACGGAGGACAAGGAGGTGAGACAGATCCAAAGATGTTTTTTACACATGCATACAAACTCCAGAAACATATTTAATACTCTAAATTGATAATATTTTTTTTAGCACACCCTCACAATGCTGAGACACATTTTCATTAATATATACAGTATCTGTTTAGTATGTTGTGTTGACAGTGTTAGTTGTGTATTTTTCCTTTTCTGTCCTTTTTACTCCACTAATAAAGTTCACATGAGATATGATACAAAAATAGCACACTGTTTTTCACCAGTATTAAGTAGTTTTCCTGTTTGCAACTGAAAACTGTTTAGCTAAAAATCACTGAGCAGCAAATTTTAAAAAAATAAACACGATAATTTCAGCTGGGTGATACTTCTTCAGTGAGGTTTCTTTTTTATTTATGAGTTTTTAGGCCACATAATAAAAATTGTATTGTATTAGCGTGGAGTACTGGACACTGACAGATGATCGCTCATCAACACATGGATGATTTTACTGTCTGTTTTTATAATTTAATTCATAAATTCCAAATGCCTGCAAGACTCAAGACTGCAAGACTCATTACTGTATAAATAGTAAAAAGATGATTAATAGTGGGTCTCATAGGTATACATATCAATGACAGTGGGGAAAAAGGACTTTCAAAATAGCTAGCATAGTAGATGTGATGCCTACTGAAAGTGAAAATTTGAACTCAGTAATTTTACATAAAAAGTAAAAAGGTTTCCTCTTTGTGAACAAGGAGCTTCTTATTTTCCTCACAGCTGGTTTAATACACACACCTTATGTACACTTATCTTCTCTCTGTGTTTTCCCCATGTTGGCCACCCAGCTCCAGAACAAGCTGCTGAACAAACCCCTGCCAATCTCAGTAGCAGAGTATAAGAACCACCCGCTGTATGCCTTAAAGAGACACATGCTAAAATATGAAGCTATCTACCCTTCAACAGCCACTGTACTGGGATACTGCAGAGGAGAGCCGGTGTACTCCAGGTCAGTAGTAAAACAGGCAGCCATGAATTATACGTAAATTCCTAAAACTTCACCATTCATATTGTAAACTAGGGCATCATGGAAGTTGTCCCACTTTACTGCGGGTGTTTACACTTTGTTGCTCATTTAAGGGCAACGTACTGGTTGTAAACTTGAAAATATTTGTCTTTACGAGTTGAGAAGAAGCACCTGAATGCAGCGTGGCTTTTGGTCTTTGGGAGGTTAGACCATCTCGTTGTGGGAAGAGAAGCAGGTTCAGTCTGGACTTCTGGTCCTCTGAAAGACACCCTCATTGGCTGCTGAATTAGGACACAGCTAATGTCGACCTGCATGACTGAATTAATTGTGGCTGTGAGCGTCAGTGCCCACCAGGTGGTGTTATTTGATTAGCTAAACTGTCATGTGCTTGAAGCTGTGGTGTCCATCTGCAGATAGTGATCTGCTAGCTATGAGTTACATCTGCTGTTGACTGTTGATGTTTGTCAGGCACTGTTCACACTTTGAATGAAAATTCATCTTTTAAATACAACCAAAAGACATTGAGTCTGTATTGGGCTCAAGCCATGTGCAAAATATTAAATTCTTGAGGCAAATGAGAATTTCTTTATGATAAATATAATATTTCTTGTTATTCTTATCATCTGTAAATCTTCTTTCTCTGTAGGGACTGTGTGCACACCCTCCACTCCAAAGACACATGGCTGAAAGAAGCACGAACTGTCAGACTAGGAGAGGAGCCATATAAGGTGAGGGAGAATACTTCTCTCAGATCTGTTCTTCTTGTTTGTTTCTCATCTTGTTTTCTCTCTTCCATCCATCAGTTCTCTTTTTTCAGTTTGGGCCTGTTTGTCTGTTATTTGTGTTCCTCTCATCAACACTCGACTGATGTTCATACAACCACTAAACATACCGTCTTAACAGAGTTAACCACCACTCTTCCATCATAGATTCCTAATATTAAAGTGGATGAGGTCTGGTTGATTTGAGCTGTGATAATGACATACAATCACCCGTGTGATTTGTAGCCAAACAATGGCATTGAGAGTTCAAAAGAGCAAGGTTTACCTCACTATGTAGCATATTGTTCAGTTTCAAGAGGAAACATACTTGTTTTTCTGCAGTGTAGCTACAGACTTTTCATGGGTTTTTCAGAAGTGCAACTCATGACATATAGCTAATTTATATAGCTATAAATTTCCACAACTGTCACTGTAGTTTTAGGCTGATTTCACTGAGATGTACTGTGTAGCTGGGCACAGGTAGGATTGCCTCTGGATCTAAAACTTGACTGCATGACTTGCATGATAAAAAAACAGTTTTTGTAAATCATGCAAAGCCAGCCACACATTTAACCAAGTTGACTGTGTTGTGTGTGTCATCTGTCAACATAATTTCCTGCTGAACTCGTAGCAACAGCTATTAATTATGACAGTGATGTTTTGCTGCATATGTGCAGATGTATTGAATACTTTGGGGAGCAATGATGCTATTAAATCTCAATTGGTCTTAATTGTAACAATGAACTGATGGTAGCGACAAGGTTGCTGGTAGTAAGAACCATAACTGAGTGACTTAAATATTTCAGCAAGTGAGCACTAATTAGACACAGTGCTAAAGTGAACATGTACAAATAGTGCTTTGCACACCCACACACAGACAATCATCTTACATTTTTATATGCACTGACATGATGTCTGCAGTGACACAGTAGGACATATTAGCTATTCAGTCTCAACTGTGATTGAGACTGCGGTAGGACTCAAACCACTGTGTTTGGTTGTTGTATGATTTGAAGTACATAATAACACAACGTGTCACTCTCTTTCAGATGGTGAGGGGCTTTTCTAATCGTTCTCGTAAGGCCAGGATGATGTCTGAGCTGAAGGATGACAATGACCTGCCTCTGTTTGGAGAATGGCAGACTGAAGAGTACCAGCCGCCTATAGCTGTGGATGGGAAGGTAACCGTCTTTGTGGACTAGAATTATAACTCAGAGAATTAGGGTCACTGTAGCAGCAAATATAAGGATACAGCAGAGAACATTGAATATATATTTCATAAACAAAAAATAATTTCAGAAGAATATGTGAATTCAAATGTGTGTTTATATATGAGGAAATCTGTGTCTGTTCCCTTCAGGTTCCCCGTAATGACTACGGTAACGTCTACCTGTTTAAGCCCTGCATGTTACCAGTGGGCTGTGTTCACCTCAGGCTGCCCAACCTGCACCGCGTGGCCAGGAAGCTGAACATCGACGCTGCCCCTGCGGTCACGGGCTTTGACTTCCATGGAGGATACTCACATGCTGTGTAAGACAACTTCTTGCTGGGATGGGATCAATTAAACGCAAGGAGCATGTCAGTGATTTTAGTCCCATCCCAGTCACAGGGTTTAACAAGCGCACTGTATTCATTGTGTCTGAAATCTTGTTTTTCTCTTGTTAGCGATTTTAACAGTTGCTTTTCTGTGACGTAAGATATTTTCTAACTCTGTACGGATACAGAGTCACATCTACATCATTATTTCATATTAAACATCCTAAGAAAAGACTGCTGAAATGTTTATGTTAAGTGTTTGTGTGAAAAGAAACTTCGGCCTACATTGTTGTCTCCAAAATCGCATATCCGTTGGGCTGTGTGTGTGTTGACTATGGCTTTTATTGCTTAGATTTTTAGTTTTTTTTTTTTTTTTTTATATAATAGCTAGATTAGATGCTTTCTAAGTTTAGCAGTATTGTTCTCAGTGAGCACGTTTTCATGTCATTAGTTTGTTTTCATTCATACATATTGTAAAAACAGCTGCACAGTTTCAGAAGATCTGTTTTTTATTGTTGTTGTAAACATTTGCATAGTATGATGTGAATATTTGAAATAATCAGTCAAACAACCCAAAGTCTGCACATTGTAAAATCTACTCACTGGATGTTAATAGTTTCCTCTACTACTGAAGAAAGAAAGAAAACAAATGCCGTTGTCATTAAAACATGTTAATTATAAGGAAAAAATTAATATTTTCTTTGTGTGTGTTTCAGGACTGACGGTTACATTGTGTGTGAGGAGCATGAGGAGATTCTCAGAGCAGCCTGGGTAGAAGAACAAGAGCTTCAGAAACAGAAGGAGAAAGAGGTGTGTGTGAGACTGACTTTGTTCTTTTGTGTCGATTTTATTTTGAACTCATTTGAGATTTATTGAGAAGCTAATTACCATCTATGACCAAGCATTACTGATTTTGAAGTGAACTTTAGTTATTACAGGGTTCGTACAAAGTCTTGAAAGTTTGGAAAATGCTTAATTTTAACCGTGAGGTTTTCAAGGTTAGGAATATGCTTGAATTCGAGCATACTCCTTGAAAAATGCTTGATTTTTCAACATAATCTGGTGTTTCATCTACACACTCACTTATAAACCAAAAATCTTTAAATATTTGAAATAAAATGGTCCCATATTTCTTTGTTGTTTCCCGTCATTTATAGTATCAATTTAGATGTGACGATAAAGGCTTTGAGAGTGTGTACATTTTTGGTGTAGGTACCTTGAAAGTGCTAGAAAAGTCCTTGAATTTTACTCTTTAAAAGCTATACGAACCCTGTTATTAAGAACCAGCTTACTTTCAAGTTAAAGCAAACTACTTATTTAAAACCTGTTCAGCACCAACACAGCACATCACCTTTTCTTCTCTTCTGCTTTCCAGAAAAGAGAAAAGAGGGCGATCTCCAACTGGACTTTGCTGGTGAAGGGGCTCCTGATCAAAGAAAAGCTTAAACAGCGCTATGGCAAGAAGAACCAGGGACTGGGGAGCCTTGCTCACGGAGAAGAGACTGGTGGGCTTTCGTCTGATGAGGAGGCGGTTGAGGGTGGTCCTGGAGCTAAGACTGCATCTGAAACTCTGGCCGTGTCCTGGCCCCAGAACAGGCAAACAGAGGAGGGCGGAGGGAGCATCAGCGAACTGAGGAAGAAGACAAAACGAGAAAAGAGAGGACAAGAGAAACATTTGTTCCCCTTTGAGAAAGTGTGATGTCAGAGATCTAAAACTACACTCTGATTGATTTAAATCAAGGTTGATTACCCTCTGCTCTCAAAAAAGCACTTGGCTGACTGCTCCTGATATTAACTTTAGAAGATGTTCACATACCTTGCCTCGGGTGGAAAAAAATTTGAAATCAAGTTTAGCAAGTTTGGTCAACGCTGGAACATTGGGCTATAACACTACAAGCAGGAGAAAAAGATGGAAATGGGAGGAAGAAGGAGAGGAATGTTTTGTAATGAATTGCTCTGCAGATTGATCTGTTTCTTCCAGTGGTGATAATACATGCATTAAACCCGCTCTCTCTCCACCATCACTGTACATATTGTACACAGCTCATATGCTGTATTGTTAGCTTTTTGTATGAGAGTTTAATAGAGATACAGTACATACCAAGATGCCAGTGGAAGAAAACACGCATGGTGAATATCAAATCCAGCATGTTGACACATGTGCTCTTGTGCAGAAGAGTGTTATCAGGTTGTCTTGGAGAGAACAAACTTAACATAAATGTGAGAACAGGGAAGTGTCCTTACAGTTTCGTATGTGTGTTTAACATGGCATAAAAACACACTGCTCATCAGTTTACCTGGATACCTGTGATACACCCGGCCCTCTTGCAAATATTCACTCAGTGTGCTCCAAAACTCAACCAGTACAGTGCTGGTTTGAGCTAGGTGGGCACACAAAACGGCACATACAGCTTACACTGACTTGAATTGATGTCTTGTCATCAATGTAAGTAAGCAAGTAAACACAATAACCCATGTACCAACAACTCTACAAACAATACAGGCTAATAAACATATTTCCCATGGCTTGTAGTGGCTGAATCTAATTGGAAAAACTGCCAACACTTGAACACGTGAAACCATTCATTGTTACCACAGCCTCTCCAATAACTGCTACTGTTTCATTTCATCACATTCCATATAAGCAGGTTTCTCTAACCAGCCATTGCTACTGACTCGACTGTTCACCATGTGACCTGACAATATACTGTTGTTGTTAGTAATTGAAAACTTTGTATCTCCTGGTTGTTACATTTTCAGGAACCAACACAAACAGCCTTGTTTTTAACTCTGCTTCTGTGCCCATTTGAGTCGATGTAACTGTTTTTGGATTGTAGGATGTTCTTATCTAACAGAGAGAGACTGAAAAGCATGCGTGGACCATGTAACCCTTCTCTTGAGGTTTAAACATGAAAATCACTACAACTGCAGTTTAGAAGTTCTTAAATTATTTCTTAGCTCACACACTGTCTTGAAATACTAGACTTCCCCTTTTTCTCTCTTTCCTTGTTAGGCTGCTGTATCCCTGGAGTTTCACTTGTTTATGCTGTATTCTGTATCAGTTGTCCCGTTCAGCCTTTTTATCTCACACTTCTCTCGCACACTTTTGTCCCTGTTTCACACCTTGTGTCTGCTTACGAGTTTGTACACAGCAGACTATAGCTGTATTTAAAATGTTTTTTGTATTATTGTAAGAAATGTTTAAATACCAGTAAAAAGCAAAACAACCAAAATTAGTGTTGTAGTCTCTCTTTTTTTAGATAGATTTTGCTATCTGTGTTTGCTCCTGTTACATTTATTGGAGATTTTTTTTAAACACAATTTTGTCTTAAAATGATCAAATCTAGCATAAAAATCCAAAGATGTCTTGCTTCCAAATGTTCCAAGTTTCCAAATCATCAGTCACACAGCCTCAGTACAAATTCAACTCAAACTCAGTACAGGACTCAAGGACACACACATAGTTAGTTTTCCAAACATAATTTGCATCTACTACTTAAACGCTGGCAGTAAAATGTGTGTGTGTGTGTCTGAGTGAGAAGCACAGCAGAGGATAATGCATTGTTTATAAAGCCATCATCATCACCATCTTCAGAGCTAAAGTACTTAGAGTGCAATGTTTCCTTCTAGCTGCAGAGCCACAGCACCTGCAGCTTCAGTCCAACCTGTGCCACCTATAGGAAAGGAAAGTAACAGCAGGTGCAGTTTAGAGCGGCAGATTTTTTGATATAATAATGTCTAAACTCCAAAATATTCAGACACATGTTTAAGTTGCTATAAGAAATTTACACCAACCCACACGTGAGGTAATAATGTTACAGTGTATGAGGGGTTAATAAAGTTAAAGGCTTTCAGCCTGAACAGTAATTACACTGTGCTGATGTTTCTGTGATGTTTACCAGAGAGTCTAAACATACATCATGGTTCAACTGTGCTATGGACTACCTGGTCCCAGAATCAGTTTATTAAAAAGGTTAAACTAACCAAAAAGTAAATATTCTACAACATTACCAAAGAATTAGTATCATACAGAGCTTAAAAACCTAAAGGCACAGCCTGCAGGGGGACTAAAACCTATGCAGCCTGTAAAATGTGTGTGTTAAAGGGATTTAGGTGTCATTTTATGAAGATATAAAATTGTTGCAACATTCATACAATGATGAAAGATAGTAGGATGTGGGTAGTGTGGGGAAATTACATTGAGGAAGGAGTGAGTTTCCCAACATTTTCCCTTCTGTTTTTTGTCATCTAGATGTGTGTACAAGTACAGTACACTGGGAAATAAGAATGGCCATGAAGTGATTAAAAAACTTGAAACCCTGCAACTAACTAAAGATAAATCCTGGTTGTTGTAAGGTGAAATTCATATTTAATGAAACCCCTAAGATCTCCTGTAATATGGATGTCTGTTTGTAAAAGGTAAAATGATGTTGCTGCATCTTGTAATACTGCTTAAGCACTAATGGACAACACTAATGCACGAAGTGAAACTGCTGCATCTCTCAGGAGAGAGAGAGGAGGCTGCCATGAGAAACGCGGACGTGACGTCATAGATAAGTACCTCTAACCGTCTGTCTTCCGTCTGCCAGCCGAGCGAGCGGAGTGTAAATCGCCCTTTGGGTTTCCTCTCACAAAAAAAAACACTTCTGGCTGTCAACTGGGGCAGAACCGACGCTGCCCTGAGAGGTAAATACCACCGACTTTAACCTGTGGAACTTAATGCAGAAGTTGTTTAAATGTGCCTGTTTACCCCCGAGCTCCGGAGGGCCTTGTTTACATTTCAATCCCCGGACTAGAGTGGGTGAGAGGCGGAGGCACAGCGGGATGGAGCGTCAAGGGGGTGGCTAACCTGGCTAGCTCTTGTGTTGCAAATTCTTGTTAGAGGACAAAATTAACGTTTTCTTGAAAACTTTTGGAAGTCTGTTCTGAAAGTACCCAACAATTTAACTCGTGGGTCTCGTAAGCCGTTACTTCGCTGCGGAACATTACTGCCAGCACGCTAGCCAAGAGGCTAATGGTAAGTTAGCCAGCCGTTCTGTGGATTTGACTTAACTGCCCTGTTTAGTTAGTTAGTTTCTTTCAAGTCTGACCGATATGCTAATGTCCAGCAAAAACCACGCCGTTTTTTTTTTACGTTGGTTAATCTCTTTCCAAACCTCTTACTTCCCATCCCCCAAGACGTGTTATCAAACCTGTGCTGATTCGCTGTGATACATTAGCCTAGCAAGATGTGTGTCACCCACTTCGCTGCCTATTTTTAGCCCGGACCGGGCGGAATGCGTGCATTCGTCTGTCGCTGGGCTGGCACCGGGGCCGGGGCCGGCTCGCAGGCTTTCCCGGCTAACCTTGTCTTCTTTCCAGATGGATATTGGCGAAGTCACATTCGCACCCTGGTGCCAGCAAATGTCTTTGATCCGGTGTCTCTTGACCATAGTGGCTACAAATCACATGTCGAAATAAGCCTACGTAGGGCCTCTGTGGTGTTAAGGTTTGTATCATCTTCAGAATCAAGCTTCAAGGATCCTGCCCGTTGAAAGTTATGGGATTCTTTAACACATGTTACATGGTGGGGAGACGCGTTTTGGCAAGGAGAAAACACAAGCTACCCATCCACATTCAAAAAACACAATATGGACAGTGTGTGTGTAAGGAGAGGTTGATCCTTTGGTTATGGTCATTTTTAACTGACATTGTCAAGTCATCATAGGAGACAAAAATGTGTATGACACTTAACAATATATTAAACAAATCCCCCAAATGATTACATTTGTAGACAAAAGATATGTAAAGATGTGTTTGCCAACTCTATGCTGTCATTTATATCATGAATCCAGTCATGCATCGCTGCTTTGCTGTTGTGTGCTTGCAGTTATCTTGGTTTTAATTTAAACTGAGACAGGCTTTCTCTTCCAGTTTTGTGTCCATTGTTGCTGCCCGGTTTGCCACTAAGTTAACTACAGTTATGGTTTGTCTCATCTTCAGCTAATCCTCTAAACCGTGACATTAAACCTTAACCCATGCCTTGTGTCCTGCACATGTTTAACAGATCTACAATGAATGTAGTAGGGGAAAAAATACAGGATATGTGAGCAAGAGCTGGTTTAAAATCCTGTCTTTGTGAAGTTCAATCCAAAGCTAAAGGCAAACAGAATGAGATGCAACCAGATAAAAAGGTGGAGAAGTGAAAGTAAGGAGGAGGATTTTGATTGTTCATAACATAGAAAAGCAGCAAGTCAAATGCTGAGTAGGGTAGGTGTAGCTCCGATCGACTGTGCAGGCAGGGAGGGGGGGAGGAAGGGATCTTGGACCTAATTAAGCAGCTCTTGACCTTTAGATCATGGCTAGCTCGTCTTCTAGCCTGCAAAGAAAACAGTTTGTCAATGGGCCACACTGTCTGGTAAATAAACCAAATGTAGGAGCTACTTTCACTGTTAACACTACACTCCAAGCTTGGTTTATGGAATACAACATAATCTGTAATGAAAGGTCAACTGCTAAGTAGAAAAGGCAGATGCAGCAGGCACAGCAACAAAGGCTTAGCAACAACAGGCCAGTGGTTTGTGTATCCCTGCTGCAGAATATATTATGCAAAGACATTTTGTTTAAAAAGAATCAAATTTACACATTTACGTAATGTAATAGTTTTTGGATATGTATCGGAAAAATTACAACGGAATCTTTTGTATGGTCGATTTTTTTTACGTCCTGAAAAGGCAAGTAATCAGGAAACAAATGTCATCCCCACAGTGGCTGGTTTCTTATGGAATCAGATTTGTGTCAAAAAAATCTAACAAAACTTCTTAAATATCAAACAAAAATAAGAATTTGAGATAAAACTTACTGAAGCAAGCAAAATATCATCTTAAAAGTGAAACTTACAACTTGCAAACAAATTATTTGTGTAATTATGTTAACTATTGGTCTTTTACTTTTTTGATATGTCCTTTTGTTTACAGTTTCCTAACTTCTTTCTCACCGATCAGACTTTTGCCCTCACTGTCGGCATTGTGGTTACGCTGCCAGCTCTTTCGTTTGAGCTGCCTGACTTTTTGTTTAAAGTTCTTACACAAACCTCTCGCCTGGATGGGTTTTTTTTTTTTTTCAGGGGTGCGTCCCCATTGGCTAAGCTCAATGCCCCCGACTTACTTAGCTTTACTTCTAATTTAACAAAGCAACAAAACGTGTAATACAGCACAGACGGCATATATGATCAATAGTTACACTTTAGTAATCTTGTAGGTGTTCAAACATTGAAGTTAGCTATTGGGTAGTGAATGCCCAGTGCTGCTGTTTTGGATGTCTGTGTCCGCCAAAACCGTAACTCGTGCTTGCTGCACTGAACAACGCCCTGGGCACAAAAAAATACTCCACTTTCTTACTCCACTTCTTTTTCTTCCTCCATTTCTTGTTCCTTCCTTTGCTCCTCTTCAGTCTCTCCTCAGCTCGCCCTCCAACCAGCTTTCCCAATGAGTGACGGGGAGTGTGACTTCTTCTGCTTCTTCCGCTGCTGCTGAGCGCGCTCTCTACGCGCCTCAGGCCGACGGGAAGGCAGGGTGTCTCTGAACAGTGACACAAGCAGGTGGAAAGGGGTGTGGGGAGAAACGGGGAGGTGGAGCCTCAAACGAGCCATTTCAGCCAATCGGACAACTTGGATCCGACAGGTAGGCGGCCTGTCTACCTGTCCGGGTGATTGATTAAATCGACTGAATGTCTGTGGACATGAACAGCCAGGCGTCGGACAGCAACGAGGAAGACATCGGGGTGAACTCTGAAGAAGAGGAGGATGAGGACGATGGAGGAGAAGAGGAGGATCAGGGCGACATTGTAGGCTACTATGAGGGTGTGGCCAGCGATGTGGAGCAACAGGGTGCTGACTCCTTCGACCCAGAGGAGTACCAGTTCACCTGTCTGACCTACAAAGAGAGTCAGAGGGTGCTGACGGAGGAGGTTAACACTGTGGCTGCTGCACTGAAGGTGAGCTTGTGTCTGTAGCTGGGTTGTGTGATGCTGCACTGTCATAATCTGGAGAATGAAATCAAATATTTCCGTTGTAGTATTTGTAAATGATCTGATATTATCACTGGGCAATAACAAGGTGCTGATAAAGTGTCTTTAAAGTCAGATAAATTGTAAGGGTCATAGTCACATGGTAAATGGACTTAACGGTTCCCAAAGCCATAGACACCCATTTAGAATGGGTTGTAAAGAGCTCAGTGACTTTAAACGTGGCACTGTCATAGGATGAAGTCAGTTTGTGAAATTTGTGCCCTACTAGATCTGCCACGGTCAACTGTAAGTGCTATTATTGTGAAGTGGAAGCACCTAGGAGCAACAACAGCTCAGCTGAAGCGTGTGACGTGTAAAAATTGCCTAGTTCCAAGCTGCCTCTGCCAGTGAAACCCATTTCATGAAGCTCCTGACGCACAGTTTGTGTGCATCAGGAGCTTCATGAAATGGGTTTCTCTGGCAGGACGGCTACATGCAAGCCTCACATCACCATGCGCAATGCCAAACGTCGTCTGGCTTGGTGTAAAGCATGCCGCAACTGGACTCTGGAGCAGTGGAAACGTGTTCTTTGGAGTGATGAATCACGCTTCACTATCTGGCAGTCTGATGGATGAATCTGGTGGATGCCAGGAGAACGCTACCTACCAGAATGCATAGTGCCTACTGTAAAGTTTGGTGGAGGAGGGATAATGGTCTGAGGCTGTTTTTCAGGGTTTGGGCTAGGCACCTTAGGTCCAGTGAAGGGTCTTCTTAATACTACAGGATGCAAAGACATTTTAGCCATTGAACACCTTTGGGGGAATTAGAATGTAGATTGCGAGCCAGGCCTTCTCGTCCAACATCATCAATGCTTTTTTCGCTGAATGGGCACAAATTCCCACAGACACACTCCAAAATCTTGTGGAAAGCCTTCCCAGAAGAGTGGTGGCTGTTATACTCCATAGTGGTTTTGGAATGGGATGTCCAACAAACTCATAGGTGTGATGATCAGGTGTCCACTGACCTTTGGCCATATAGTGTATACATGTTCAGATGTATACCAACATTTGTGTGTGGCTGCACTTTGTTGAATGAGGTTATGGTTGTATTAAAATGATCAACCTGAAATAGTTGGTGAGTATACTCTTGCAGCAGGCTAATTGTAATCTCAGTCTGACAGTTTACACTGTTAAGAGTGCACACATTAATATTAATGCATTGCATTCTTACAGTGGGACTGAAGGAGGCTGACCAACAGTGATCATGAGGTTATATCATCTTAAATATGGCCTTTCATGCCTCATAGTGAGCAGTTTTTTACTCTTTATTTAGGGTAACTTTGTTGAGTCTGCATGCTGATTTGCAGTAACACCTTACTTCACACTCACACATAATCACACCTGGGACCTGCACAGCACAACTACTGTCTTCTGTTGGCAGAACTGAGCAGCTCCCAGAGGATAAGTTGTGTGTTGATGGCAGTAGGTGAATGAAGGGAGCACTTCTCAGTCATTTTACTGGATTTGAATCGTTGACCTCCAGGCTTTTCTAACCTCAAGGACTAACATGAGCCATAGATGTCTGGCCTATAGTGCAACATGATACTCTAAAGTAATCCTAGACATCTTCCTCACAGTTATCTTCCTCAGAGTGGTAATGGAGTCAGTGCAACCTCTTTTTTTTTTTTTTTGGAACAGTGTCTTGTATGTATGGAATACAGTTTTTATTATAGATGAAGCTACCTATTATTCATTTCACAATTGCAGAACCTTTTAGTCTATGTAATAATATCACAGTCCAAAGTGATGTCTTCAAAGGGCTTATTTTGTCTTGCCAATGGTCAATAAACCAAAAGGTACTCAATTTACAACAGTAAATATATTTGAGAAGCTCTATTTGTGTGTATTGTTATTATTTTATTATAGAAATTGTCATTGATACACTTTCTTTTGGTGAAATAATCAAGTACTTGTTTCAGTTCTAGTGGCTTTTAAGTGTCCTACATTTTTGGTAGTATTTTGTTGGTACATTACTTGTTCTGTAGCCAAAATATAAGTACTAAGGAAACATTGCGTTATTAGTATTTAAAGCAGCATCAGGATCATGAAGCATATACGTCTCATAAGCAGTAGAGTCAGGTTATTATCCATTACAGTAAAAAAAAAAAAAAGGCAAAATGGGGACATGAGTGCTGTGTATCATTACAGCCAAGACAGCCAACACTGAAGTAACTTTTCAGTGGTCTCTCTCTGTTCTGTCTCTTTCTCTCAGGTTTTACCAGCGGTAGCAAAGTTGATCCTGGTGCATTTTCATTGGCAGGTTTCACAAATACTGGACAGGTATGTCTTCTCGACTCCTTCACCATTCCTGCCTTTTTAATTTTTGCAGTATAACCCAACCCCCCCCCCCCCCCTTGACTGTTTCACTTTTCTCTTGAACTTCCTCCTTCTCATTCTCTTAATCTTATTATCTTTCTGTCTCTGGTTTCCCTCTCCAAGTACTTTCTCCAGTCCAGTCTTATATTCTTAGGTTCTCATTCATTCGTTTAATTCGTTTTCTCATTTTCTTTCCCTCTACTTCTCATTCTTCTGCACTGCAGCTTTAACTTTTCAGTCCTCATCTTCATATGACCATTGGTTCTGTCCATGTTCCCAACAGATATAAGTCCAACTCGTCTCTGCTGTTGTCCGACGCTCTGGTCCAGCCCAGCAGCACCTGCAGATCAGTAACTGTGAGTAACATGCAATAAATGCGAGGGCAAATACTGTTAAGCTAAGAGTTACTACATAACTGTTAACTGGTTACTAACCTAGATCTTGTGCCATTCGTCCTTCCTTTGTGTGAACACTACTTTGAGTAAAACCTTTCAGGCTGTACACATGCATTGTAAACATTGTGTAAAAGCCATAATAAAGCAATAAAATCCTTGAAGACATTGTTCACTGTCGGTAATTTGGCACAGCGGTATCCATATTCACAGCAAAGTAACTTTAAGGACAAATAGTCACCTGGTTGCTTTAATGCAGCAGATAATCCACTAGCAGTGGGATAAATCAAGTTGATTAGTTGATTGACAAAATGAATAGGTGGCATTTTTGATAATTTACTAGGGCGTAACCATGCATTCTTTGGGGAGGTCGTGTCCCCCCCAGTACTGAGAAACTACCAATCTGTCCCCCCCAATATACAGTAGAAAATGTTAAATATGTCCTCCTTTTATGAACCCTGTCAACAGATCGTTTTTTTGATATTTGGTATTTATATTCAATTTATTTTTGTTAGTTAAGGAAAACATAAGTGTGTGACCCCCCCTCCCAATTGTACATTTGGTTGCTCCCATGCTAGCGCACACAACTCGCGGTTGTTTGATTGACACCGTTAGCATGTTGTTGTTGCTATCAGTGTTCACTAATGAAGCTCAGAATCAGATCAGTAAGTCGTTCTGTGCTGTGATGGTAATCTGACAGGTTTTTAATTTGATCAGTCAGTGGAGGTTTATTCAGACAGTAAGTTACTAGCTACCACAATAGGTAATGTTAGGTTAGTAGATAAGACAGTAGGTAACGTTTCAGGTAATTGTTACTACTGTACAGTGTACTCTGTTCTTTATACACTTACTATATAGCCAGCTAAACAGCATGATTGCATTAAAGTAAATAAAACTAGTAATACAAGCAGAATATTGAGTGTATCAAATTAAAATGATCATCAAGGTCATCAGTCATTGATCTTCAGGTAAAATAATGATATCTGGTCACAATGACATGGGAGGATTTCCTGCTGTTCTCAGTTTCTTATCATTGGAATTGAATACTTTCATGGGTTTTTTTGTTTTGTTTTTTAAGTGTTGGCAGATAAAATAAGCAGTAATTTTTAAGACATTACTGTGGTAACATGATGGCAATTCAGCATTATTTGTTATATTTAATATACTAGGCATATATATTTTTTTTTAATGCTTACAGCTTTTTAGCTGCCCCCCTGCCCCCCCAATTTTATGTGACATTTTTTAGTTTTCCTAAATACCAGTGCTGCAGATCAGATTTTCTTTTGATTTGATTATATTGTGCCATTTCACGTGTAACAAGCAAATAATTCTTTTGTATGTATATTGAGCTCTCCAGTGCAGTTTGTGTTTGGCGTGTTCATGACTTAAATGTTTGTGTGTTTCAGGCCCCACAGTCCCTCCAGTGTGGTGTGTGTCTACAGGTCGTACGGAAAGACTCCCTGCTGACACTGCCCTGCCAGCACTACTTCTGCAAAGCATGCTGGGAGCAGCACTGCACTGTACTGGTCAAAGATGGCACGGGAGTGGGTGAGTAGAATGCGTCCGTGCATGTGTTCGCTCGGGTTTCATCACAGTTTCAGCCTCTGATCCTTTTGGAAGTTTATTTTAGCCTTTGCTTTCCTGCCAGACCAGCAGGGTCTGCAGACTGATATTGAATTTAACAAGGCCAGCTACATCAGTCACTTAATGATACCGTTTGTAATGACAGAAAACACTACAGATCCTGGCTGGATGTTTGCGCACAGGTCCATATTTGTTTACGTGTTTGTGTATAAAATGAGTGACTTGTGACTTTATTGATGAGGGAAGTGTAATGTGAGGTTTTGATGACTCTCATCTGTTGTAAAATTTACCAGGCAGGCATGCTCCTACTTTTATGATTAGTGTCTGTTTGTGTGTGTTTCCATCTGAGAGAGAAAGTGTGTCAGCAGGAGAGCACATGGGTGTGTACACAGATCAGTTACAAGTTGTTGTTTTTTGTTTGTTTTTACAATTTACTGTATATGTGTGGTTAAGTGCATACAGTTAACCCGATTCAACCAGACTCCCTGTCCTCTGTGTGTGTGTGTGTGTGTGTGTGTGAATATTTGTATGCAGTTGTGTCCCTGTGCTACTTTCTAACAGTCTCTCTGATAAAGTATTTGACGTAACCAAGTCCTTGGGAGCCTGATAACCATTTCTCTATCAGCTGTACGAAGGACATGTTTATTATAACCGATGACCCCAATCCAGTTTTTAGGTCACTGTAACTAGAAACTATCCTGCTTGAACCAAACACAACTGCTGAGGAACTTTCTCAGTCACAGATGAAGTTAAAATCATGGGTGTAGTAAATTGGTGCATTAGTAAAGAAACACTCAATATATGTATACCATGTCAATGATTTACGACTAATAAATTTGTGTGTGTGTGTTCAGGTATCTCGTGTATGGCTCAGGACTGTTCCCTGCAGATTCCAGAAGACATTGTCCTGCCGCTGCTGCCAGCAGAGGAGCTGAAGGACAAATATAGACGCTACCTCTTCAGAGACTACGTCGAGGTGTGTGTGTCTGTCTGTGTGCTGAATCTTCGGGTTGGGTGATATGAAGGCATATACCGTGCAACGGTAGAAATGTGTCTACCAGTAAGATTTGGCAACACCGTTTCCACTGCTGAAGCTATCCCTTAGTGTCTCAGTGCTATATATTCGGGGCAGGCTATGTAGCAAATCAGGGCTGGATTCTCACATGATGTCGTGAATCCAGCGGCCTCGCAAGTAACATGATTTGGGCTGCTTACCACCTTCTCATGTGACATGAGAGCGACAGTTGGTGGCGGTAATGCACCTCCAAGCTGGTTTGCCAACCACCACAGACGAAGAGAGTGACAAGAAAATGGTGGAGTGTGAAATTGTAAATACAGAGCATGCAGTACGGTATGGTTATTTTAAACCATTTCTTAATTGAATTTACAGAACAATTACTGTATTGTGATACCATTACCGTGATATAAAATTACATATAGCGTGATAGAAGATTTTGGCCATATCGCCCACCCTACTGAATCTGTTTACTCAGATGCTGCGTCAAGGTCTGCATGTATAGCAAATGAGATGTCAGAGGCATGTGGAAAGGGAATGAGAAGGAGAGGAAAATTCATTGAGCCATTGCGTGTTTGTTTTAACAACAGAATCTTTGAATCTCCTTCACACAGCATTAAATCTGAACCCTCTCTCTGTTTTATCACTCTTCACTGTCTGTCTCGTCAGCCGGGTTTCCATCGAAATATATTAATGCAAATTATGATCTCTCAAATGAGTGTTTTCTTAAAGGATCAATCACCCAAATCGCAAAGAAACACATTTTTAGTTTTATTATACAATTGAGGTGAATGGAAATTGCTTGTAATGTAATTTTGTAATTTTTTTTAGTAAAATTACATTTAAAAATTCAACAGCATCACCTCTTTCTAGAAACAGGTGATCCTGTTACTCTGGATAATCCACAGAACACAATGTCAGGTTTTCATCAGTGTATCCAACTACCTTTTTGGGTGAACCGACCCATCAAAGGGACCTTAAAACTTCCAGCAGGTTTTTACCGGGGGTGGACAATTATCATGATCATCATTATATTGCACCCCAGGAAGACTAGCAACCATTTTGTGGAAGCTAATGGGGATCCAAATAAAGAATTATGATCCATCTGTTCATTTTGACCTTCTTTATGTGTTACTTAATCTCTGTCTCTCTCTGTCCTGCAGAGTCACTTCCAGTTGCAGTTGTGTCCGGGTGCAGACTGTCCCATTGTCATCAAGGTGCAGGAGCCCCGAGCGCGCAGGGTGCAGTGTAGCCGCTGCAGTGAAGTCTTCTGGTATTACTTACACACACACACACACACACAAACAGTATGCTGATTTAATCTTTAAAAATAATTTGACAAAATCTACAGTATTAATACGTTTTACTATTGCTTGACTATGGTCAGCTTTTTTTGCTTGCGTGCTGGCTGTGAAACATGGTTGTTGTTGTCATCATCCTAAAGCAATTATAGTTCTTTGCAGGCTTTTTGGCAGAATTTTAATGTCCTGTAATGTTGTTATCCAGTACAAAAACAAGTTACATTCTTAGACAAAGTGGGAGTAAGAGGAAAATCAAAAAAATTTTAAGATAAAAACAAATGAAGCTGAATGAGAAAATTCACAGATGTTCTCACAGCTGGTGTGTGTCAAATGCATTTACTTAAGTTCCCTTATTTATCTAAGCTCCTACAGTGATCTGTATGATGTCAGAATCAGTCCAGAATTTGTCCTGAGTGCTCTCTCAAACCCCATACTAGTATTTAAATTTTGCCACTGGTGTAAACCTTTTAGCATATTATACTGACAGATGAATCTGGTTTGGGGTGTTTGTTTTTGTAGATTGGATTTTTTTTAAACATGTCAAGCTGTATGTTATGTCCTTCTAAGCAGTACAAATGTGAGTCTCTGTATTTTCTGTCTCCTTTTCTCTGTCTCAGTTTTAAATGCCGTCAGATGTACCACGCACCCACAGACTGTGCAACAATCCGGAAATGGCTGACCAAATGTGCAGATGACTCGGAGACCGCTAACTACATCAGCGCACACACTAAAGATGTATGATTGATCTAATATGTGTACACATGCAGTCATGCACACACACAAGCACTGGTATTTCAGCATGCTTGCACACACATACCGTTGTTTTGTACACTCACATGGTCACAGACAATCTCACACAGTTTGAAAACGCATAAAATACATATTGCTTATTATCTCTAATACAGAGATGTAGCTTTTTACTTACTCTAACCTAATTACCCTAATTTTCCTCTAGTGTCCTAAGTGCAATATCTGCATTGAGAAGAATGGAGGCTGCAATCACATGGTGAGTCACCCTTTCCCAGAACACAGGAAATGCTAAAAATATATTCAGATTCTGAGATGAAGTCCTGAACATTAATAGTTTAACACTTGAGTAAATCACTCCTGGGCACACCTAATATGTGGGTCTTTTATCATATTTTGAACAGTTTCTAAGCTTTATGTGTGACAAAGCAGTTGTGTTAAACACTAAATAAATGGTTTTGTATAAAATATCAGCTGCTGATTTTGCTGATTGTTGATTTTGTGACTTGCATGGTTGTTTTGTCAGGTTTATGGTTCACTAATTTGACTTCCTCCTGTGTCTGTTTGTTTCAGCAATGCTCCAAGTGCAAACACGGTAAGAGGTTTGTCTACAAGTTTCACAACTCCAGTATTATCCAGTGAAGCATGAACTCAATGTTCTTTGAGGCACTTTGCACCCACCTAGTGGCATGATACGTCACACATAAGTAGCCATCAGCCATAATTACAAGACGAGAATGAATCCTTTGAAGGAATTTTAAGTGAAAGTTGATGCTAGGTTAGAATATAAGTCTTGTTTATCTTCTTTTTTGCAGTTTTTGGATAATGGTGATAGCTGAGAGTCTTAAAGGAGCATATAGTTGAGTAGAGTACCCAAAATTAAAAAAACAAAAAACAAAATTAAACAAAAATAACTTCAGAAGCTACAGCCGATTTTCACTTTTTGTCCACTAGCACACCAGTGTGTCCCATAAGTCACCAGCTTCCTCTTCTTACTTAGATTTTGTCAATGAGATTAGGAATGTGGTTAAACCAAACTGTGGTTAGAAATGGAAAATATATTACCAACCACAGCTAGTATCAGCCAGTTTAGACTGGCTGTAAACTTAAGAACTGAGCTGACCCTGTAGGCTGTGTGTTTTGTATCTCCTGAAAGACTTCTGCTGGATGTGTCTTGGTGACTGGAAGACTCACGGCAGTGAATACTACGAGTGCAGCCGCTACAAAGAAAACCCGGATATAGTCAACCAGAGCCAACAGGCTCAGGCCAGAGAGGCCCTCAAGAAATACCTCTTCTACTTTGAGAGGGTGAGGTTTTTTTTGTTTGTTTTTTCTGGATCCCAATTTCTCTTTGTTTTCTATTATTGCTCAAATAACATAAGATAAAAATGTATTAATAATTTATTAAGTAAAACTCCTTTCTGAATAAAAGTAAAGGGTAAAAAAAACTTGGCAGACGAAGCCTGTGTGGGATTCAAAGTCTCAAAACCCTGCTTTACATAAACTAAGACCAGATGAAAGATAATTTCATTTTTCGGATTGATGGAAATTAATGCATAACAGATTTCCTCCTGCACTCTTGTATAAAAGTTTTAAGGGACATTTGTGTTAGGCCATTGTGAGGACAAAAATGACAGCACACTGTCTGAAGCTTGCAACCTGAACATTTTCTAACGGAGCAAATATTTCTTTAGATCTAGAGCTATGTTGGATTGAAACTTGTCTTTCATTTTTTTTTTTCTCAATCTCTATCCCATCAGTGGGAGAATCACAACAAGTCTCTGCAGTTGGAGGCTCAGACATACCAGAGGATCCAGGAGAAGATCCAAGAGAGAGTGATGAACAACCTGGGAACCTGGATTGACTGGCAGTACCTGCATAATGCTGCAAAGCTACTGGCTAAGGTACTCACACTGACTGTGACTGTGTGTATTCTAGATTCACAGGTAGTAAGTTATTGATGCAAGGGGAGAAATTAATGGGTAAATGCAGAGAGAGTGGGAGATGGAAAGAGAGACAGGCACACAAAAAATATCTAAATCTTTGTTGGAACAAAATTTTTGTTCCATATTTATTCTTTAAATTACAAACCTACTTCAAAGGTTTAATATCATGCATTTAGTCTCAAGTAGATCTATATCAGTGAAGAGGTAGAATAATGTCAATACATTTTCAAGGTGCCTTTCTTTATTTTGACAGTCTGACTTTTCCCAACTTTCCTCAGTTAGTACAACATCATGAGTGTGTCTTGTCTTTTTGTTTCCAGTGTCGCTACACACTGCAGTATACGTACCCTTATGCTTATTACATGGAGTCCGGCCCACGCAAGAAACTGGTGAGAAACAAACATGCCTCCATGCCTGTCCTTTATTGCAGAACACACATTATGAAATAATGTAGTAACTATATCAAGGGTGGTCTTGGAATCTTCCTCACCCTCCTTTCACCTCCTACAGCCTATTTTTGACCCAATAATGTTAATTGTGTCTTTTAATCATCATTGTTTTTCTCAGTGGAGGGGAAAGTGATTCATTTTGCCTGATTTTCCGTTTCGTTTTTTTTATCTATCCTTCTCTGCAGTTTGAGTACCAGCAGGCCCAGCTGGAAGCAGAGATAGAAAACCTGTCGTGGAAGGTGGAGCGGGCCGACAGCTATGAGAGAGGAGTGGTGGGAGGCGAGGGGGAGCTCAGCGCTAGTGACAGAGGGGTAAGAGCTATTTATAGAATGGATTGTTGTGATATTTGTTACAGACATTTATGTCCCCTTCAGGATGAACTTTAATGATACTCTGACTCATGTAGTGTCATCATCAGGTCAAAATCAGGACTAAATACCTGCAAAACTAATGGCATTCCCATCAGCCTCAGCTGTACTTTGTGTTTAGTGCTAATTACCAAATGTTAGCATGCTAAACTAGGATTGTGAACATGATAAATATTATACCTGTTAAACATCAGCACGTTAACATTCTCATTGTGAGCATGATAGCATACTAAGGTTAGCATTTAGCTTAAAGCACTGTCTACATGTCTGTAGACTCTTAGGGCACAAACATGGTCCAAGTACGTGAACGCAAATGACAACGCATGGCCCAGCTGTTGGAGGTAACAAACATCAGCCCTCAAGGGGGTGATATAAAGCTAATCAGACAGTTTCCATGACCACGATATACGTTTTCAATTGCTTTCCTGTCTGAATTAAGAGGTAAGAAGTGTCATAAACATGCCTATGCATACATTTCTACTTCCATGTATCCATGACACAGACATGTTCAGCTAGAGGTCATGGATGTATTATAAGAACTGGATACTGGACCCAAACATGGCGTCTATTCAGTCCAATAAGAATTGCGGTATGCGGCCCACTGAATATGTGCAGTAGTGTTTCTTTTCCCGCTCGGCCCATAGACTTTACATTGTGATGACGTCACAGATTTTCAAATCGCTTTTCTCAGCTTGAGGAAAGTTTTCCAAATATAAAACCTCCATGGATCAAAACTTCATAAAAGAAACAGTCATAATTGACCTTGTTTTCAGTTCCAGGTGTCCTGTCAACAGTTTTACAGACCTCTTTTACAATCGTGGTCTATGGGGAAAAATGCTTTTTGGGTTGCACAGGGATTTTTTTGCTGCAATGCAGCAAGTGGCCACTGGGAAAAATTGGAAGGAAGGCTGAGCAGTGGCACCCTATCCAGGTCTTGTTATACATCCATGCTAGAGCTTCGTCAAACTGGTCAGCCATGGTTGTTTTGAGCGTAAGTGAACCCGAACAGAAGGGGTCAGTTTCATGCTATAGCGCCCCTAGCTGCAACACTGGGACTGCAGCTAGTGCTTGCGTTGCATTAAGATTTTGAGGTGACACACTCCAGAATGCAACCACATGTGAAATCAATCTTCTATAGCTTGAAGCATCTGCATTTGTGTATTTGCATCGACCATGAGTTTGCCCTTAGTCTTGTTACATACACTGTGCTTCGAAAATAAAAACATATTTGGATAAAACTTACAGCAGGTAAATGGTAGGAGATTGGTAAAACCACATTAAGTATGATTTTTAAATTATCACTATTTTCAGTGGATAAATTGTTTGCCTAAAATAGTTCCCAACACAAACTGTAGCTAAATCAGCTATTGAGTTATTATTCTCTTTATTTTTAAAAAAGTCTGATCATTCTTATGTGTTCATCACTTAATGGGTAGGTTGACCAAAAGGCCAATCTCCTAAAGTTTTTTTATTTTTATTTCTTAAAGTAAAGAACTGAGTAAGAAGCACCGCCGAGGGATCGCTATTTACTTTTCATTTGAACTTCAGTTTTCATTTAGTCTGTGTTTGTTAAGGTGTCTTTAACAACAATAACTGATGTTTTGTTTGTTTTATTTACAGGATCTGGAGAATCAGATGCACATTGCTGAGCAGAAGCGACGCACGCTCCTGAAGGATTTCCACGACACCTGAAGCTCCATAGCGACTGCAGAGCACCAGCATCTCCCTCCTTATTTCCTTCCTTTCTTTCTTGCCTCCTACCTTTCCCTCCTTCCATGACCATCCCTCAGTGCAGTGATACTGACCCCTACTTTTGCTTCTCTACACTTGCTCATTTGCTTCTTTCTTTCTATCCCTCTTCTCACTCCTGTAATGCTGCAGGGTCACAGAATGGCACGATTGCATCTCCTTCCTCTCCTCATTCTCATCCTCACCTCATTTACATGTTTTGGCTTCAGAGCATCACAGTCACCGTGGGTACACTTGTTGCAACTTTTCAGATCTGATCATAAAGGTCAAATTTTTAGGTGTTTTCATGTGTCTGAAAACAGTGGGTAGACACTGACATGAGCAGCTACAAGCAACATGTTACCTGCTGAAAAGAGTTTAAGTAGTCAGAGCTGTTACTATATCTCTGGTGCTGGAATAATCGTTAGAGAGAAAAGTAAAACTGCTAAGGATGGAGAGGCTTTTGTTATTAAACAGATGAGGAAGATGGAATACACTTTCTTTAAGGAGACTGCACTGATTGTGGATCTGTAGTTGGTGGTGTCACATAGACCATTATGACTAGGGGGCTCTTGCTGGCAGTTGTACCTGTAGCACTTACTGGATTGCCCTGAACACATGCAAAGTTCACATTCTGAACTGAAATGTACCTCTCCTAAGATGCAAAAGGTTAATTGGAATAAATGAAAAAGAAATTGATCACAGCAAAGCTTAGTAGTAGTAGTAGTTGTTGTGGAAGGTTTTATGGAAGAAGCTGTTTGTTTACATCAGCTATTGCAAAACCTTGAAACTGTGCCATCTATTAGAATGTGATACTTCTAGATGAAATGTGTCACTGTCACTGGCCTGGCTCAGTATTGAACAAACTTCATTATCAGCCAGGACAGATGCAAGTTGACATGCCAATGAACAATTCTCAATGGCAGATTATTGACACCTTTCATTGTAAAAGTTTATATGGTGTGTTTACTGTGGAAAAATGGTGATCTCACAGTTCCACATACTTTTTAAAATAAACAAATGACAGTATTTTCCTACGTATGATGCATGTTCATGTACACAAAATACAAAATAAGATGTGTGTGTATAGATGACAACTTTTTTTAGATTTTGTTGCCATCGTTTCACAATAAACGCATCTTCCCCCTTTGTTTTGTGTTTGTGTCAGAACCAAACCTGACCCGCTACAGCCACTACTGCCAGCAAATAGTTGTTAGTCATTATGGTCAAAGTAAAACTATACCCATTCTGGTCTCTTTACTTTCTCATACTGTTATTTTTGCTTGATTGTGTTCAGCTAATGTAGATCCAAATCAGTGTGAGCCAGGCCTTCTCATTACAAATCTAACATTTGCACCTCCACTGATCAAATGATATGTTTTGAAGCAGCAAGTGTAATCTAAGCCATTCACACACACTACAGCACCACCCATTGACACTGACATAGCATTTGCACGCACATACCATGCACACGTTGACACACTCATGCTCAAACACTCCGCTACAGAAAACGAACTGTTAATTTGTTTCCTTCCCCCATCTCGTGCTCCCTTCTCTTTCTTTACTTTCATCCCCTCACTTTATTTTGCCCTAGATTTTCTCTTTTCTTCCTGCTCACATTGTTCACTTTTCTTCTGGAAAATGGCTGTTGACAGATCGTAAAAAAAAAATGAAAAAAAGAAAAACATACAAAAAAATTGTTGTAATTTTCAACGGTTGTACATTAATACAGAAATAGAGTTACTGAGAGTTTTTAAAACCAGAACCTGTCTCGTGTGTTCATTACACACACACGCACATATGCACCTACACAAACAGAAGATCAAACCTTTAAACAGAACTTTACTTAAATTTCAATAGATGGGAGTCAAGTAAAAGTAATATATTTCCAAAAATGTAATAGGGTATTGGTCTTAAGTGGTGAATTTTTACCATATTATAGGAGGAAATGTGATGAGTTAATGATCCTTGTGGGTAAACTACTAACTTTTGGAGATAAAAATGCAACTGGGGAGTGGCAGACCCATTGGTCATAATGTGCATCATTTAACATTAAATGCTTTATCTCATTTAATCATTACTGTAATATAATGTTAGTATCAGCTTACACCCTTAGGAGAAATGACAGGGATGCTACATCGTAACACTGTTTATAATGTATAATCCATATTGTGATTATGTATTGATAAGAGAAGAATTCCTCATTATTATTAAGATGTTTTCCATCATACTGCCCAGCCCTCTAACATAAGAACTCAATGTGCCGCTCATTGATTAAATTGTCGACGGCCTATACTCTGAAAGGCGTGTCAGGCACAAGTAAGTAAAGTCACATCTCTGCTGCAAATGTGAATGATACGTGGGCTGCAGATGTTATATACATATTTAGAGTAATTTTAATGTTTTTCAAGTGTCACTACGGTGTTGACACATGCTACAGAAACCCAGGCCACCTCTGACATTATTGGATTGGCACCTCCTTTGGTACAGCGCCTGGGGTGTCTGCCACAGCCTAATATAGTTAAGGGTAATAATGTGCCAAGATAGTATTAACTGCTCCACTGCACTGCCTGACCTTATGTTTGTGACCCACTTTCACCTTCACACAGTAACATGGAGTGTGTGGAGGACTGCACCCTCAAGTGTTTATTCCAAAGCAGGACAGACAGGCACTTCCTATCGTAAAAACAGCTCTATGGTCTGTAGGGTGTTTCGAAGCCACTGTGAAGTAGGATATGTTTAGATAAAGTGGGGCACATTTTGCATTTTTGACCTCTGTGTAATCCATTAACTTCTTTCCAAATAACAGCCCCACATACAGTATGATAGTTTTTGGAGAATATGTTTGCAAAATATATTTCTGCAAACAATTTAAAAAAATGGTATTGTTTATAAAGCCAAATATCAGCAATAATATGCTGTATGTATGAGTACAAATGAATTAATACACCAAATAAACTATAATTCTTCAGTATGTTCCACTGAGATGACTCTTTTTCAGATATGACTGTTAAATTGTCTTTTTCTTTGCATAATAAAAGCTATTCCCTCTGTAATAACAAAAATTAGGGGGCGTGGCGGCCGGACGTGAGGTCATTGTCGGAAACGCTGTCAGGGGGTGATACTGCACGTGTCTAAGGGAGCTGTCGAAAGAACATGATCGCTGATCTCTGGCTGATCGATAACCGTTCATTGCTGGCGTTTTCTGTTCACTTTCCAACCGTTAACAGTCAGTCAGAAAACAGGGGTCTTCCCGGCTGCTCACAGGCGCGCGGAACAGGACACCGGCTGGACAGCTAAGCGACACACAGGGCAGGGCGAAAGAAGAAAGTTCTCGGTGTCAGTTCCCGGGGCCCTGTGTCTGTTTGTGTGTCCGTTCGTTGCCTTACCAGCCTGTTAGGTTTAGCTCTTATTAAAGACTGAAGGGCTGGTGAGTGGTGAGGGTTATTTGAACGTCATGGCGGACTACCTGATCAGCGGGCAGACCGGCTACGTCCCTGATGACGGGCTGACGGGACAGCAACTGTTCAATGGAGGAGACGGGCTCACGTACAAGTAAAGACACCATTATCATTCCCACTCCTCACCACAATCAACGAGCTTAAGTTTTGTAATTAACGGTAGCCCCGTTACTGTCACCGTTTTAGCGTTGACTTACTGGTGTAGCTAGAGTGTTTCGCAGTTGGCCTACAACCCGATTTGGTTTTGCTAAAGTCAGGCTGAGCCACCGCGGTGAAGTTGGTTTTAAGTTGGATATTCACTCCGGATCCAGCGGCGTCTTCTTACTAAATGTCACCCGGTGTTGGCAGCAGGAGGACGGTTAGCCTCCCACCTCCCAACCCTCTTGCTTTGGTTATTTAAAGGATCCCCATTAGCTGACGCCATAGCAATCAGCTAGACTTCCTGGGGTCCACACCTGACATACAATACATGTTACATGATGAACATTAATTGGATTAATATACATAAAATTACATCAATATACATATATATATGCCTCTGCATATTCTTTTTAACCATACCGACCATACTGTTGAACAATAGTCCAAGTGGCACAAAATTAATGATTGAGAAACTTGACCCATCCTGTGTGATTGTACATAGGGAGAACACTTTCTTGTGACTGCAGTGCCTCGACCCATTTGACTAACAACTGTATTGATGTGCTCAGTCCATGACAGGTGACTGTCGAGGACTAGGCCCAGCAATTTAGCTTTGCCCACCCGTTGTATTGTTGTATGGGTTCACCAGATATGGATAGCTCCAGTTTAGGCTTAGAAACCAATTTGTCTTGTGACCCAAAGACAATTCCTTTAGTTTTCGATATATTTAAGGCTAATTTATGTGTTATATTCAACTCACTAGACAAAGCTGTGAACTTTTTCATAGGTGCATGTCTATTAACGATGTCCATAAATATATCCATGAAAGCAGTTAAGGAAACCTCTGGGTCGTCAGCACTGTACACACCATCCCAGTCAACATTTCTAACATCCTCCACATAATGATCATTAACAAGTCTTTTGTATGACTGTCTATATACAACTTTGGCTCCTGCTTTAGGAATTTTAGCCTTTCTACTGAGAGCAATCATATTGTGGTTGCTAAAACCTACTCGTACAGAGACTGTATTTGAGCATAGCTCAGGTACATTACGTGGGGTAGATGCACTTGAACCCAGAATATTTCTACATCACTCACTATAAAATCAGAACGTAGTTTAACAGGAAGATGGCTTTGCACAAACATTGTTCAGTGTAGTGGTAATTTCTGGTATTGATTTGGAGTAACTGGGTCACATGACATGTAAGCTATTCAAAAAACCCCACATGAATTTTCCATAAAAATATATTAATATAACATAGAAGAAGCACTAATATCCAGCATAAAGAGGTGTGTCCTATTTGTCCACTGTAGTGATACATTTTGATATTGATTTGGAGTCACTGGGTATTGAAAACACATCGGTTATGTGCTAATTAAACAGTAAATTATTGATTTTCCGTAAATCAGTCTCTAGCAGTTAAGCGTGAGGGTTGGGAGGTGAGCTGACCGTCCTCCTGCTGCCAACACCTGGTGAAACTAAGTAAGAAGACTTCGCTGGATCCGGACTGAATGTCTGTCAAATATCCAACTTAAAACTAACTTCACCACCGTGACTGAGCCAACTTATACATTGATTGCCATGAAGTCCAATTGTGGGAGTGTTGGCCAAATAACAGATTATCAAGATTAGATAAATGAATGACCATATATTTGTTAGAAGTCAAACGTAAACTGGCGTTCGTGCCTGGGTCCATCTTTTGGGACAGCCGGTGGCAGTTTAATTACTGATTAATCGATCCATTATTTGTTCAAAGAAACATGTACAACACTTTTCAATGGATATGGTCCCTAGAATGAGTCAAGCTCCAAAAACACTTGATCCTACATTTCCAGTAATGCAACCAATAGCATTTTTCATTGTGACGTCATCAGGGTCATTTTTGCAAACTTTAGAGAGCTCTCCCAGATCCACAGAAGACATTATACAACTGTTTTCACAGGCTGAGTAATACTCCTTGTGGCAAGTAAGCTGAACTTAATGTTTAAAGAAGTGTGGAGTGTCCCTTTTTTAAATGTCCAAAGTAATCACACATTTACATTAGAAGTTACCAGAGCCCAAAGTTGTCTTAAATTATTAATAGCCTAAAGTATGCAAAGTAAGCTTAAGCTTAATAATACAAGAAAACACGAGTTGCATGGTTAATCCACTGTCGTTTGAATATAAGGGCAAAGTTCATACAACTAGTGCCCCAGTGTTAACTGAGAGATCACAGTTGGCTGCAGAACACACAAACATATTTGTGTTTTGGCCATCAGTGAGGTTTTATGACTGCTTTGAACTCAGCGCACAGACAGTTTATTGTTTTGACCTTTTAAATTACACATTGCCAGCCAACTACTGTAGGAATGCTGCTAAGTACCTGGTTTGAAAAGTGAACACACTTGTGTAGTCTGAATTACAGGCTCTTGGAAATGAGAGGGGGACACATTCCTTCTGTACACACACTGGTTCCCAAATTTAGGTCCCAGTTTACAGTCCTGTGTTGTTATGCTAGACTGTGTTGGTCCCGGCTATATTTAGAGCATCTGCTTGTTAGTCCTCTATCCAACAAAGCACAGATAGCAGTGCCATGTATTGACTTGAGTTTGGCACCTTTTCATGTCCAAAATCCCAGATTATATCTTTGGCCATATCATAATATATTTATATATCTATCAGTTCTACAAAGTGATGTCTTTTTAAAATTGCCAAAATGCCAAATCGTTCCTGGGTTCAGCTTCTCAAATTTGAGGATTTGCTATTTTACTCTGTTTTATGTAGTTGTAAATTGAATATCTGTTGGGTTTAGGACTGACGAGCAGTTTGAAAACGACACCTTGGATTCTGTGAGATTTGTGATGGACATTTTTCACTGCTTTCTGACATCTTATAGACTAAACGATTCATTGATTAATCTATCTACCAGCCCTTCAACATGATGGCTCAAAATTTGCGCACTTAGTCTAACCTAACATCCAAAAAGTACTCAAAAGAATGAAAATGATATGAAATGGAGAAAAGCAGGTTACTCATTGCTTTTGTAAATCAATTAATTAGCAATTAACCGATCAAATTTTGATTGTTCTGTTAATTAATCAACTCTGTTTCAGCGCTGTTTTATGGGTAAGCAAATGCAGTGGTATCAACAAGTATCGACGACCCATTGACCCACTGAACCCATGATTTAACTGATTGATTTGAATGCTATTGACAGCGTATTAAAGCATAGTAGTGGCTGACACTCGCTCATGTCACATGCTTGAACACTGTTCTGCCCTCTGTCTCTTTTTGGTCTCCTTGTCACATGGGCCTCACTGCCACTCATTCGCAACATGGATCGGCATGCATTGCATTTCAGAAATTGTCTGCAAAAGCATTTCACACGCGCACATGACACCATGACACCTTCTGGAGATTCCAGAGAAAGACATTCATGTTATGTCCTGTTCAGAGTAGTTTAACTCACAATTTTCCTTAAGTGCCTTCTTGGTTTTCTATTTCTGAACTCGAAAATATTCAGCTGGGAAATATGTACTTAAACTCACATGAACTACATATGTGTTTTGTTAGGTACGTGGTCACTCATTACATTTTTTACAGTCTTGGTTCTCTTAACTGTACAGTGAAGCCCTGTAAACAGTTGGTAAGGGTTTACTGTTAATCTTAAGGTTTTAGTTCTCAGTTTTGGAATGTGAGGTTCCAGATAATGAATTAAATCTTTTGTGTCTTCATTGGCTGAGGCGAGTTCAAAGCTGTAAGGATGAACAGGTCTTGTAAGGACTCAAAAATGTTTGCTGCCCTAACCTCGTCCGTCTTTCTTGTCTTTCTTCCAGCGACTTCCTGATTCTGCCAGGCTACATCGACTTCACAGCAGACCAAGTGGTGAGTCAAGATGAGGGACAAATATTTACCAACACACATAATCTGATTAACGCTGCTGTTGTGGTATTGAACTAATCTTTGTCCCGGAGAGTGAGGATTATCAAAGCAGTAAATTATGGCTTCCCAGAATTTATAGTTTGTATTTTCATTTAAAGCAAGACTATGTAGCTTTAGCTGA
>SEMN01000139.1:1015000-1115587 GCA_005408345.1 Macquaria australasica
ATACTAGTACAAAGCCTAAATTCCTGTGTTGTTATTTATTTATTTATTTTTTTTACAGGAATTTAGGTTTTGTACTAGTAGATTTTTAAAATCTGTTTTTCACTGTTAAAACAGTCACAGTACTAAACTCCCATAAATATTATAATATAAATTCTACTAGCCCGACATCGCCAGACACAATTGGATAGACCTAAAACCAATCAGAGCAACGAAACACATGACGTAGCGCTTAGCAAATCGTATCGGAAGTACGGCAAACACACCGTTCTTATCAACAACAGCTTTAAGTGCAGTTGTATGTTCTTCTTTTAGAGAAAATATACCGTCCAGTTTGTTTAATACTGACGTGATAGTGGATTCAGAACATTACACACCAGCAGCAGCCATCTTGGTTGTTTATGAAAAAGCCTCAACGGCGCTCCTCTGTACAGTCATAGTATCAAACCCGCCCCATATTTGATAAACGGTTGTGATTGGCCCGACCCGGGGCTGGTGGGCTGTAAATCTGTGGAAGAGTGACCAGACGCATCTTCCAGAGCAAATAAAACATGAGCTCGCAGATTCATCTGGTTCCCAGGCTAACGTTCTGCATTCTCTGCACTGAGTTTAGATTCTTCCTTTGTTTAAGTTCTGTGAGTGTCACGGTCTTGACAGGTGATGACAAAGCGAGAGGATCTAGTGGTCGCGCCTGCTGGAGTGACGCTGAAAGAAGCCAATGAAATCCTCCAGAGGAGTAAGAAAGGTGAGGAGGATTTTAAATGTATTTCTCATAAGAATTGTTCATGACTCGCATGATTTTTAGGTATAGTATCATTTCAGTTAAAAAAAAAAATAGGACATAAAACGGATTAACCTATATCCAGGTGCGAATGTCTGTATATGTTTAATCTCTCTCCTCTGCTCCTGCAGGTAAACTGCCCATAGTGAATGAAGAGGGCTCCCTGGTGTCCATCATCGCCCGCACAGACCTGAAGAAAAACAGAGACTTCCCTCTGGCCTCCAAAGACTCCCGCAAACAGCTGCTGTGTGGCGCCGCCATCGGCACCCACAATGACGACAAGTACAGACTGGACCTACTGGCACAGAGCGGGGTGGATGTGATTGTACTGGTAAGGAGGAGGAGCTTTAGTACAGGTTTTAAAGGTGGAGACTCTTGTATACCATGGAGAGCAGGGGGAATTAAGCCTGTCTGATTTAGGGGACTGGGCTCAAACCGGCTTGAACTACTGTACTGGGGTAAATTTCAGACTTTGTGCTGCAGATTAGGGAGGGCTGCTTTTGTTCCCAAACAAATATACAAACTGGTTTTAAGTGGTTTCAGCTTTATTACTGGGATGTCAGTACTGGAACTGCTGGTGGAGAACAGACTGGAAGTGAGCTCTTTCACAGATTTGTAATGGGTTAACAGGCTTTACTTGGTGTGGTAGTACTCCAGTGCATGACAGACTAGATATCAAAATAAACGAAGCAGTCTGCACACTGTTAAATTTGATCCCACTGAGTGGGTTAATGATAAACTGATAAAGATCCGTGGGGGATGAAAACCTTGATCTCTCAACTGTGGGAGCAAATTTAATGGTGTGCACACTCCTTTGATTTAATCTGGATTCACTGCATTAGACTTAGGTTTAAGGTTGTCCACTAGCTGTGAAGTGTACAAATTCAGAGTAAGGATGCTCTGTAAATAGTAATGTTTTGTGTTCCTTCTGTACCTGCAGGACTCGTCCCAGGGCAACTCAATCTTCCAGATCAACATGATCAAATTTATCAAAGAAAAGTATCCAAACGTACAGGTCATCGGAGGCAATGGTAACTACATTTATCTTTACCTACGCACCAACATGTGCAATATAACCAGAAAAGGTATTCCCATTGTACATTTGCACTTGGCAGACTGTTAATTGACCTGTTAATGGTTAATCAAAATCGTATCATTAGGGAAAAGGGGAAGCACACAGATTTAATGTTTGTCATTGGTTGTGACTGCAAAGAAATCAGCTGTGTCATGCTTCCTCCTTGATGCCTCAAAGGCTAATGAAAATTGACTAAATTGTAGTGGCTTGTTGATCACTTACAGTTAGAGATGCACACATTGTGACAACATTGTCATTATCCATCTCTAACAGCCTCTCTGTCTCCCCCTGTCTGCTGCAGTGGTGACTGCAGCTCAGGCTAAGAACCTGATCGATGCAGGAGTGGACGCGCTAAGAGTGGGAATGGGCAGCGGCTCCATCTGCATCACGCAGGAAGGTGAGTGACTGACCGGCAAACTCAACAAACATCACCAGCCTCACTCCCACCCACAAAGCAGCCATGAGCCAATCTGGACCCTCTAATGTTGTTATTGCAGGGTTCGTACAAAGTCTTGAAAGTTTGGAAAATGCTTAATTTTAACCGTTGTTTTTAAGGTTAGGAATATGCTTGAATTCATATATACTCCTTGAAAAATGCTTGATTTTCAACATAATCTGGTGTTTCATCATCTACTCATATTTGAAATGAAACGATCCCGTCATCATATTTGTGTGTTGTCTCCTGGCATTTATAGTAACAATTTAATGTGATGATAAAGGCTTCAAGAGTCTGGACATTTTTTGGTTTAGGTACCTTGAAAGTGCTTGAATTTTACTCATAAAAAGCTGTACGAACCCTGTTATTAGGCATTTACAGACCAAACAGGCTCCCTGAGGGGACTCTCCACTGGGGTCGCTCCCCCGCGAACTACATACCTTCAAGGGCTTTTTTTGTGTTTGCATTCGCACCACCAATAGGAACACTGAAGTGACATAAGCCGGCCGGCGGTTGGTATAGCAACGTCATACACAAGGTTTTTTTAATATTTCGCTTTGACGAGTCAAAATCGTGTTGTATTTCCTCCGTTACATATACTCTCAATAAAGCCCAGACTTCACGAGCTGTGTTCGACCAATCAACGTACACTTATGTCTGGACCAATCACCGTATACTTGCGTCACTCAAGGTTCCTCTTGTGCTGGGAGAGTTGAAGTAGGAGCTAAAAAAGTCCCCCAAAATGTTGTTCTAAGAACTACGATCGTTCCCAGTTCATGCAGTGTAAACACAATAAAAAGGGGAGGGGTACTCCAACTGTTCTTAGAACTATGAAAAAGTTCCTTCCGTCCGAAAACACCTATTGAATATGCTAGTAAGGGGGAAAGGGAAATCTTAGTGAAATATGTGCGGTTTGTCATTTTGTTGAACAATTTGGGTTGGACTTTGGATGGGCAGTAGAAAGCAGGATACTAAATGTCTGGTTTGCTTGACTGATCCTAATGCTGGGACCAAACTGCATGAGATCAGCTCGATAATGGCATGAAAATGAAAACGTGTGGTTCAACAGGATGTTCAACATGTTGTTTTGTCCTGTGTAGTATGTCTTAGTGGAAGATAATCGATGCTGCATCTAGGACTCCTCGGGAGTCTCAGATGGAAAGACAAGCGTGTCAGAATCGTTTTTGCTTTCTCTCGTACAGTCTGACGTCTATGACGTACTCTGTGCCTCGGGTGCAGTGTACATTTCTGATCCCGGAAGTCATGCAGGTTGTTAAAGGACACGCGCCTTTGATTGGTCAGGGTTCAGTGTGTAGTGTGACATTTCTTTCAGCCAAGTCACGTCAGGTAATATGATCACAAACTGTAGTTGGTTAAATTGTGCAGTTAGGGCAGTTGTGAGTCAGTTCCTAAGAAAAATGAAGCAGATTTGAATTTAAACTAGTTTTGGTGAAAAAGTTTGGTTTCTTGTTAACTCTGACTTAAGGTGTCTCTTCATCATGTCCGAGATTCCTCTCAAATTGTTAGCAATATTTGTTCTTGTTCATTTTCTTTTGCTTATGGTTGTCTTCACTTTTGTCTGTCATCTTCATCTTGTTGTCTTCCTACCTGCCTCCTCCACTTCCTTCTCTTCCTTTCTCTTGGCTTTCTCCCTCTTAAATTCTCTCCCCTATCTCCCACCCCGGTGTTTGTATGGTGTGTGTGAATGAGTGTGTTTGTGTATGTGTGCGTCCATGTCCAGCTCCCCCCAGTGTACCACCAGCAATAAAGCTCCACAGCCCCAAAACCCCAACCACTGTTACGGGATACTCCAGTAAGTTTTCCTGCCCCTCTTTGGCCTGCAGTGGGCTCCCATTGGCTCCACTATCACAGTGTGCCCGCCCCCCCACTTCACAGCCTGCTGCATTGATTGGTTAACAGCTTTGCATCAGTAGAAGTAGCAGAGATAGTGGTAGTAGGTTTTTTTGTTTGTTTTGAGAGTTGGCCTTGGGTGGTTTGGGGTTTTGGTTGTTCCTGTGTTCTTACTAATCTGTCAATCATCTTGAGTGAATGTTGCTTTTCCTCCACCCACTTTACTGACCTTTTGGTCTCTGGTCTTGATGATGTCATCAGATTAAGACACTATCTACTTGTGTCCTTTGGTTGCCCACAGATACCATTGGTCAGATGGTGGCTGGTTTAAGTCCAAACCTTCTGTGTGCTGCTTCTGTGACAGGATTGTGATTTATTGAACATATTGGGCTGCACGGTTTATAATCACATACACTGTACGTCACAACACATTTCCCTAAAGCAAGCAAATGTAGCAGCACTAAATTATAATTTACAAACCAGGATTTGACTGACAGGTACCACTTCAGCTACTGTAGTTCAATATTAAAGTGAATGATACTAATACCTCTCTATATATTAGTTTTCATTGTTGGTGGCAAAAGAATTGGGTTGTTTCTCTTTGTCTTCTTAGTAAATTTGAGCGCCGGTGTGAAAGATTATTGGTTGAAATCTTAGAAATGTAATTGAAATCAATTGATTAGCAGTGTTCAACTGAATGGGCACAGCATACATTTTGTGAGACAAGTTTGGAGTCCTCGTGCAGTGTGGTCTTGTCTGCTGATGTGACAAGTTTAACTTCCTCATCTCACTTTTCTTTAACAAACATGAAAGACACGTTCCCAGCCTGTCTGCTCATTCACTGCGTGGTTTTTTTAACATCACTGCGATCACTGGGAGTTTCCACTGTGCATGCCTATCAAAACTGAACTATCTAATTACAGTTGGGAAGTTTTTGATGTCAGTTTACCCAATTATCAGCCAGCTTGTGATTCCTGGTTCCAAAGCTCATCTGTATTTATGTTAAATTCCAACTTGGCTAACACGCCAAGTAGAAAAGAGGAGTGCAAGTGTCAGAGCCATGTTCCTGTAAACATATAATGATGATATGAACCAATCATTGGCTGTTAAAGATGAAAAACCCAGCATTTTATTCCAACGTCCAACCTGAATTTTTAAAGCCTTGTGTTGTGAGCTGTTAGCATTTTGCAAGCTTCAGTTGTGTATTCTCTGGTAGGTGTCGGTGTAATAGTACGAGACTATTTAGCCAAGAGTCATGAGACTAGACACATGTAGTTAAGATGACTAACTTCTACAGCTGGACACATTTTCTTACATCATGTAAACCTCCTCTGTCTCTCTTCTTGCTCCTTTCAGTGCTGGCGTGCGGCAGACCCCAGGCTACAGCCGTCTATAAGGTGTCAGAGTACGCCAGGCGTTTCGGTGTGCCGGTCATCGCTGATGGCGGCATCCAGACTGTCGGGCATATTGCCAAAGCCTTGGCACTGGGAGCATCCACAGGTATGGATAGATGAGTGTTTCAGAGTTGGTGTGCAGGAGTTTATAATTGAAATATTTAGATGATGGATGAGCTAGATGAACTAAATTAAGAATAACCATTTTATTTCCGGTTTGACTGCAAGATCTATAGTATTTGCTTTTTCAAATCCAAGTGTGTGTGTGTGTACATTACGACCACTAGCCTCCGCTTCAAAACAACGCGAGCATGATGAGAGAAACGTGCATATGTCTGTATCAGTCCCGCCCCTACATGCTCTAGGTTATGAGTGTGTGTGTGTGTGTGTGTGCGCGCGCGCTCAGCTGAGAGGTTGTGTCCTGCCAAGTAGAGAGCAGAGAGTCATCTTCAGTGTTTGACAAGCATTAGCAAAATAATTGATGACCAAACACACAAAGAATTGCATTGATTGCATAGACGGGCTACTCATTAAACACAGCAACTTGACAATCGCGCAGTAAGCATTAAAAAGTCTCCTGAAAGTGCTGCATTTTCCAGATGCACCCACAGACATTTATGGGCTTATTTACGTTGCGCTTTTTACAGCAGAGCCATCTCTAAAACGCATTGTTGTCAAAGTAACAAAACACAAATAAAATATGATGTATTGGAACTTCCTGCAGTAATAAATATGATCAGGTTTTTACACATAATACATTTTATCCATGGTTTACATTTTTGGTTATCCTGTTATTGGGTAAAGGTCAATGTTCATTCTTAAATCATACCTGCTTGCTGTCCATAGGTGTGTGAGTATATCAATAGAGAAGAAAAGGGAGAGGATGCCACCCAGAAGGAAGCTAGAGTAGATCCACATGATTTGAGTCTAGTGATTCACATGTTTTGGTATTTTTGGCATAGGTTTATTTTATAAATGATTTAATTTAAAACCAATACATAGGCTAGATAAGACATGGGATTAATAATAAATAAGGTCTAATGATTCTTCACAAAATCACAAAAGTTCTGATCAGTCAGGAATAGGCGTGGTTTTAAATATTAATAGCTATTTGCAGACTATGTGGGCGCACAAGAAGCCTAATTCTCCTTTGCAATAATTCACTACATGTTTATAATCGGGTAGGTAAACTCATTAAAATATGCAATAATTAAGACCAGCGTATATGATGGAATGGTGGCATTAGGCCACCAAATTTACAGCCACAATCTTTCTCTGGTTGGCATGCCCTCGGACCCCCCTAGCTGGCTACTCCATGTCCTTGTGGAAAGTCCTGACTTTACAGAGAAGATTATAATTTTAACAGTAGATTTTCAGATTTGGATTATGTCGTTTACTGCCCTTGGTGTGAAACCATGACTTTCTCTCTGTGTCCAGTGATGATGGGCTCTCTGCTGGCTGCCACAAGTGAAGCTCCTGGTGAATATTTCTTCTCTGATGGCATCAGGCTGAAGAAATACCGTGGCATGGGCTCCCTGGATGCCATGGACAAAAACCTAGGCTCCCAGAACAGATACTTCAGGTACAGAAACATAAAAACAAACCAAAACTGGGCTAACAGACTGTATCATTCAAATTGACCAGAGTTTATAGTTAGTTCTTACCCCAAAGAGAAAAGAAATGAAAGAGCACTGTTCCTAAGATTTTACTGCTCGTTATAAAAGCATTGAATGGTCCTGTCTTGTCTGTGATCTGACCCTGTGAGCCTGATCGCTGGTTCAGATCCTCCAGCAGGGCCCTACTAATGCTTCAGCAATCTCAACTTGTCACTAAAGGTGACTGGGCCTTTGCTTCATCTTGTTTTATATCATTTGTTTTGGATCTTATTGACTTATTATTGTAAAGCACTTTACAACTGTTTTTGAAAGGTGGTATATAAATAGTAATTATTAATTTTACACAGTATAGCCTAGTCTCACCACCATGCCAATTCTTGGCCAGTTTTCCCAGATGACAACACTTCTAACTCATTTGATTTTCAGAACATTAGACATTATTGCCTTCTGGTGGTTGTGAGGAATGATGAGCCCACTAGAAAACGACAGAGTGGCAGACATTTTACATAATAATAATAATAATAATAATAATACTACATCTTTATTTTGCTTTGAAAGTAAATATCACAGCACTCTCAAGGGAGAGAGTTTTCAAAATACAAACTGCTTTAATGTATTCACCTTATTATGGATCAAATCTTTAGCCACTAGATGGCAGTATACAGATTGAACAAGATCATCTGCTTTAAATGTCAGTTTTAGATACCTCTAGTATAAGTCGTGAACTCCTATGCAACTAACCCCATCATATAATTTACTCCTTTTTTCCCCTCCTCTCCCCTCACAGTGAGAGTGATAAGATTAAAGTTGCTCAGGGTGTTTCTGGAGCGGTGCAGGACAAAGGCTCCATCCACAAGTTTGTCCCCTACCTGCTGGCTGGCATTCAGCACTCCTGTCAGGATATTGGAGCAAAGAGCCTCACACAGCTCAGGTAAAAACACACAGGCAGACAGATAATTGTGTAAAACTGAATTCTACTGAGCCCTTTAGGGGTCACAGAAGAAAAAATAAATCGATATGGACGTGTACGCACAGAATTGTAAAATGTAAGGGGATTTTTCCATCTGGCATCTAGAATAAAAGTGGGGAATTCTAATATAATTTAGTATTTAATTGTTATATACAAGCTTTCTGACTGGTGTCAGAAAAATGGTTAAAGTACACTCAATGGCCACTTTATTAGGTTTATTAAGTCAATACAATACAGCTCTGCCATAAATTCTACCTTAAAGTTTATAATGTTCAGTTTTTGGTGACATTGTCAGAAATGTGTAAATTCAGTATTTATTATTGAGGTCATAGTTAGAGGTGGTGTTGTACTGGACTACATTATATTGAGATGTTTCTCATTTTTTGTCCTCCTTATTTATATACATGAGGGGGGCAGATTATTAGAAACACCAGTGCAATCCAGTACCATGCCACCACTAAATTATAGGAATCATGAAAGTAGACTTTATGGCAGATCCGTTGGATTGCATTAGATACTATAGATGTGCCTAATAAAGTGGCCACTGTGTACTTTTTTAATATAGTAAGTTACAGAAGTGTTGAGCTTTTCCTCTTTGTTTTTTGAAACACAAGTGGTATGTTAAAATAGCTCTTTTGGCCTGTATTCTTTATCCTCACATAAATCGTGCCTTAACACTAACAGATTTGTACAGTGTCTAATGTATACACTGATCTGACTGGCTGATGATCAGTCTATTATGTGCAGCACACAGGATGCATTTTACATTATTTTCACTGTTATTCTGACAACAGTTACTAATCTGAGCTCTGAAATATCTCAACTATTGGATGGATTGACATGAAATTTGGTACAGGTTAATTGAGTATGTTGATTTTATTTTTTGCATATGATGATTAGTATGGATTTGGGACACAGCTTTAGCCTTGTTACTTGCCTGCCGTTTGTGTCACACTATATTCTTCCCCTTGTGCTTGTGTCGAACTGTATTTTTTCGTCTTGATGTCTGGTGTAACAGCATTTTTTTTTTTTTCCCTCTCGGCAGAGCCATGATGTACTCTGGAGATCTGAAATTTGAAAAGAGAACAACGTCAGCTCAAATGGAGGGTGGAGTCCACAGCCTGCACAGGTACACACACACACAATATTGAACAAACTGGTGTTTCTTCAGTACAGCTCCACTCAGCTAAGTAGATGGAAGTTTGTTTTGTTTGGTTTCATATTCCATCAAAGGTTCTGTCTCGCCCCCAACCACACAAGCCTTCGGTTAAACTTCCTCTTTAGAGCTTCCAGTCTGTCTTAACAGGAAACCTCAGGGGACATCATGGATAGTTAGTGATCTTTTCCTCACTGACCGACTCTTCTCTCTCCCACAGTTATGAGAAACGTCTGTTTTGAGAAGAAGCCAGCCATTCAGCCTGCAGATGAATGACACATTATGCAAACACACTACTTGCCAGACCCTCTTACATTCACACACGCACAACTAACTTCTCATACAAATTTGTCTTTAAACACACACACACACCCACCTCTTCCAAGGATCCATCAGTCTTCCTGCCAGTGTCATCTATGCATTGTCTGTGTTTAGTATAGCTGTTTGTGTGTGTGAAGGAGGGGAACTAAGCATTTATCAATCAGTGCACGTGTGATTGACTCCTCCAATGCCTTTCATGTTGTGATAAAATAAAATGTCTGGTGTGTCCATTTTAAAGCAAAAACGTTGTCCAATAAAAGCTTGTTTTTCCACGAGCTGCTGTCGATTTGTGAATTGTACATTTTAAAGATTTACTGAAAGTTTATATCACTGGACTCATGTTACCTGCAGAGGAGAGGCATGTCCCAAGAAGACATGCTGCAGCTTGTGGCGTCTAATGAGAAACGGTCACCTCAACCACCAACAGATCTAGTTTCTGTTCATCTGATGAAGGAAACCAGGGGAGACAATCCCGTCATTTAACTTGCAGTTTGTAAGGAAACGTGACTGCCATCCTTTAATCTTATTAAATTAGACACTTAAACATTATCAAATATATTATTTTTGAAGGTAGACCTGCACTGGCTTAAGTTCCAGACCATCAAACATACAAAAACTAAAAAGGCAGAGAATTGGGTCAAACCTACAAATAATCAGGACATGCTTTTCTATTAAATTGTAGATAACTTATTTTAGGTCCCATAATTTCCTAGCTTCAAAAAAAATATTTTGGTACTAATTATAGTAAAGATAATGAGACATTTGATAAACTACTGCAAAAATAGACATCCATTTTAGCCCACGTAAATACCTTAACTATTGCAAACGTTTATTCTCAATATTTGTTAAATCGTTTGCTTGACTAGACAGATTTTTACATTTTTACTTTGTGTTCAGCCGACCTGCTGCACACTGACTAAAAGATTCTCTAGGTTGCACTAGTAATTAAATACAAATCAGCCATTTAAATTTTTTTTAAATGGAAAAAGATTAGGAAACTAGGGGTCCTGTAAAATAAACTTACCAAATTGTATGAAAATAGTGAATACATTGCATGCAAATGATTAATAGTTTGCATCTTGATAATTTAATCCGGTACAAAAAAAACTGTAAAGTGAGCTTTTAAAGGAATGGAGTTTCCTCAAGAAGCTAAGGTTAACACAGAAACTACATTTATATACTTTGTATAACTAAAAGTCTGCAACGTGGCATTTATTTCAGTAGTCACTTTAGAGAAGTAGACGTGCAGTTTGTTGCAAGTCTGTCCAATCAGATAACATACTGCATTACTGCTAAACTTAATTACTGAAGTACATTCAAGGGTAGGAGTGATCTTCAGGTTTCCTCCATCAGAGAACAAGTAGCCACCTACTCTCCACCCACCTTCTCTCCACCCACCTCACCTTCCCTCTGCCTGCTGGAGGTCTCCAGGGAGGATCAGATCCTGGCCAAATCCACCGGACTTTCCAGGCTGAAACCCAAAGGGACTGATGGGACTCCTCCAGTCACACTCTGTTGGTCACACCTGTCTCACATCATCCATTATGCCACAGATGTTTCTAATTAAGGACAGAGTCAGTTTACAGGCCTCAATTAGCACAACTGAAAGATTAGAGTTTTATATGCGATTCATGGAACTTTACTAATACCACCAGCGAAACCTTTTTTTTTATGTCTACATTGCATATAACTCTTTCAATTAAATAACTATATTTCAATGTTAACCAGGTCCTAACTAGCCTTTGAAATATATTATTGAAATGCTGTTGAAACCAATGTTATATGTAACCTACATGTATAAAAAAAAAACTCACTTTTCAATGAAATTCAGCTCATTTTATACCTAAACACAAGAAGAAACCGCTGCTGTCACTACTATGATCGCGACTAATATTAATGTCAGTACTACTACCATTACTGCTACTATTACTACACCTTCTACCAGCACTAGAAAAACTATTTCTGCTACTACTACTAATGATAATTGGTGGTTTTTGTATGCCACATATCTAAAGGCAGACTTTACATTAACTGTGCAAAACAATTAAAAATAGCAAAGAATTTTTAAAAAATGTATTTCAAAAATGAGATCGTCTGTGGAGGAATTTTAGGGTTAAAAAAAATTGTTTTCGAGGCAGTCCTAACAAATAAAGTACGCAGGCTTAAGTTTGAAAGTAATAAACATACTACATAAACGACACTAAAGGCGGAATTGGACCAAAACTACATGAATACTATTATAACCTGATTTTATATGAAATTTCTAACTTGTTTTTCTAGAGAGAACTCTGTAACTGTCTAGATATAATTTTCTAAATAATATACAGTAAATTTAGGGTGAACAATGAAAAGCTGAGCAAATTACAAATAAAGAAAAGCAGATCTACAAAAAAATCATTGTACAGGGAGCTTCAGTCGCAGTACATAAAAACTAATTGTAAGGGCTCGTTCACCCACATTACAAAAAAACAACAAAAAAACATTTTTCTTTCTTACCTCCTGTGGTATTTAGCCAGATAGATTTGGTTTTAATTTGTCCAGGTTTTGAGATATAACTGAATTTTGTTTGTGGCATTCGCAGCACTGAAAAATTACACGTAGAAACACCAACATCTCTGTCTATCTCGTTAGTCAGGATAATTCACTGAACACACTGTCAACAGTTTTCACTGGGGCTTTTTTTCCAATGAAAACTCTTCACGGTGGGGTCTGTTTTATCATTTGTTCCTGTATTTAAAATGTTTAGAACGTCAGCAGATCAAACCAAAACTATCCAAAACCTAAAATATGTTGGGGTTTTGTTTTTTGAGTGAACTGACCCATTACAAAATGTAACTAGTTTTAAATTTTGATATTACCTGACATGTAACAACTGGCAAAAGATTTCACTGAGAAAAGAAATGAATACAGCAGTAAATCAGTCAAGGTGTCCATACTGTATCCACCGTCTAAAATAAATACTTTTTAGTCATAACACAAAACCATTTACACAAACTTGGATTAGTTTACATAATTAACTGATTTTACTTGTCTGTCCTTAAGACACTAAAACAAGAGTATATAAATATTTGAATATTCCATTATATATGAAAACTCTTAATTCAAATCATACCTAATCAGTTCAGGCTTAATAAATAAAACGAAGACAAGAAATCCAACTTCACATGACAACTGATTGCTTGTTCTCGACAGACGGGCAGGTGAAATACCAAAAATAAGCATTTATGTTCACCTAGAGTGTGCGTGAAATAAAGACCATTTTAAAAAGGGAAGATAGAAGCTGTTGTCACTCTCCAGCTGGGAGAGGAGACAGGGAGGGAGTGTACAGAGGAAGGAAAGGAGGAGTTTTGTCTGATCAGGAGAAGTGAAAGTGAAATGAATCTCTAGAGTACTTAAAGAGGAAGTTTGGACTCCCAGTGCTGATGGCAGACGGGACAACAGGGGAGAACACACTGCTCTGAGATGTTGGTGAGAACTTTTAGACACTATTTTTCAAACTGTATCATCACTGTGGATAACTTATACTGGTGTCTTTAAGGCAGCTCCTGTTGTACTTTCACTTTGCTTTCACTTTGGCTTTGTTAAGGACCAGTCCTCATTCCACCTCCCTCTTTCTCCTGCTTTGACTTTTAAACTTTGTACTCGTATCCTTCTCATAAAGTGTTGTTTTACTGCTTGTAATGGAGGTGTTTGTTCCATCATTCGTCTCTTTGTTGGAAAGCTAAAGAGCCTTCAAGCTTTCTCATCAAGGATGTAGGTACAGATGACAAACTGAAAGCATGTTTCAGTCTCTGTCATTTTATCCAAATCCTCTCTATCTTTCACCAACTGCCTCTCTTCTTTCAGGGGCTAGTTTTCATTTTTCAGGGTTTTTGAAGCTTTTGAGGCCATGAGAAGTTAATGCAGCTTTAAATCAGGGTCTAAAAACCATTTGAAGCTCAACAGGAAGAGCCCTACAATGTAAATCCCTTCCTTAATTTTTTTTTTCAGGGCTCTCCTTCCTTTTATCGTTCTATAATCTCTTCCTTGTCAGGCTGACCTCCTATGCCCCGTCTTGCTTGCTTTCTGTTTTTTTCCCCTCTGTCTTCCAACACATGATACACACAACAGGTTTTTCAAGCTGGGGCACCAGCTTTTATCTTAGGTTTGATTCCTGCATTAAAGGAACGGTAAGGTTGGCATATTGCTGCTGCTCCTCCTTATTCAGAGTGTTATAGTAGAATAAGCTATTAACAAGACCAGTATTGAATTTGACTAGATTTATAAGGGGGCTCAATCCTAAAAATGTTCCAGTATTTCCTTAAAGATGAATCTAATCTCTTGGCTAAATGCCTGTTAGTTTAAGTGTCTAATTTGCTTACATTTGAACCGCAAGTACACCAAATCAAAAATAGTATCTTAAAAAAAAAACAAAAAAAAATGTATACTTTAAAATGCCTATTTGTTTTTTGTTTTTATGTGCTTAAATTTTAAACAAATTGAGCAATAGTTGCAATATATAGAGCAATAGATTAATTTCTAATTCCCAAGAGCAAGTTTTGTGACTACAGAAGGCTTTTATGCCATTATTGCCTTAAATGTTTTACAGCTTTGATAATAAGCTTTTTTTTCTTTAAGCTATTATAATTAGGGAACTGTTGGGGAAAGAGGTATTTGTCTGCTTGTTTTATGTTTTCCTTACTTTGAAAAGCTGCGACTAACAGAACTGATTGCAAAAAATGGTTTTAAATTCTTTCAGGACTTGCAGATCAAACGGTAACATTTTGGCCGATTAGTACCACTCATGTAATGTTAATTTGCCTTTTTTCCCCCCGTTAATAACAATTTTTCTTTCTTTTAGCTGTGTCGACCTGACCAGACCTGAGCCCAGAGCTGAAGCTTGATTTGATTTGGTGGGTGGGATTGTAACGGAACCCATAATGCAGCTGTGATTCTGAGCTCCAACTGGTTATGGGGTCCGTTTCCATCCCACAATGGCACAGCACATCCTGAGCAGATGGGCTGATGTCGAGCACTTTATCAACAAGAAGATACCTGAGCAGGGCATCATCCTCCCTCCCTACCACAGATAGTTTATCATATCCTCACTGTTCAGCTTCTGATTACTCTGCATTTCTTAAATCAGCCTCTGCATGAAAATGAACTCATATTATTTCAGCTGAAAACTTTATTGTTCCATGAAGGGAAAAAAAAACTAACAATAAATTTAAAACACTGGTAACAGTATTGAACAGTATAAAAGTATCTACAATAAAAATACACATCCCAGCTGACTGAGCCACAAGTATAAAACCTAAGCCTCTTTAGCTTATAGTCTACCCATTTTGATTCATAAAAGCCAGCGCTAACTGCTCAATATTTCAAATTCAGATGGTCCGTTACAGTTTTGTTTCTCTCAAATCAATACGGAAAGTGAAACAAACACAAGTAAGGCTTGTGTTTAATGCTGTGTTGCCATTTTTAACAGCATATATTGTGTGGAGTGTAATCACTGAACTCTACCACATCAGACAAACTAGTCTGATGCAGAAGGTGGTTTTCCTCAATGACACGTTATCTCCCGGATTGCTGAAAACGGTAAACGCAACCGGGAATTTCGTGTCAGCCAAGAATGGCACCTAGAACGACAACTCGAGCGCTTATTGCAAATGATTTTAGATTGTCAGTTTGTAAAGTGTACCACTATTTTTTTTTTTTCTGTGTAGTATTTCTATATGGATCATTTTCTAATAAATCTAAGAATTTAAAATCTTCTTTTAAATCAGTAACTGTGTATATTTTTCTTACAAATATCCATCATTCATACATCATTTATGCCCTGTGCTACAAACAGACATGAACCACTGAATAGCAGCTTTCCATCCAGTACAGTGTTACAGTGGTACATATACAGTAGCTTACTCTAGTTTACGCTGCCTCTGGGGAGAACAGCAGGAACATGATATTTACATCATTGTTTATTTATTATTTGACACAGCGACGCTTTCTCTAAATGCCAAATTTCAACAATGTTACCGCCCATGTTGTCCAGTAACTGTTATTATTTACTGCAGTCACACTTCAGAATAGCTCTTATAGAGTAAAGATCCCAAATGAAAGCAAATGCTTAGTAAAGAACCCCTACAACAAAAGGCCACAGCTGCCTGTGTGATCTGATTTGCTTTGCCTTGCCTGAGGAGTTTGGTTCACTGTTCACACCAACATGCTCAGGTGAGGTGGTAGTAAAGAGGTACAGTACAATCATCAGGAATCACATTACATCAGATTTTCAGCCTCACGTGACACAGATCTGATGTTCTGAATAACACATTCATTTTCAAGCAAGTTTTGAGTCAGAGTAAGAAAATGTATATGTAATAATAATAATCATAATCAATAGGGGTGTCCCGAATACTGGTTTTGGGGCTTCAAATATTCGAAGCTTCTGCAGGGGGCCCTAAATAATAACACGCTGCCGACAGCGTCTTGCCTTACAAGATTATAATATAATATATATATATATTTATTATAAATCCACCAATTCATAGTCTAGCTAGCCAATTTAAATGGACTTGATCATTTAGAGTTTATAGTTATAAATGTTTTATGACTGTTTTAGATATCCAGTGGGGTATTCAATTTTGAGTTTTTAAAATGTGTACAGCCAGCATTTTCTTTTTGGATATTGCGTGGCAAAAATGCATTACAATATACATTTAACAAAGTGCAGTGATGGTGCCACAGTCGACTTATGGTGCAGCGTCATTGTTCTTTTCAAATTAGTGTGTCTTTTCAGCACCACTGTCAGATTACAATGGTATTGTTCAAGGGCTAAATAAAAAGAAAAACAAAGTCATATGAGCAGTGAATCAGAACAGAGCATGAAGGCCTGTAGTATGAACATGGCCTGTTTAGCCCAGATTTGTTTAAGCTACAAGCGAGCAGAGTCGAGGTTAAAGGCAAGATGATCTCAGTGACTTCTCTTTCCTTACATTGTTGGAAAATACAGTGAAAACAAAAAGGAATGTGGACTTAGGCACTGGTCAGCTGCTGTAGGAGAGAGACAGAAGTGTTCCCTACATCTGAATAACCCTGTCGTACGCCATCGTCACTCGCACAGGAAGTGTCAGTCAGGGACCCGAAGGTGCTGAAGGTGAAGGGAACCTAGAGAGTATCCTGTCCACGAGTTCAAGATGTCTCTCATGGTTTTCCCGGCTGATCCTTTCATGCATGGCTACCAGCTGACTCATTAGATTGTTCTGCATTTCCTTCTCGTGGTCCATCAGCCTTTGTAGCCGGGCGTCCTCCTGCGCCTGCATGGAAGCATCCATCTCTCTGAGCTGTGCGACTGTTGCCGACACTAAAGTAGAGACTTGCTCCATCACCGTCGTTTTCTTTTTCTTCGACGGAACTGTGTACGCTAGAAAACAAAAGAGACGGTGCAGCCTGTCAGTAACAAGGCAGTGACACATTTTCTTTATCGTTTCGTCTCTGTGCTTCAACACACTGGACTTGAAATAAAACAATAACTATGAGGTTTAAGTGTTGACTTTAATAACAAAGCGGTTAAGGGTTGTAAAATTTTAAATACACCAGGTTGTGACAGAAATCTTATGATCAGTAAACAGCCGACAGCATTTTTATGTTTACTCACCTGACTGGTCTGTGGGTCTCCTCCGCTGTCGATCAGACTGATGGTCATAACAGTGAGGGTGGAGAAAAGGAGTTAAATATATGAGAGGGCTGTGACAGACATGCTGCTGTCCGCCAACGCTTGACCACTGAGTGAACTATGATTAAAACTGGGTAAAAACGGACACTTCGATCTTCACCTTAAGAGGACAAATAGCATTAGGCAAATCGTTTTATTAAATTAGGGGTTGTTTTTGGATTAAACCTACAGGGGTATATGATCACTAGCTCACATATTTAAGAGTAACTCTGCCTCCAAATATGGAAGCATTCGCAGCTATGCCTCATCAAAGTCGGGAGAATTGTCGCTGCTTCTTCTCTTTAAAAAAACATTTCTATTCTTTCGTCATGATTCATGACGGTATCTCATGAGAATTTATGCAAAACAAACATTATAAATAACAGCACATAACTTAAGAATTTGTGAAGGGTAGAAGGAGTAACTTTTCACATGACTTTGAGGAGGCATAGCGATAAACGCTTCCTAATCCTGTGGCTGTTTGTGGCAGAGGTGCACAGTTTCAGGGGGTTTTAAACCTTAAATATGTGGACTATTTGTCTGACTCCATGTGAGGAGAGTTAATAACCACCCTAGGGCAGTTTTGTATACTTTGGGGTGTACTGATGTGTCCATTTTATTTACATATTTTAGTCATAGCACACAGTATGCAGTTTCCCAGACAGAAAGTTTGTAGGACTCCATACAGATGCTGGTGCATCACATGCCAATAGGCTCCAGGCTCAGCAACCGACCCATCACATTTCTCAGAGAAAAGACGGTTGACACAGTATATACAAGTGCATCGAGAGAGTTAACTTGGAAAGGTGTCCCTAGAGCTGCTAGGGCCCTCGGTAGGGTTTGGTTATGATAGTTGGCTTGACTTGCGATCTGTTTATAGGTTCAATAATCTCACTGTCTGACAAATCTCTTATAGAATCATTCATCTTCTCTCTTCGTTTTATATGCAAAGAGCGATATACAAAAACCTTAAAGCAAAATGCCAAATATGTCACCTGCCTTACAAAACTAGAGTTATAGTTATTTGGATGTCAAGCTTTGACACGGTTGCATATAACTTTGTTACTTAAAATGGGTTTAATGAAGGATCTGGATTCTGTGAGTGGACTGGACTCTGGCTTCAGATTTGGTAAAATGCTGTCAAACTCCAACCTCAGCCCTTGATGTTGTCTGGGACCTCAAGACACACGGCCCCGCGTGTCATCCAGGTGTCTTTCCTTAGCACAACGATAACAGAAACACTTACTGGCGTTAATGGTATGCAACTGTTCCGATGGGCTGTACTGCTCGTCGTCGTCCTCTGCCTCCACTGGACCCAGATGCTTGTCGTCAACTTCGTCCCAGAGGCCGACTACAACCTCCTCATGCTCGTCGCTGACGGCAGGCGGCGGTGATGGAGGAGGAGGAGGAGGCGGTGAGGGTGCAGGTGGCCGTTTCACCGGGTTCCCCGCGGGGACAGTCCCGAAAACCCTGTGGCACTGCTCATAAAACGGCCAGTCGACGCGGTCGCTCCCGCAGCGGGTCTTCTGCTGGTGGTATTTGCTGTACTGCTTCCTCAGCGCCTTCAGCTTACTGATCACCTGCATGTGAGACCTGTACACCCCCCGCTCCGCCAGCAGTTTGGTCATCCTGCTGTAAACTACAGAGTCCTTCACTGTGCCGGTGATCTGGTTACGGATCGCCTCCGACCCCCGGATGGTCAAAAGTTCTTTGATTTCGTTCTCCTGCCAGTTGTGCATGCTCTCTGTCCTCTGTCCTCTGCTCTCTGCTGTGGAACAATCTGCAGCTGCAGCTGAAGCCTCTCAACTTGTTACAAACGCCTCCCTTGTATATTTGCGCCCTTTGCGTCACGTTTCTGCGCCGGAAAAAGACGCGCTCACGCTCAAAGATCTACTGTGGATCGCTCACTCAGCAGCGAAAAGAGAAAACCTAGTTAAGCACGATGAGATTCTTCTCTCGTTTATGCGGATCCTCTTTTAAAGTAAATCTTTAAAATAATAATGCAAACAATCGTCAGAGAGTGGTAAAACGTGCCCATCACAGTTTCCTAAAGCCAGTGTTGACAAATTCAAACTGCATGTTTTGTCAAAGGCATTATAAAAATACACACATAAAAGGGATTTAAAAGGATTAAAACAAAGTAAAATAGAAGATTGGAATAAGATAGAATGGAATAAAACAGATTAAACAGTAGAATAAAAATCACAGCGCAGTGTAAGATATGAATAAATAGTCCCAAATTTAACTTAATAAAATGGTCATTAACATTAGCAAAGCTAATGAAACTGAGCACTGACTTTTCTTTTTCATACAAAACATAAATACAAGACAAAACACACAAAAGAGACAGTAAAACAAGTACATTACACAGGGACAACGTAGACATATTAAGAAAAACAGGGGCATTCATTATGTAAAACATCATTCAGCAGAAGTTTAACCCATTCTAAGGTAAATTGTCTAACTTAAGGGAGTCCTGAAGCTTATTCCACCTATGACGAGAATAATAGGTGAGTGCAGTTTTCCCCCAATCCTGTATTCATAAATGGGATATCCAAGATCATGCATTTTTGTGAGCAAGCATCCCGTTTTCTAAGTCTTAAAAGTGATGATAAATAAAATGGCAGCTTATTATTATTATTCTTACTCAGTTTCACCCAGTGTTGGCAGCAGGAGGACGGTCAGCTCACCTCCCAACACTCACGCTTAACTGCTAGAGACTGATTTAGGGACCATCAATAAATTACTGTTTAATTGGCCCATAACCCATGTGTTTAATACATTCATGCTGACTTGCCCATATTAATGAAAATTTTGATTAGAAATCATACTAAATTGGTTTCATGCGACACTCATTTTGAATACTAATGTGTATTTCATTTATTTTACATTCAAAGTTTAATTTTATATAGCTTCGCCAAATCAATACCAGAAATTATTACCACACTGGACAAATAGGACACACCTCTTTATATTAGGCTTTAGTACTTCATGTTTGTTTTCTATGGCTCCCATGCTGTCCTTTCCCCTCTCCCTCCCTGCCTGGACCACGTGGATGTGCTGTACCAACTTAAAACTAACTTCACTGCATTTTCTCAAGACAGGTTCTACAGAGGTTCTACAGAGGTTCTACAGAGAACTGCGATACGCAGCATCAAGGGCACCAGCATGCATGTAAATCACATAACACAAATGTTGGCTGTACGATCTGCGACCTACTGCTGAAAGGTGGAGATAGAGTGCAGTTACCCTGCCACACACTGGGCGGCGCTATTAGGAACATTTCACTGGTCCAACGCGGAAATTCATCTCGGAAGAAACACGGATTGCACTTCACTAGTTCCGCAAAGAAAAAAAACACATCCAATACTGTCCTCCTTTACAGTCAATATCTGCCATCGACCGGTGATTAACCGTACGGCTGGAAAGTGGCACGATTCGACAGTGTTGACGCGCAGCATCGCCTGCATCCGCACCAATCAGCGTGACGGCGTTTTAACAGCAGATATGAGCGGGGTGCGGATGTGCTGATACCCCGGTAGCAAGCTCACCTGTTTGTGTTGTGGTGGTGGTGATGGAGAACATCGAGGAGTCTTCGCCCCTCCGGATCACCCCTACCGTCCGGGCGCTGAGCTCCGCACTGCGGGGGAAGCATGAAAATGTCCCCGACTCCAGCCGTGGAAACGGGGACAGGCTCTCCCCTGAACCGGAGAAGCTCTGGTTCAAGGAGAGCAGCGCTAAAAACCTGCGTAACAGGGACTTCTTGTCGCCGACCACGATGCTTAACACGCTGTATGCGGACGGACAGGTTGGTTTGGCCGATGCCTGTTAGCTTTACCAGCATTTTAATGGGTTTAATGCTCATTTCGCGCTGTTATATGCCTTATTATTTTCCGTTAACGCCATATGCACCGGAAACAGCTCTGAAAAGCCCTTTTTAAAAACAAGAGCCATCGCTAGACACGCACATGAACTGGTAGCAAGATGTTAGACATAAGCTGGTTTACACGTAAAACTTCTGATGTTAAGAAAGTCCACATTCATCCGCTGAGCAGTATGTTTGCTATAGTGCGAGCGATTTTGTTTTATTTATATATATATATATATATATATATAAATATATATAAATATAAATGGACAGAAGGTGTTTTCAGTGGTTTCACATTTGAGTGAAACAGAGAAAGCTAAAGCCTCTGAATTGCTCAGTGACGCCTGACTTTGCCCCATCAGGGTCGACCACACGATAACAGCCTGCGGCGGTAATTATTCACCCACCAGTGGGTGCGATGTGGGTCAGACCGACACGCACAGCTGCAAGCCAGACACGAGAGTATGAGCTAATGTTACTGACCTGGTGTGGCCGAACTACACGAAGGTCCTTTCCATAGCTTTTTAATGTTAGTCTGTCATAAAAATATGACGGCATTGCTCGCCAGTATACTGTATCAGACCACCTCTAGTAGGCTACTTATATGCAAATGTAATTAATTTTCTGACCCCTTTTCCCCTCATGGTAAATGGACTTCACTTATGTAGCGCTTTTTCAACCTTGACGGTTCCCAAAGCGCTTTTACAGATTGGCCTCATTCACACACACACACACACACACACACACACACACACACACATACGACGCTGAAGCTGGCTTCCGATTCGCAAATCTGAAACTGTGTTTTAAGGAGTCTTTAGGCTCTCTGGGATGATCTGACAAGATTCAGATTTGACAAGTCTAGGTATAGTGGTTTTGAATCTGGACCTGGTTCAATGCAGTCTATGTGTGGAAAAAAAGCAGTGATATGTTCCTTTTATTGCATTTTCACAAATCCAATAAAGGTTTCACAAATCTGAAACTGTGTTTTAAGGAGTCTAGTCCAGATTTGACAAGTCTAAGTATAGTGGTTTTGAATCTGGACCTGGTTCAATGTGGTCTTGATGTGAAAAAGGCAGTGAAATGTCCCTTTCTTGCATTTTCACAAATCCAATAAAGGTTTCACAACTGTAAATAAAGTTTCCCTTAACTGCCGAATGGAAGCTGCGAATCGGAAGCCAACTTCAGCGTCGTCATACACATGCAAGGGCACTGAATTTACTTCTTGCCCAAGGACACTTCAGCAAGACAGGAGGAGCCAGGGATCGAACCGCCAACCCTGGGATTAATGGACGCTCCACATCCTGAGCCACAGCCGCCCTCATGTCTTGACCCTCTTCACACACTGGTATATACTTTTGTTCATGCTTGTATGTATATGAGTTTAATCTTTCCCTTTATCCGCCCAGGTCCCTCCAGCTGTGATGTCCAGAGTCCTGTCCCTCCGTGGCAGTGGGGTTCTCCCTATGGCTGGTGGGGAGGTAATGGGTGAGGGGTTGAGGGTGAGGGTGGATCGGGCCGCAGCCTTCAGGGCTGTCCTGGCAGGTGGATCCACAGAGTACCTGAAGCCCTCAAGTCAGAGGCAAGGCTGTGTGGTGCTCAACTGCCCGGCGCTTCATCCTAAACCCAACGCTCCCACTCCTGATACACTAACTCTGGGCCATCTAAGGACTGTTTTGTTGGCTGACCACATGGGGGTGCTGTTGAGAAGACAGGGGTGAGTCTGTGATTTAAAGCAACATTATGCAAGAATTGGTATTCTTTTTGCGACTTGGCACCTCTACAGTTTTCGGAGCACATCTCCCTCATGGACAGCTGTACACGTGCATTTGTTGACAAGCTGGAGGATTTGGATTTGGTGGGCTGACTGGGCTTTTGGTCAAAAACTAGCGAGTCGACAACTTTGCTAACACAGCCAAACATCAAGCAAGTGCACCAACACAAGACATAGCAAGCCAGCTAATATAACTTACCAGTCCAACAGCAAGAAGGCCAGCTCATCGTCTGTCTTGCAGCCTTTTATTTCATGAAGCTCTTGCCAATGACCAAAAGGCAGTCCGAGATATGCTCTTGTCCGGCCTCGTACTCGCTCACTCTCTCTTCTTAGCTTCCTCCTAAAATTCAATTAAACTAAATTCAGTTTTATTTATGTAGCGCCAAATCATAACAAAGTTATCTCAGAGCACTTTTTCATATAGAGCAGGTCTAGACCGTACAGAGACCCAACAGTTCCCACCATTAGCAAGGGGTAGGGGACAGTGGCAAGGAAAAACTCCCTTTTAACAGGCAGAAACCTCGAGCAGAACCAGGCTCTGGGTGGGCGGTCATCTGCCTCGACCGGTTGGGGGGGAGGGGGGTAATAGTTGTGGTAATGGTATTGATGTTAATATTAATAAAAATAATACTAATGGCAAAATAATAATAGTAATACTAATAATAAGAGCAATAACAGTAATAGCAGCAGTGGGTGCAGAGCAGGAGCACGGGGGCAGCAGGTGGCTGCAACCATGGATCCAGACTCTACAGCTCTGGAGGCAGAAACACCTGCAGAAAGCAACAGAAGGAGAGAGAGAGAGAGAGAAAGCACACAACTACGGGAAAGGGAAGCAGTCGAGTTAGTAACAAAACTATCAGTTCCCAAACATTTTAATAGTTTAAGTCATTTATAAAGGAAACAACAATGAAACATTGGCTGTTTTTTGCTTGTAAAATGTGAAGATTTGCTGCTTTCTCTGCTTTATAGCATTGTAAATTAAATATCTTTGGGTTTTGGACTGTTGCTTGGCCAAAATAAGCAATTTGAAGATGTCACCTTGGGCTCTGGGAAACTTTAATGGGCATTTTTCAATATTTTCTGACACATTAAAGACTAAATTGACTAAATGCTTAATCAGCTAATTGAAAAGGTAACTGACAGATTGTTTATGAAAATAATTTTCAGTTGCAGCCATAGATTAAAAATGCTGCTGTGATCAGTATCAATCTCCTTAACTATCTCAGATTTGTAGTGTCCTATTGCCCCATGCTTCCCGAAGACAGCGACATCATCACCTTTCTCCGAGCTCTGGGCATCGATTGGCCGACAGCTCCAGCCAACTGGACCAACGAGGAGCGGGAAGAGAAGATTCAGGAGGCGCTGGAGAACTCCCCGTACAGAGAGAGGGAAATGGAGAGAGGCAGGAGGACCAGCGGAGGAGGAGGGAGGAAAGCAGAGGAGGGGGAGAACGAGGGAGCTCTCAGGATCAACCTAAAACGAGTGTTCCAGGAGGAGGGGCTGCTGGGATATGATCCCAGCCTCGGTACCAGCACAGGTGAGGCCGCAAGGGGGCTTGTTTGATTCAGATGTTAATTTCGAGGATCCGGTGCTTGTCATTTTTTTGCTGCAGTTAATGGTTAATGTTTTAAGGTGTGTTGGTGCTGTGCTGCTTTTTTTTCTCAGTCATTTTGCATTTTGTGAGGGGAAAAAGGCAGGGTGTGTGACAAACTCTTTGGTTCCACAGTGACCAAATGTCACAATTTCAGTGTTTATATAGCACTATGTAAAATGTTTATGTAAACACGACATAGCCTACTGCAAAGCAAAATAATGTTAACATACATACATCAGACCATCTGAGATGTGGCCCTTGACCTGTGTCTATTAATGGTTTTATATCAATTAAACAAACTAAATTAGGCTGCATTTTGTAAGCCTTCTTTTAGTTATACATTCATTTCTTTGTTCACTTATGATCATTTTCATGTGGTCATTTTCAACGCAGTCACACCCACACAACCTCCTTGAACCTTGATTGACAGCCAAACTATGTGCCTATTGTTTAACAACAGAGGCTTGTTATTTCAAACAACAAGGGCAGCACGGTGCGCACTGTCTCACAGCAAGAAGGTCCGGGGTTCAAATCCCGGCTCAGGCAGGGCCTTTCTGTGTGGAGTCTGCATGTGGCTGCCCACTGCTCCTAACACTTAGGATGGGTTAAATGCAGAGAATGAATGGATAACTTAATACGTTCGTTGTTGAAAACACAGTGGATGGAACAATGGCGGCGACACCTTAAGATTTACATGTAAGTGATACTGATAGATTGCTTCGTCTAACAATGGATTACCTGCAAACTTGCTCAAAATCCTTAGTTTATCTCTCAAAAGTATAATATTTATGTCACTGATGACGACTGGTTCAATCATTTTGCATGTAATGCAATTAACTAAAGCCTAGATGTTTTGGGGCGTAAGACTATTCAACAGAGAAGAAGTATAATTTTGATCAACATGATATATATGCAATTGATATGAATGTGGGAAACAGCAAACAATTGCACATAAGCATTTGCATGAATGTGCCAAAGCTCAAAGTTCAAAAGAATGATAGATTGCTTTTATGATGTGCACAAGTGACTAGATGATGTGGAGGTTGAACAAGTACTTTTGAGAATTTCAATTCTGATCTGAGAAATGTACCAAAGCGACTGAGAAAAACTGTAATAAACTGGCAGTGTTTCATGTGTTACCACACCTTTAGGTAAGAGAAAAGATTAGTAGGATAACAGATAGTTGGTATTCTATATTTACTGGTAATGCATTGTTGATGTATCTGTTTCAGTACACAGAGACAGTGTTTCCCACCTGGCGCAACTGGACCTAGCCACAATCGAGTGCCCAGTGAGACACACACGCACACACAAATATCCAGTCTACAAACACATTAAAGATTTCCTTTTTTTTTTCATTAAAAATAACACAGACAAAGCATTGATTTGTACATCCTTACTGCCTCTTTTATAGGTAGCCATGGTAACAGCGTTACATGTGACTTCATGTCAGGATGAGTTTCGCCAGCAGCAGGTAGCAGTGCTGTGGAGAGCCAGTGGAGCGACACATACACAGGTAACCACCCACACACACACGCACACAATCATGTATTGGATTGTGTTCCTATTTTTACCTGTTTTGCTTTCTGTGTCTGCAGAGACATCTGGTGTGTGGGCCTGTGAAGACTCCTGGTTCTCACCTCACAGCTGCACAGTACCTGCAGTAAGACACATCATTTTCTTTGTCTAAGGTTGTGTCTCTTCTCTCCTTGTCTCTTGTCCTCTCTTGTCTGTCTTTCCTCTTCCATCTGTCTCCACTTGTCTTCCAAGTCTCTTTTTCCTTCCACTTTTCTTCTCTGCCTCCACTTGCCCTGCCCAGCTCTCCACCAGACAGATGTTCGTTATCACAAAAGACACTCTCACTAGAATCTTCTCTGCACTGTAAAAATGCAGTTCTAATTAGACAAAATTAAAAGAACACTAGTGGGCGTTGTTGGTGCTTTTCTTCATCTCTCTGTGTTATTGCTGTATATTTTTAGCACAGTTGTCTGTGTACACGAGGCTTCTATTGTTTCTTTCTTCCTCCTCTCCTCCAGGCTGAGAAGAGGTCAGATGAAGGAGGCCTCAGAGATGAAGTATGGAGATCAAGTAGAAGGTGTGTGTATGCACAAAGCAGTGTGTGTGTTAATGTGCGTGCTCATTGTTAATCATATGCTCCTTACTTATGAAACTGACCTGACCAATACTAATTACCATTAACTACAGACAAAGTGAATTAACTCCTCTTGTAGGTCAGACATGGGATGACATCATCAGAGTCATGACCTCTGCCACTGTCAGATTTGAGCTGCTGTCAACAGTCCACACCAGTCCTGTGAGTCATCATCATAGCTCTGTGTTTGCATCTGAAATTGTCATGGAGATGGTGATGTGCTATGTGTGTATTTATCCAAACACAGATATTGATTAATTAACAACAACTGTTTGCCTTGACAAGCTTGTCCGTTATGAACACTTTTCTGTTCACGCAGACATTGATGACAGTTGGATCTTTGATGTAATTAGCTGAGTCAGAATGATTGACAGCTGTCTGTTTAGGTGACACTGGACGTCCAGAGGGAAGGGGGTGTGTCCACCAAAGGGCCGAGAGGAGGAGTCTTTGTGATGTATAACTGTGCCAGACTGCACACTCTGTTCGACAGCTACGAGAGAGGAGTGGAGAAGGGTGAGAGTTGTGCTCTGCAAGATATTCATTTTTCATTTCTCCGATCAACAACATTACAAACAACCAATAACTTGGACCGCTGAGTGAATGAATGGAATGGAAGACAAAGAAAATCCATATTTCAATTGAAAAGAAGCAGGGAGAGCAAATGTGGGAGTTGACCATCTAAAAAGTTCAGCAGTAGTGTGACAATATTCTCTGATAAGTTACAGCCTGATTTAATTGCTCTCATGTAAAAGTGTCATATTGAGCACTTTTTAAAAATCAATACAGATAACTGAATGTGATGGCCTGTACATATAAAATGATAATTAATGTCTGAAGTGTCCATTTACTGCTCACTATAGAGTAAACTATTGAGTGTCCATTTAATAAGGGAGTGATTTCGGACACAGCTATTGTCGCTTTGTCATAAATTAAATAGTCACAGTGCTGTGGACGCCATCCTAAAAATTGAATATCAAAAGCTTGCATGTCAGCAATTTGGTTCAACAGTGGGCCAGTTTTTGCAACATTGTTCAGTGCGGGGGGCCAACATAGTTTCACAGGCACGGTTTTATTTTTGAGCATTTTATTTCGTTCAAGAATAAAACAGATTTAGTTGTACAGGTTGTTGTTGTTGTTGTCGTCGTTGCCTTAGAAAAAAAATTATCAGCACACCATGCCTATTTGTGTTTGAGATGGAAATCATTGATTGAAGGCTGTGTTGGGATTTACACAAGCCTTGTATTTACATTGTTACCTTGTAATCTGTGGATCAGCACATATGTTCATGTAGTTTCTCTGACTGATTATCTGCAGGTCTATACCCAGAAATCCCTGACGGCTCCCAGCTAGACTTCTCTGCTTTGAAAGAAGAGGTACTAATTTATTCTCTTCTGTGCTATTCTACTCTGTTCTGTTTTCTTTCTTTTCATCAGATTTCGTTTGTTTTTATTTTTTTTCCATTAAAAAAGATGTTGGACTATAAACTGTCCACTTCCTAAGTCCTCGTAGCAACATTTCAGTGTTAATCCTATCACGCTGTCGCTGTGGTTTGACTGACAGGGAGAGTGGCTTCTGCTGTTCAATTACCTCATTCCGTTCTCCGAACTGCTGGACCAATCGGGCCAAGCAGTCGAGTGTGAAGGGGGAGGAGCCAGAGTCAATATTAAGACGGAACAGGTCAGAGGATTGAGATGAACTAATTATCAATCATGATGCAATTTCAAAAGATGTGTATTAAACCAAAGTGTACTGTTAAGATGTTTATCTAATGTGTTTGTGTTCCTCAGATCTGTAAATTCCTCGTGTCTCTCAGTAAAGACTTCAGCTCGTACTACAACAGAGTCCATGTGCTGGGGGTGAGGATTTATGTCTGCAAATTTAAGTATTTAAGTTTGTGTGTTGTTGTCTGTGTGATTTTGTGTAGTGTGTTCCCTTCCTGTTGTACACCATATGGAGATTAGTGCGTTAATAGCCCATTGCCCCGTCTGGTTACTTTATGTCACTAACAGAATGTGATTACTCACACACACACACACACACACACACACACACACACACACACAAAAAAAACACCAGTTCAGTATGAGGTTAGTAATATTTTATCTTTTATGTCTTTCTCCCTCTCTCTAAATCTCCTTTTTTGCCAACATCACCTATTCTTTAACTCCCCACACACTTCCTCTTTCTCTTGTCTGTCCTTTCTTTCTTTCTTTCTTTCTTTCTTTCCAGGAGCCGTTGCCTCATCTCTTCAACCAGATGTTTTGTCGTCTGTATCTGTTAAGAGCGTTGAGAGAGCTCTACCACAGCGCTCTGGACACCCTTAACCTTCCCCCCATCAGGCAACTATAGCCTCGACATAATTCACTCCTCCTGTGACCACTGTTAGCCCTACCTCCCCACCCATCTCATCTCACACAAACACACACTCACCTATGTATTGCAATTGTAGCTTCATCACGTACACACTGTATCCAGCTAAGACACATTGTCACCTTTCCCTCTTTGTGGCAGTGTTACAGTACAGTCTGTGGCTGCTAGCTGCTGGCTACAGTCAGTTATGAGATATTGTTCTACCTGCCCACTATGTAGCTTCTTCACCTCACTATCGGTCAGATTACTGTAGCTGGACATATTGTAACTGCTAAAATATTTAAAGGACGTCATTACCCGTAATTCATGTAATGTGACACCAGTAAACTGAACAGATCAAGCTGAAGTCGCACTGTGAGTGTGAGTGGGCGGATTGATTTTTCCTGGAAAATTTAAACTGACAGTTAGAGGACAACACTGATACCACTTTCATGTCTGTACGGTAGATATGAAGCTAACACAAGCAGGCGCTTAGCTTAGCATAGAGACTGGAAGCAGGGGGAAACGGCTACCCTGGCTCTGTTCAAAAGCAACCAGATCTGTCTACCAGCACCTCTAAAGCTCTCAACTTAACACGTTATATCTTGCAATTTGTACAAAAATCTTGAGACTCCAGGAAATTGATGGTCGAGCACACTGAACAGTCGTTTTTTACACTTCTACACACGAGAATTAATGTGTTAATTAGTGAGCCTTTCCTCTGACAGGCACATTTTGTTACCTTTAGACAGAACCAGGCTGACCGTTTCCTAAGCTCATCAGCTGCTCATACTTACTGTACATATATGGGAGTGGTATCAATCTTATCCTCAAGCTCTTGGTTCGAAAGCGAATAAGCCTATTTCCCAAAATGTCAAACTATTCCTTTAAGTTTGCATTGGTTGCTAAATGTGGGTGAAGACTCCCCTCCCATAAGCATACCAGGCACAATCTATGGTGTCTCAGTTAGCGAAGATGGGATGCTTTTTTTCTGGTGAAGCCCTACTTTGTAATTTTAGATTCTACTCGAGCCATGCAACTGTACAGTACATTTATATGCCCCACAAATCTGAACCCTGGGGTTTTTACTATGATTTTAGTGCCAAAATCCCACCAGTGGTCGAGACATCCCATCTAAACTGTAATAAGACTTGTTAAACTTTCTAAATTGCCCCATTATTATCACAGTACCCCCTATAGTGTCTTAGTCACTGCCTGAAGAAATGTTTTTTACTTTTAATAAGCCTTGTTCAACTGTTGAAGGTCTCATTTTATGTGTTACCCACCTTGTATTTATCAATGCCACATGAATATTTATTGTCCTCCGATTAGTCACAGTTATCCTGCTTGACAAATCACAAACGTTCAGTATCAAACAACATCTACCAGATGTAACAGGTGTTCATAAGTTATTGACAGAAAACGTACATTAGCAGCATTTAGGGCATTGCGCCATAACGTTAGGAAATGCATGAAGATATGGCATGAAAATAATATATATATATGAAGAGTTCTAGACCAAAACAATTATTTATACATTTTGCTGGAGGAAAATAATGGCCTAAAACTGACCCATCAGTATCTCTGAAATGTGAAATGTGTTGCCATTTCAGTTGACTACTGTATGTTAAAATGTGCCATAGCTTGTTTTAACTTTCTGCTTCACATAATTTTGTAAGTTTTGTAAGTGTTTTTTATTTTGTAAGTGAATATCTCATGTTGGAACAAAACACATAACATAAACAAGTATCGGATATCTTACAAACTCACCTCTCACTGCATGAAATGTTTGATCCCTGCAAATGTTGCCTGTCCCTGAATGATGGAACTTTTTTAATGGATTTTTTTTTTTTTTTTTACATTTTATTTACTATACAAAAGGGAATGGGATGTTTACAATATGTTGATTTATTTACAGTGACTGTCTTGTTAACCACTGCTGTAAATACCACAGTATTAAAGCAGGAGAGATGCAGAATGAGGGACTTTCATTTTTTCCTACCTTATACCGTTCACTGTATCTGTAAACAAATGTACTGTATACAATATATACAGTATGCTCATTTGTAGCCGTTGGAGTGTTTCTCTTGCTACCACGTTTTCACCCCTCAGGCCTCAACATCTCTGACCTTCTTCTCCCATCTCTCATTCTTTTCTCCCTCCTCTTTGCCATCCTAACTCCCATCTCTCTGCTAAGAGCCCTTGTTTCCCATTATTCTGTACTGTATTATGTACTTGCATACAGAGCTTTAGATTTCTGAAAATCCTGATATAAAGGGTTTGCAGCTGGAAACCAAACAGCTACAAGATGACTCAATTATTTAACAACAATAATATAAAATAAAAATAATAATTCTGAAAATGAAACAAAATGAAATCAGTCTGGCAACCATGCACAAGATGGTAACATTTACAGCTCAACTTTACAGGACATTCCTTCCTATCCTGAAAAATCTCTACATGTGTCTCTGACCCTTAAATGTATTCACCCATGTGAATGTAAATAATACTGTCAAACTCTCTCCTACACAAATCTGTCCACCTACAGTTTCTGTGTCTTTCCTGTCTTCAGAATTAAAATAACCATGACAGACTCTCTTGCTGTGTGTTGGTCTCTGGATTCAGTGTCAAGAAAGATGTACATGCCGATACTGTTATTCTGCACACTGCCCTTAGGCCACATATATCCAACAATAACCCACACACTGCATGGATATACAGTATATGCTAATATGGGGGGTTTCCATCACTGATTAATGGCTGATTACGAGCCAAAGATTTGCGTCTTGAAAACGTGATTTATCACAATAATTTATTTCTATGAATTATCCAGGGTGTGAATCCTGTAGACTGTTTTGCTCTTAAGAAATAGTTGTAGTGTACATTAGGATAAAGTGAGAGACAGTTTTGATATTTTATAAATGAGTCCCTGAGTTGATTCAGTTTATTTGAGTTATTCAATTTAATTATTTTGAGTTAATTAAATTAGATTGAATTAATTTGAGTTGATTCAATTTGAATTGAGTTGATTCATTTTATTTATTTGAGTTGATTCAATTGATTGAATTTATTTTATTGTATTTATTTGACTTAATTTAAATTAATTTTTTTAGTTGATTCAATTTAGTTCAATTTAATGTATTTTATTTGATTTATTTGAGTTAATTTAATTATATAATTATTATAATTCAATGTAATTAATTTGAGTTGACAATAGTCTCACTATTTGTAGTCTATAAATGTAAATATATGGTTTAATGTTCTTCTACTGGGAAAACAGCCAGTCCAGGCAAAAAGCAGACACATTTCAACGGGGAAACAGACTTTGACACAACACCTGTTGTATATTTACATTTATAGGCTACTGTATAGAGTCCATAGTTGGTAAATGTATGTGGTCTAATCGAGGGTTGACGAGCTATTCTGTCTATTTAGAAAAACGTCTATATCCCAGTTTTCCACCAGCACTGAAATGCGGCATGTATTTGTAGATCTGTGCAGAGCTAGAGACTGTGAAAAGAGTCTCAAAACTCCACGCGCAAATGTAACCTGATCCGTGCGTATCAGGCAATCCGTGCACACACATTTAACAATCTGTAAATGAATACAAAAGAATGTCACGAATATTTTTTGACATTTGTATAAACAGGAAGCTTTTTGAAAGTGAAAATGACCAGATCTGTGAAGTTGAAGTTAAAAATCTGTAAGTAAAATATTAATATTTGTTCAGGTTGTGATGTGTGCATTTGTAAAACTGTTTTACATGTGTTCAAATTTCTTGGTATTTGTGTGTGGATTGGAACACACATTTGTGAGTACCCAAAATTATACTCAAATCGTTGTACACATTTGTAAATCATATGTTTCATATGTAATACACATTTGTGACTATTTTTAATCAAATTTTTCTCCATATAATCAGTTCTGTTTAAATTAACTGAGCAGCACAGACAAATCAGTTGATTGCCTTAATAATGGTGCTATTAGTGGAGAATTTCACCATGGTAAAGGTCACTAGCAGCAATTAGCATGTAGTCTAGATAGGAAACCATGCAGGCAATTAGGGGAACCTCTAAATTTCATGGAGAGAAGATGGTAACTGAGTGTTATTAGCTAATGCCTACAGTAATCCTGCTGCACAGCTGATTCCCAATTTAGCTGAACTTAACAATATAGGAAGTCAAATTGTAATTATCCTCTAAAAAAGATCCTTACAAGCTACTTAAAATAATAGTGAGGATGATTATGTTGTAGTAGTATCTTTCCTGAAATGGTTATGAATGACCATGATAAATAAAATTACCTGACAAATGCCATTTGTTTGTGTGCGTGCCGTTTTTTAAAATGTGGGTATTGTTGGTGGTAAAGTTTGTAGACTTTTGTAGGAGCGTCAGAGTAACCATTGTGTCAGTGAATATTCACTTGATTTTTGTGTTTTAACAGACAAGATACCTGTTCTGGCTGTCAACTTCTTCTTCCAGCATTTCATCTAAGAAAAGTCAGGAGAGTGAGAGATGGTCCAAGCCCACGTAGTCATGATACATCTTCCTGCCAAAACAGTACACATAGATCAATTTACTCACTGAATGCACAGTGTTTATCAACCTGAGGTGCTGGGCCCTTTGGAGGCTTGCCGCGTATATAAGAGTACAAGACTTGATTTGAAATAATGGTATAAACTCCTGACATTTACAGCCCTAAATGATGAGTGACAACCAATAAATGTGGTGATCCCATAGAGCAGTTTAATGATGTGTTTCCTCCTTCCCACAACCTGTCCTGACCTGCAGTAATGAGCTGCAGTCAGCTGTATCTGTCTCTGTTATCGATGACAGAGTTCACAAATTCAGGCACACGCAAACACACAAATTACTTTAAAATCCTCATAGATTTTGATATTCAATTTCTTACAACACTTTACAAAGAGGACAAAATAAGCACATGTAGGTTTTAAAAGTGGGCATACAAGTGAGCAGGTAAAACTTTATTTTTTAAATGTAACATTAGCATTAAGCTTCATTTCCTAGACTAACAATACTACCTTTCATTATTAAGAAGGTCATCAGTCAGAGTCTTAATAATCATGTTCAGAGATGCAGACCTGAGACTTGAACTCGAGTCAGACTTAAGTCACAAAAATGACTTAAGACTTGACTTGCACCAGGACTACTCTGAGACTGTACATGCTTGAGACTTGAAAGCTACAACATTCAAGTCAACAAGTCTCATGTTTTGACCTTGTTAAATCCTGGAACAATAAAAAAATTAATAAAACAGCACCAGACAGGCCTTGCATAGCCACACACCCAATCCCACAAAAGGACTTGGTCTCAGTTATGTAACAAGACTAAGAGTCTACAGCCAAGCACTGATACTAGCTTTAAGAAATGAATGGTGATGCTGGTGTATATTGGCCAAGTATTTGATGTACAAATACTAAAATAATTTCAACAATTAATTTAACTTACCTGCCTAGGATCATTATTATTTTCTACAAGTCAGACATTATCTTCAGAAAAAAAAAAGAATTGAACAGAGCAATGTCTGAAAACAAATGGGATGAAACGTTTGGTCATAAACTAACAAGTAGCCCAAATTGGAGCAACTTTGACTGGAAGGTCAAAAACAGGTATATATATGCACAACAGGTATATCAGAACTCCAGCCATAATGACTAAACATGGAAGAGTACTATGTTGAAGGGGTTGTGGCCACCAAGGAGACCTCTCACATTTATTATGGGCCTGTCCAAATCTACATGGGTACTGGGAGGATGTTAAAAAGAAAATAGAACTAATGTTGGATACAAAATTAAACTTCGACCCAAAGTTAGTCATCTTAGACATCCCCTTAGGAAATCAAATGATGGAAAAGGTTATAATATATATTTTATGTGTTAAGGACCTACTTTTAATAGCCCAAAACATTATTACAATCCTATAGTTGCAGCCACAACCCTCAAGCATAAAATAATGGCAACAGAAGGTGAAGGTGTTCATTATGGAAAAGGTCACAGCCTGAATACAGCTGACATTTTTTGAACATTTTTATGGACATATGGTCACCATGGATATTAGTCATGTCAAAAACAAAGAGCTAAAACATAGAAAATTGCTATATGTTTCTTAATATTATTATCAGTTTTTACGATTGCTTAAGCACGATTTTGAAAACAGAGCTCATTTTGTCATTTTGTAGCAGAACACCTAAGATCTTTTGCAAAATGAAAGACTTCATTCAAAACTATACAATCAAAATTGTGCTTAAGCAATTGTAAAATACTGTAAGAAAATCATACGCTCACATTTTTGCTGCAGTTGCTGCAGTGAATAATCCTGAAGGGGACATAAATGTCTGGACCAAATTTCATTGCAATCCATCCAATAGTTGTCAAGACATTTCACAAGAGGAAAAGTCAGGGGATCATCAAAGTCCTCTGAGAACCATACATGTCAGTGCTGGGTGATCCATCTGATAGTTGTTGAGACATTTCAGTGGTGGACCAACTGACGGACGACCGACAGATTGACATTGCCATCCCTAGAGCCATGCCGCTAGCATGGCTAGCAAATCACTATTAACACAGCTTTAGAAGGAAAATGAGCATTCAAACGAAAGTCACATGTAGACAGATACACTAACATGTTGTCTCATCCTTGATCCTCTACATTTAACATTTTTCACCCGTTTCTTCCTTCTTCTATGCTGTTATACCCCCAACACGTGTGTGTGTGTGTGTGTGTGTGTGTGTGTGTGTGCACGCACGCACGCGTGTGTGTGTGCACAGATGCATGAGTCAGGTGATAAAGAGGTCACTGTTAGATTTTCTCATTTGAGCAATCATCTGCTCCCGGGGTCTGTTGTGTGCTCAGCAAGAGCAACAACACAGCTGTTTCTGGAGCTTTTCACTGTCTGTTTCTGCGTATTTACACAAGTTAAATTCACAGTTCGAATATTTGATTATCAAGCATAGCTGCACTGCAAATGCTCTCAATGCTGCTTGCTTCTTTCTTTTTTGTTGTATGGGCACAGCACGAATGCCTTTATATTCATATTTTCAAACTAACAGGAGGGCATGTGGAGCGATGATGTAATCTGACGGCAGTGCACCAGGTTCACCACACGGTGGCAATGTTCAGACACATTTCTGACCGGCTGACACCCAAGCCTTGGACCCCGCCAGACACACTGCAAAAAGGAGATGTACAGTACTTTTAATAAGCTAATAAGCTGTATAATTTGATCATTTTGCTTCTGTCAGTGTGTGGTCTAAATACAAGTTATATTGGCTTAAGATCATTAATATATATATATAACAAGACTAGGTCAAAACCTAGTATAGGCTATGGCTGGAACGTATATGGTCAATGTGCTCCTGAGGACATAAATGAGGACTGTTCACATATAGGCAGAAAAGCCTCCCGAGGACATAATTTTGGACTAGTCTGTTCGCACCTATTCATTTTGAATTTGCCAGTGGGGGAACTCCAACACTCAACCGAACAATGGTGTAACTTCATCACTCAGTAAGTCAGGGACAGACTTTCGTGTTTATAGTGCTGGCCCTGCTTTGCTGCAGTCTAGCCAAAAACACACATGCTCACCCCACTTCACTCTTCTTCTTTGGTGTTCATAGAATTTAAGAATACATGAAGAAGTAGCTGAATATGAGCATTGGTGGTTCGGATCCTGAGCTCATTTTGTTGTGCTCAGCTTTCCAAGCATGAGGAACTGCTGGCTGCCAGGTGCCAGCATCTGAGTCTTCATTCCAATAAACCCTTTGATTGATTTTATTTTAGTTTTTTATTGTTTGTTATGTCATCAATACTAACAACACAGCTGTCTTAAAAGAGCACAGATGACTCTTCTTTCAAGAGCTGTAAGGTTTTAGTTTTCTCGTTATGTTGGGAATACACCGCAACTAACTAATATGTTCCCATTCCGTTGTTTTATGGTCAGAAAACTGGAAAAAAGATTAAATTATTGATTTGCCATTTATAACAGAGCCTTGCAGGACTGTAACAGACTAGCTAAAGCAAGCAGTCTTTAACCGTTCTTTAACAGAATACTGAATGCTGGACTAAGTAAGGTCTAAGAGAAAGTCCATGTGTTTTAAATTTGAAGATGTGGTTCATTTAATGTTTTGTTTCACAAAAGAAAACCTGCTGTAAATTGTAAGTTCTGGTAAAAAAAAAAAAAAAAAAAAAAAGAGACAAGCTGTTCAATGCAAAAAGTGCAAAATTTAATTTGGCAGTTTGGCTTGGATTAGCAGCTACTCAGGTTGCAAGGCATGTCAAGCTTGACGCTCAGTGTGCCGCCTGAGGAAGAATGCCAAGCTATTTAATTTTTGTACTTTTGAATGGCTTCCCTCCTTTTTTTCCACAAGTTTCTGTTGACGTGTTTGGGATACCTACTTCGACACCATTTTGTGTGTAAACAGTAACTCCATTTTTATCATTTATCAGTTTGCCATCAAGTGTTTGATGGCACTTGCGTGGAAAAACACAGCAAACTACAGTAGTTAACACTGCTGACTTTACACAATCCACTTCAAACGTGCTTGACGATAATGCACAAGATAAATGACAAAGAATCGTTTTTTTGCAGTGCAGTCAGGGCAGGTCCACGAGGCTTTATCCTTTTCATCTCCCTCACCACCAATCAGATACTCCCCTTTACAAGACCCCCGCTTGCTTGTCAATCACTCCCCTCGGGCGATAGGTTGGAGTGAGACAAAAGAGGGAGGAGAGCGAGAGAAAGACAGAGAGGATAAGGGGGGGGGGTGCAAGTGGTTGGAAAACACAGGGATGGGATGTTAGAGAGAGCGGAGCATGTAGAGTAATCGCTGAGAGTGGATCCACTGTCTTAAAGGAGAGATGAATGAATGGGGTCAGGGATGCCCCTGAGAATAAAGAGCGACAGAGAGAGAGAAAGAGAGAAGGCTCGATAGAGTGAGAGAAAGGGGGAAACAGAATGTAGGATGGAGTAAATGCATGAGTAGGAATGGAGTGAGGGCAACAGCAGTGAGGAATTAAATAACAGAGAGAAATGCATAGGAAACATGGAAATGAGGAAAGAGAGTGTGCACGGCAGAGAGGAAAAGAAGAGTAAGAAGTGTAACTGGGTGGAAGAACAGAAAGAGAGAGGGGGAGATTAAAAAAGGAGGGGAATGAGTGAGGAAAAGAAGGAAGGGAAGCGTTATAAAACAGTTTAGCGAGACAGACAGAGAGAGAGAGAAGAGAGAGACAGACGGAAAGCTTCAGACAACAGAGAGAGGAGCAAGTAGGGAAGACAGAGGAGAGAGAGAGAGGAAGGTCCAAGCAAAGGAACAAAGTGACTTGCCACTAGGAAATGAAAATAGACAAATGATGACAGGTGCTGTATAATGACAAATAGAGTAGGAGGAGCCTCTGGTTCCACTGCAAATTCCCTTTCTAATGTTTTCTTTTAATGAAATCTTCAGTGTTCCTCAAAATAGAAACACTGGAGTCTCCGGGATAATTTAATCAGACTATAAGTTTATGCTAAGGTCATCAGTTTTAATTATTTCATCTGAGAAAGCATGTTTTTTCCACCAGTTTTTGCTTGGCAAATGGCCCTTAATACTACGATAGTGAACAAATTTGGTAGTGGAGCTGGCAGACTTGTCAGCAAACATACTGCTGTATGAGCTGTAGCTTTTTGCTGGGCTTGCTTGAGATATCAGGAAGATGTGGAGTCTGCATTAACAACCGTTTTTCCTCATCCAGAAAAGATATGTACAGCTGCAGCTGCCATGTTAATACCAGGTGTAAATGAGATCTGTGAAGGAGAAAGTGTGTGTCTTTTCAGCAGAGCTGTGTGTGACAGGTATTTCAGAAAGTGTAACTGTGTTTTCCTGTCTACATGAGTTTGTATATGTATTATTGTGTGTGTTGTGAACCACAGACTCTCAAGATGATAGCACGCGAAACACAAGATAAAAGAAATAATGACAATACAGTACGGTGAGCTGTGAAACATTTATTCTCTCCGATCTCAACCAGCAGTCTACAGGCAGCGGCTGTATTTCCCTTCTCCATTCGAGAAGAGATGCAGCCGCCTGTGACGTCCACTTCATCTAGGCCTCTGACACATTCATGTCAACAGATTTAACACACGGCTCAAGATTGCACGTAGCTCATATCTTGGCGGCTTGGAAGCTAAGATGCTCTATTTTGAGCTGTTTTCAGCCTCCACAAGCCATAGAGTTCCTTATTGACTCAGCAGGAAAGCTCAGAGAGAGAAAGTGGAGGATGTTGAAAAGGCTGGAGCAGTCAGGCAGGTGGTGAACCACTGCTGGTTTGGCCGGCCCACACACTTTACATAATAAATGTAGGCCATGACTTGTAATTTTCTTGATTTACATCTTAAGCCATCTTAACTGGGGCTAAAATTATGGAAGTATATTGACAACAAAAGATTTGAGGCTGCACAAAACTAATTCTGAGCACTACTCAGCCTGCAAGTCGACATTTGAGAGCGCACAGGCACGGATTCATAAGAGCATAATCAGATTTGAGCTTGCAGTCCTGATCATGCACATGCTCATTGACTCTGCTCTCTCAGTTTTCTCCAGCTGTTTTGAGCACTTCAGATCGCAAGAGGTCACTTACCAACCATTTTTGACCTGCAAGCTGCAACAGGACACACCCACATCTGGACGTCAGGGTCATGTCCTTTTCAAAGTTAAAGTCTGCACAAGGAAAAAAGTCAGCTTTTGAATATATTGCTCCTCTTTAAGGTGTGATTGGCGACCATATGACTATTTAGGACAACATGTGATTTACATATTTTATGCCCATATGTATTATCATTTAGCCTACAGTTTCAGTTATTGTGGGTGTGTGGATCTGCACTGTAGATTGAAGTTCAGCCAAATTCTGGCAACTGAACTGATCCCCTTACCATCGCCTAGTTTATTCATACCGGCATGTTGGATTTGTGCCATGCCCATTCATAAAATGCAGTCATTCTGAGGACACAGCCAATAATAATTTTCAATGTAACTGATGGGGGAGAAAATTCACAGTTCTTGTTTTGTGCAAAGATGTATTCAGACGTTCATTTGAAGTTAATGAAGCTCAGCAATTTGAGATGGACAAATCTGATTAAACTGAATGCATATTAGCAAGAGCTCTTTAATGGCCAGTATAAACAGGAGGAATGATTATAGCAAGCAAAACCTGTTTTAATGTTAATATGGGCACCTGAGTATTGTTTTAAGACAGACTTGAAAAACTGTGAACCTGTTCTTGAAGTGTCATATATTATGACACTTATATAAGAGTCTAAGTGGTATTGTGGTATTCGGCATTTATCGTGCATTTGTTAGGCATTATTTTCAGCCACTGATTAATACACATTTGGTGAACTAGTGAGATATCTATGGCTGCAGGACAGTATTTCAGAGTGCTAATAGAGAGTTGTTTGGTGTACTGATGCACAAGAGCATGAGCAGGGCTACATATTATTTTAATATTCTGTGTACAAGCACACATGGATTCAGCGGAAACAGCACTGCACTTAAATTGCTTTAGTATGAGGATGAGAGTGAGACTGAAAGCAAGCTGCAGATATCACTGTGGCTACTAGCGTGGAATAATCTCTCAGCAGCAGAGACTCAGCATTCTGCTGGATTCAACATGTGGAGTATTTTGTGAACCATATCCCTTCAATTAAGTTTCAAAACAGTTGCAAATGTGCCTGTCAAGTGCAGCAGCGGTGTAAGTGACAGGCAGGAGATTGGTGGGGGTTTGGTCATGACAAGGATGGAGGAGGGGGATGGGTGGTAGAAGTAGGGCCTGTGTTAGGCAATAATTGAATAAATTGAGAATTTAATTAAATTAAATTGTATACATTAGGATACTGGGTATTCCTAAGTATAGCTGCCATCCTCAAGAGGAAATGTTTGACATCAGAACCTATAAGGAACGTATTAAGTGAGTTGCTGGTTGAGATCCACTGAAATATGTGCTTACAAAATGCAAAAAATAGCACTCAATTCTGAATGCTGGGATCAGCTAATCTGAAAGTTTGCTTGAAATTGGTGGAATCATCATTGCATTAAATCTATCAGTAAGAGTCTCACATATATAAAAATGTGGGTGATCATGACATCAATGCTGCCCCTTGATGGGCCTGAATGGAAGTGAAACTTCCTGTTCGGTTTTGCATTACTTTAATATCCAGATACTGTATCACATAATGTGACGTCAGTACACAAATCTAATCTTGGAGGGTGGAGGTGATAAAGAGGTTTTAGGTTGATGGTGAGTCAAACTTTTCTTGCCTTGATTAACTGTTGTTTAGAAGACACTTAATAACGCACCAGACTAATCCTTTAAGGGCAAAGTCAGTTAATATACAGTGAACTCATTCATTAGGTGGGGATATTGTTCTCTTTTGCAACCCTACTTAGTGATGACGTGTCTTTTCTTTTTACAATTTGACCAAAGCAGCTCAAAGTATAAAATCTAAAATGTGTCCACTGAGGTGTGTGTGTGTGCGTGCGTGTGCGCGTGCGCGTGTGCGTGTGTGTGTGTGTGCGTGTGTGTGTGTGTCTTTGGGGCATGAGTTAACTGGGTCCCTCCCTCCCACAGCGGAGATGGTCAGATTTAATCTGATAAACTCTCGATACAACAGCTGTCACCCAGACCCGGCCTGTCTATGACCCGATCTCCCCGCCTACCCTCCCTCTCTCTCTCTCCCCCTCTTCCTCTCCATCGCCATTATTCAGCATTTATTTGTTATTATTTAGTTCCAATTTTTACTATGGAAGAATAGATACATTCCTCAGCGCAAATATTGCTCAAATGAACACTGTAGTTCTACAGACTACAGACACAGCTAACGTTACTGTAGCCAAAGTTATGTGGCGTCGACTCATCTAATGATAAGTTAACAATGCGGCATGATTTCTGCCTGAGTGATGTCCTGTTCTTTTTAAACATCCATGGTCACATCAGATAGATCTTCAATGGTGGTTGTTTAACAATGAAGACAACAACTCCCATGATCCCACGCTACTTCATAATGTCCTCAAACTATGTCTTTGTTTTTGTTTTGACTGAGAGACCCCTAGCTGCAGAAATTACATACTGTGTATTTAATGACAATTTCCCAGGGTAAGAAATTATGTTTTTTTCTTTTTTTCTAGGCTGGAAAAACAACCCCTAACAACCCCTTTTCCATTCGTGTTTAGTCAGAGCAGGAGGCAGATTAATGAACTGAAAGAAACATACAGAAATAGTGTTTTGCAGTCTGGACAGTACATCCAGACATAGACGCTCCCCAATACAACCACAGACCTCTCTATTCATTGTTCATTTTTTGTTGCATATGGAAACATAAAAGTTCGGGTCTGATTCCTGGACGTGAGGACAAAGCATTCAGGGAAATCCTGGAAATCCTGAAATTTGAGTCAAAGTAGAAAAGGCAGCTGGAGGGAAAGTTTGAGACACCATTTTTAGCACCACTGAACAACAGAAGAATACCAACATTTTCTCCATTTCACTTCTTTTGCATTGATATAACTTCCTGTAATGAGTTTGAAATAGCATTTAGCCTGGAAGTGCATATCATTAAGCTACGAAATTGCATTTAGCCTAATTTTGCTCGGGTTCACTGGGATGCTGCAAAATCTGTCAGTGTTCCAACTCATCTTCACATTGTCTATTCAAGTCCTTTTATTATGTTGCATCTCTTAAAATGCACAGGCTAGCCCCCTGCCAGAACACACACACACACACACACACACACACACACACACACACACACACACACACACACACACACACACACACACACACACAACTGCTTTAAACATGCAAGCTGGCACGCACATATGCTAATGCACGCGTCTCTTTTGCCATCACATACACACGCACACACACTCCTATCAAAGTGCATATCCAGCATTAGTGATTTGGGAAGGAACAGCAGGGAGTCAAGGGGTGTGTGTGAGTTTGTAATGAATCCCCCTTGAGCTGAAAGCACTCCACAGTTTGGGTTTGTGTGAGTGTGTGTGAAGGGAGGAGGCTTCTGATACTGGCCTGAAACAGTGGGTTGCCGTACAGCTCTCACCAAGCTTACACACACCCACTTTACTCAGTCCAACACCCATGTTAAGATGAAGCCACGTCCCTTTTACCAAAGTCAAACATACACATTAACATCAGAGCAATGGGCACACTGGAAGAAGAGTGAAGGGCATGGGGCAGCACATTATAAAATGCAGTTTGTTGTTTGTGAGTGCACACGCTTGTTTAAAAATCATGTGTGTTTTGGTTCAGGCATGTGAAATGACAGATGGGAATTTTGTTTTAAAAAAGCAAGAGAAAAAAGAATGAATGCTTGAGAAAGAAAACAAAACTAAACAGAAACTGACTTGATTTGGTCCTTATTTCATTGTGGTTACTTATTAAAACACACAATTGTAGCAGATATAACTCAGCAAGAGTCAGGTAGCAGCACACATGTACTGGTGACAGTCAAAATAATGCTGGCCAGAGTGACACAATGCAAATATCAAGCATGTCTGATTAGGACGGGACTTCCTCAAGTCTCAGTTACATCACTCAGGAACAGCAGGAGCCAATCTTCTCACAGCAGGGTGGAGACAAGGCCCGGCCAAATGTCGTCTGATGATATGACTGTCAAGTTTCACTTGAACCTGACTTGAATAAATCCTATCTGTTAAAGGTACATATTATGCTCATTTTCAGGTTCATATTTTTATTTCGGGGGTCTACTAGAAAATGTTTACATGCTAAACACGTTCTTTTTCTAATACTGACCATTCATTGCTGCAGCACCTCTACACACCCTCTATCTGAAACACTCTGTTTTAGTGCCTGTCTCTTTAAGGCTGCTTTCACACAGAATCAGGCATTGCGGCGATTAAACGCAGGGTTGTGTGGTGGTATGGGACTGTCACATACTAACCAGCAATCTCAACTTGAAGAGCGATACGACACCAAACAACTGCACGGCGATGAACGTCTTTGTCCTCCCTCTTGGCAGGGTTAAACAGCTGACGTACAGTCATCACGGAACCGATCGTTCAGTCTCTCCTCCATCTTCACAGTTGCTCGGTAAACAGTGGAATATTAAGGTAAACAGCTAATGCTACAATGCTATTGGTAAACAAAGTTCTTCTATGACTGGGCGCCTGCTGGTCTGATCGCCGGCATGATTGGCTGCCGCAGTGTGATGTCGGGTTGTGTTTCTCCAAAAGTTGACTCGGTTTTAACTTTTTGCCGCAGGCCAGCGCATTTTTTTTCGGCACCCCCTGCAGCCCACACCGCCGCAGCCTAAATGCGGTATCCCCGTTCAAATGAATGGGAGAACCAGGGTTTTCGCAGCAGTGCCTGATTCTATCTGAATGTAGCCTAAGGTCCCCCTTGCAAAAAGCCCAGTCTGCTCTGATAGGTCAGCTCCCACAGGCCTGAGGAGGCACCACCCACCAACTTCCATATCTGCTCCGCCCGCGCCTTTGTAGCCCTTGAATCACTGTAACCAAGTTTAGCTGCACTTCTACTGTGAATATCACCACAATAACCGCTTCTACAGTAAGAACTTTTTTGTTCACATAATGTTAGGTTAGTATTTATAAATAAACTCTAACCGTAAACATACACTCTGTTTTACGATTGTCTTTACAAGTACATTTGGTAGAAATGACCTAAAGAGCCCAGTGAAGTAGAAGCATTTGTTGTGAAGAGATACAGAGGTAACGTGTTAACATGTACATGTAGCACTAAGGGGGCCCCCGAATAGTTGACTATTTGCAATTGAATCTAAGGAGTCTGATTCGACTGCCAGTCTCACAGTCGAATCGTCGCAGTGGCTGGAAAATGTGGTTAGGAAACAAAAGATCATTCCATTTGGGATGTAAGGGCCCGGACCAGTAACTGATAAACTATTGACCATAATAAGGTCATGATGGCATTTATGTAGCAAGAGAAAACGCGCGTGTTACAACTGTAACGCGTTACGTTTAAGGCAACTCTCCCCTGCATACTCCAACATTGCTCCTGCTTGTGGGCCTACAATCGAAGCTAGCCACATTAGCCGCGCAACATGCTAACTCTATGTTCAACAGGTTAACCTGCAAAATAAACAGTAACATAAAACATGGCAAAACTTACAGGTTCCAAGTTTGAAGTCGTTTCACGGACAGCTGGCATTGATCCATCCTTGAGCCTCAGTTTTGAAGCGAATGCCTGTTGCTTGTACCTGTGACATTTTCCTTTTACCGGAGTCGGCCATAGCCAGAGCTGGAGGTGGTGCTATGTTCAACAAAGCACTGTGGGACGTCATGGACACATGGAGGCAACTCTGACTGGCTTTTTGGAACACACGTTTTCTGACAGATGGAGCAGGAGAAAAAGAGAGAGGATGGTCTTTTATCATCATTTGGGAGTCTCTAGAAAACACCAAGGCCACATACTTATGTTGAAAAGCCATGAAAAAGTGCATAATATGTGACCTTAATGGACATCTGCTCTTACACACTAGCTCTTTCTTCTTTATTTGTCTCTTTTGCCTGCTTACACAAAAACACACACACACACACACACACACACACACACACACACACACACACACACACACACACACACACACACACACAACCACTGTGATGGCCATTAGCGCTGCAAAGAATGATAATTGGCATTATTTGTTAATTATTTTTCATTTAAGTTCTCAGCGTCCAAGGGGGCATCTTCAATTTGTTTGTCGTCCAATACCAGAAATGATATAAAACAGACAAAAACAACAACTCCTAAATTGAGAAGCAGGAACGAACGACTGTTTTGACTTTATAAATTATTTAAAATGTCAAACTATTATCAAAATGACAATTAATATTCTCACAATGGACAGATCAGTTAATCGACAAATTGTTTCGGCACTAATAGACACTGATATGAATTACACACATAAAATTGTGTCCTATTTTGTCTTCCTGTCTTAAGGCCAGACACACACACACACACACACACACACACACACACACACACACACACACGCTCCCCACCTTTCTATATTAGCCTCTATCACAGCCCAGCTCATTTCGTTGAATATTTAACCAGGACATAATTTCCTCTTCAGGACTGGGGCGCAGGGATGTGATTACACCTGCCACAGTTCATACGTACCTATATACACCGGAGCACAGAGCAGGACTTCAGTGTGAATCCAGCTGTAAGCACTTAGTCACACACCTCTTTACTGTAGGAAGACAACACACACAGACTCTGTACACCCACCTAGTTTCTCCAGTTATTTATAGGACAGCTGACTGCTGGCTGTGGCCCATATAGAACGGTCTGTATTAAGATCATTTGAGTAATCCGTTCAGTCTGTATGATTTAAGAACAAGATAATACATGGTAATTTTCTTTCTCAAATATTTTATTAAAAGTGTGAAGGAATGTTCCTTCTTTAGGCTAATGGTAATAGGACACAGGGGTTCCCCAGGTCACATTCGGGTCATTTGTTAACCTAAAAGTATTACTGCATACTTATTACATACTGTCTCTCTCAGAGCAATGGTTCAGCTCTCTGTCTCCAAGGATAACTGGTCAGCTGTCCTGATAAGGCTGGCTCCATCTCCTAGGAGACCAAGGTCGTTGGAGATAGACAGCATTATGCCCCAGACTCCACATTGATATACTGTCTCCTCTTTGTCTCTGAGATATGCACTAAATATGACAAAGAAACAAACGTCACATCTGTTAACCCAATACAATCTTCACACATCTTGAGCTGGGTGAGGAATAACCTTATTTGGACTTGAAGGGAAACTCATATGTCTAGTACAGGGTTAAATACACCTCGCCAGGAAGTAACCTTCAGAATTGGGTGGCAATACACAGTGTTTACTTGTACTGCTAGTCTCTACTCTCCTTGATCAAGCTTCAAAAGGTCTCCTGAAACTTCTTCACTCACGAGTTAACCAGCTTCCTGATTTCCATCCCAAAAAGTATCTGTGGTGGTTTACCACTTACTGTGGTGACTGGTGTGTCTTTTCAGGATCTACTTAAATTCCCTGCAGTCAGTTTTCTTTGGTTTTTCAGTCATAGAAAGCTGTCATTTATTGATTTCTGTACTCACTATTCCGCATTGTTGTTGTTGTCCTGACACACCAAACCAAAGAACGAGTAGCAACAAAGGCCAAATGATCAAATGCGGTGCACCTCCACACGTTACCTCAAATCACCTTTCTTAAATACACGACTATACAAGACTATACAAGACTACAGTTAATGCCCAACGTGCATACATGTTCTGTGCCTGTGTGAGGGGATAATAACTCAGATTCTAATTCAAACACAAAAAAATCCCAAAGACCAAACATGATGAAAAGAGAAAAACAAAAGACAGCAGTCAGACAGCTGCTCTCTCTCACTGACTGCCTCCACTGCTGATTCAACATGCTTAACCGGCTGAATGGCTGCCATTTAAACGGTTCTGGACCCCTCAAAAACTACTGCAGACTGTTGGCCACGGACACTCAACAATGACCCAGTGATGGTTGACAGCAGATGGACCGACTGATGTGTTGTAGAGGCAGAAGAGTTTCATCCTTGCACATAAGACACATTCGATAAAAGTGAGTCGTTTTACGCCATTTCAGTTATCAAAATTAAGTTGAACGAACTAGAATAGAGTTGAATTGCTGGACCAAATGATGACAAAGAAATGGATGCTCAGACAACCTTCATTCACTTCATATGGAGATGGCTGCAGAGGTGGTTAGCACCTTTTACTCTCACATTTCATGTGATAAAAGTTGGCGAATCAGGGACAAATGAGGCCACTTTCCATCCATATTTCCAGGAGAGCTCATTTCTGCATCCGAGCAATCATTTGTCTGAAAAGGTTTCACGATAACATGATAATCTTTGGATTCTTACCAGACTTATGCTTGCTTGAATGCACTTATGATAAGTGGCTTTGTGGTGTAATGGGGCTAAAATGTAAATGTGGAAATGTAAATGCACTGGAATGCCTTGCAGTCTTGAAATACCTATAAAGAATACAAGATGAGATGTTCCCTCTGTTCTGCTGAGTACTCTCTTCTATTCTGCTCTAATGCATATCTCAGGGCCTTGACATGTTCACTGATTCAGTGATTATGATAAAAGGATAAGTCTATTCCTTCTATATCCCTATAGGGTTGGTATTCCCCCGTAGAAAGAACACTTGTATTGACTTGAATTAGACTGTCAACAGAATGATTGAAATATATATGTAAATTCTCTACTGTAATAGGTATAATAGGTTGCCTTTTATAATAGTTTGGGTTTAACCATAGCAGAAAAGCACAGGTGCGACTAATAAAGGGTTGGAGGGTTATTAGTTATTGGCTGCTCAGTAAAAGAGACTTCCCTCTCCGCTCCTATTCGACTGTCAGCCCTATCAGATCTCAGACCCCTTCCGTGTTATTCTTTACCTGTCCACCAGATGCCTTCACTTTCCTATTCTTCCACGTCCTGCCACTCCCATCTGCCTTGTAATCACCTCACCTGAGCGTCCCTGCCCTACCTCACCTGCACCTCATGTCCTCATCAGCCCTGCAGCACATATACCAGCCCCCCTTTTCCCCAGTCAGCTGCAAGCCCTCAGGAAGTGCGTCGGGCTTTGAAGCCAGTTTGACATATGCTGTGTCTCAATTTGCGTACTTCTGTAATTACACTTGCTATTTTGAGTGCATAAGTGTGTTCACACTGACAGTTATGGCAGTGCACTATGAATACCTGGATGGTGTACTCCTAACTGTCAAAAAGTTGAGTGAGGAACGCTGCACACTTCTCACCCTCAACGGTCGCCATCTTGGCTACATAGCGGAAGGGGAGAGACCACCAACGTATGAAAATGGCAGCCATGGTTGCGATTGTTATGGCTAAAAAATAAAAGCACATTAATTTTTATTCATTTTTAATAAAATCAGATTGATGTCAAGTGAGCAAACAAGCCAGCAGATATTTCAGCATGCGGCAATCACGATAAAATGTTGGCGGTGACGCTCCGCCTGGTTGCAATTCGCCATTAAACAGAAGAAGAAGCGGTCAAATGTTGCGATCATCATTTCTGGTAAGTGCACAATGGCCGTGTTCGATTTGAGACAACAAAATTAACGCACTACACAAGTACGCACATAGTGTACACAGTGTACTGCATATAAGTGTACTAATGGAAGTATCCGAATTGAGACACAGCAAGAGTGGCCAAACTGTCACATAATGCACACTGGCCCAATAAGACTTTGCCCCATGGACTTACATTGTGAAAGAGAAGTCTGTAAATCAGCAGATCTTTTTTTTTTTTTAGGTACATCAACTAGTATGAGCACTTAAATATCCCTTATTTATATCATTACGTCCAAAAAGTTCTAAAATTCACTAAAAGCCCAATCCAGAGTTATTTTCCTTGGCATTGTCACTGTCGTTCATGTATCTTTTTTTTTTTGCAACCAGATTTCCAGTAATCCTGTAATCCTATTACACAAAATGAGTGATTTCCTAATTCTGTCCAGTTAAAAGACAATCATCCAGCTGGATTAAATACTGATCCAATACAGTCTGATTACCAAACCATGCGAGTAAAATTAGATTCTTAGTGTGGTTACCTCTTTTCTCTGTGCATTACTGTAATCCTATTGCAGGTAATCAGGAGCCTAACTTTCCAATACTGTGCTGTAATAAGGCACAGCTCTCCCTCTTGGATTCAATATTGATCCAATTTGGTGTGATTCCCATCTGAGCTCTGAGTGTAGACTGTCTCGCCTGGTGCCAAACACACAGACTGGGTGATTGAGGAGCCAGAGCTGCACAAAGCTACGTTGATCTGAATACGAATGCAGTTTTTCGAGAAAAATTGAGCGGTATCCAGTGTTGAGTGGTACTTAGTCAGATTACAGATTTGGTTTAAAGGTTGATTACCAGTTTGCTTGTCTGATCTGCTGAGTGTGTCTTTATTATTTTGTGTGCTGCAGGAGGAGGGATGTGAAGTAATGTTGAATGAAATCCAGACTAAGCAAGGCGGAGGGAAATGATGCACTGATCCAAACATGTGCAAGAGACAGAGAGGGAGAGAGATTTGCTGTGAACTGCTGCTCCACACAAACTGATGGAACCGGTATTATCAAAACATTTTGTACATCTTCTTTCTATCATGAACAGAGGCTGGCTTTGTTGACCATGGGTCTGAAAAGTTATCACTTTTTGCCAGCCATAAAATTTGATTGATCAAAGAAGTGTCCCAGCTGCTGCTTTTTTTTATATCCAGATATATGAAGCATTGTTATGTAGATATGCTGCTGTATTAAAGGCCAATATGCCTTTGAAGAGGATCTTTATATTTGCAGAGCTGTGTAGAATATCAAACTGCATCACTGTCACAAGCATAATTGCAGGAAAGATTTCCTTGTCTAGTATTGTTGCTCTGTCCAACATGGAGGTCTGTCCTGTAACCATGTGTATCTAATTTACAACCAATCTGGGTTACAGAATGTCCTGCTGGCTCAGTGGGACATGATGCCTGCCACATACTCAGTGTTGCAGATTGGAACCGGTTTCATGGAAAATGTCATATGCCGTCCAAATACTTGCCCCCTCTTTCTTGTGATATTACTGGACCTCTCATATTGGACTAACCCACTCGGCAGACAGAACACTGACAATGGGCAATTGCAACCACAACTAAAGTATGGTTAAGCTATGGATAAGATTAGTTATGGTTAAAAAAAACCCAAAACAAAAGAATAAAACTGCCAAGTATTGTTGGTGTGTAATGGGATGTGAACTTCGGTCTCCATATGACAGTCAGATGCGCTACATATCCATCCACCACTCTGTCCTGTATACCTCTTCTTTCTGCTTTATTATATAAAGGGTAAGTACTTCCTGCACTGGCACAGAAAGTACGCACATTTTGCACTGCAAAATCGTCCAATTTGAGGGTAATGATAATATTCCCATTGTTGTGTTTTGTATTTCTTTGAACTCTTTTTGAACTTTTTGTTCACATTGTGTAATCGCCACCTGGCTGTCTGAGGAGTAGGGATCTCTCTTTGAATTGCCTCCTGAGGTTGGGAACCAATTCTCTGGGCCTGTGGAGGCTATTGAAACACTGAATGGGCTGAACAATTAAAACTGACTTGACTGTCCAACTTTTGGCTTTGCATATTTTATTATCCATCATTGTTTAAACACTATGCAAACAAAAAATACAGATCTGTATCTGTTCAAAAGGCCATTAAGGACTTTATTCCTATTTCACTTGCAATGGCATTCACATACTACAAATGTTTTCTGTGCATCAAGAGTGTTTATCAGATATGTTCATATGTATAGGATACTAAGCTAAATATCTTTACATGTTAGACAAACCAAATCCTTCATCTGTTGTCTATAGGTCAGCTTATCCAAATCAGTGTTTCCTCTACAGATGATTATTAAACAAGGTGGGCTAGTGCTGTATATTAAAGAAAGATGCCACCCAGCATTTTACTATTATTGCTTTCACTGGTTTTAAAGAAGTTCTATTATAACAGGTGAAGAAGAATATTTCAACAGAAGTAAATGACATAAAACATAACAAATAAGGTTCATCAAGCTAATGGATTGTCAACCATCGCTGACTTAGGTGACCGATTATCCTTAGAATAAAAACCCATTGGAAGAAGAAAAGAAGAAAAAAAAAACATTAGAAGAATCTTAATGGCTACCAGGAGAACCAGAATTTGAAGGTTTTGAGAGCTTGCAGAGAAATGCAGGAAAAGGTTTTGCTGATAAAGCATACTCTTTTTTTAGCAGCACCTTATATTTCTTTACAGCTCAACACATTCACACCTGGGAGCTGCCCAGATTGTGGAGCAACCTCAGGGAAAACTTTGCATTAGCAGAAACAATTTCAAAACCATTTTAAAGAACTAATAAGCATCTTGTTTTTCACTTTATGACTTTCTTTTGTATTATTTTCTTTTAAAGATGGACTAGACAACTCTGCACAATCACTTGCTAAACGTTACAAGACTTTAAGGTGCTACATTTGAGATACTGAACATTAATATGGCAGCAGACAACTATTTGCTATGTAAAGATATAGGGGAGTAATGTCGTCCTGAGCAGAGAATTACGTCACACTCCCTCTGTGTGTGTTGTACTCCGAGCTTCTCTGTTCTTTGTTTTGGTAGCTGGTCCAGCTGTTAGTGAATGTTATGTTAGTAAGAGAGTGACCTCCGACACAGCATTGTAAAAACAAGATGGCAGAGTGCAGTTCAAAGCGTTCAGCTCACATTCAATTGAAACCATCAAACTTCAGCTACCTAAAGCATATTTTACTTGTGTCTTCGTGTGTCTTTGTGGCTACATAGTGTGTGGGTCAAGGGACACGGGGGAGACTGATTGACACTGATTAGAGTCTTTTTTTAAATATAAATTTCATGACAAAGGACAGATGATACCTGCATTGTAACCACCATGAAGCTGACCACAGCCTCTATTCTCAGAGGAGCAGCAAACTACAAAATATTCACAGCCACCTTTCAATCCTAAAGGGGGTGAGTGTTTGGTACTCAAACCAAAACATTTGACAATTTCTTTTATTTTCTCAACATCAGAGTAGAATCTCAAGCTGTGCCTGAATTATTGGCGTGGCTCAGTGTTGCTGAAGCCCCGGCAATGCTGTGGTCCTAAGCTGGCAGGGCAGCAAGCAGATGTGAAAGTGATGCTAATGGATCCTTGTTTCTGATCCCTCTTAGTGTGCTTCCCTATACTGAATCACAAATGTAATTATTTGACCATAATAATATTTACAATATGGGGAAATATAACAGATTCTCTCTCTTTCTGATCTGTATGTGTTGTGTGCTGGTACACAAGTATAATGACACGTGCGCTCCGCAATTTAATTCCTTAAAATGATGAATTTCTTCTTTAATTTGCAACATAGTGATAAATTCTTAATGTGGCGTTTTGTGACAAAAGCACTTTACTATCCTAATGTAGCTAATTATCCCTCTCTATGTGTCGAATTTACAGCTTGGCATGCTTTGGATATTTGCTCTTTCATTATGCATGTTTTGGTGTGATGCTATGTTTAGTACACAGTCACAGAGAAAGAAAGCTGTGGCTGCAGGGAGCGGTTTGTGTAGTGAGCCAGCGTGGCGGTAAGGAAGTTTTTTTCCTCTGGAAATGTAAAGCAGGCAAATAACAAATAACAAGCCCAGATATTTATATCTGTGCTGCACAATTTCAGCTTCATACATCTGATCTCTCTCTCTATCTCTTTCTTTGCTTTCATCCCCAGCTGTTCCTTCCTTCCCTCTCTACATCCTTTATTTATCGTTTTCCTGATGTCTTTTTTTTCTTCTCAACCTTTGTCTCTTATTCCTTTTTTCCTCCTCCTCTCTGACTTATACTCACTTCCTCTTAGTTTATCTCCTCTCCACATCGCTATATCTACAAACCCCCCTCTTCCTCTTCTCACACACACTCTCATTCTTTCTCTCATTCTCTCTCTCTCTCTTTTTATTCTGTGATTTAGGTCACTGCCTGACTAAAAGACTACACACAGCTGGCCTATAAACCGTTCTGCCCTCCTCTCCCTTTCCCTCCCCTCACACACACACACACACACACACACACGCCAAAGCACTAACTGACAGTGTCCTGAAACACATTTGTTTATTTGGCCCATCATGTTGATTTCCTCACCTGTATCTGGCTTTCACCTCATCTTCTATATCTCTTTTTTAATATTTCACCTCTCTCCTGTCCTTTCCTCTTACTTTCTTTATTGCTCCTTCATTATTCTCCCTCATCAGTCTTTTCATAATCAAAACTCTGTGACCTGAATGGAAATAAAATGTGAGTGTGTGTTTGTGCTCTTTTTTCATCCCAAAGATCTCAACTGGGGGTGTTTGATCATTGGATGTCAGTGTCATTTATTTCGCTTTTTTATTTGTTTTAGTTACTTAGTGTCTTTTTGCAGCAGGAGAGATTTGGAGGGGACATTATTTGTTTGTTTGATTGTTTGTTGTTCTTGTGTTTGCTTGCTCTGCATCAGCTGAATATCAGTAGGTCACCAATTTAATGAACAAATTGACCATGCATTCAGGCTCTCCACTCTCATCCGAATCTAATAAAGTGGCCACCAGATACAACACACAATCACAAATACATGTATATACAACCACCGAGGCATTCACATGCACACACACATACAAGGGCGCGCACACACAGAAGCTTAATCACATAATCTCTACCCAAATAATTAATGACATCATTTTTGGTTGTAGCGTCTACAGTGCCGGCCAATTGGACGCCATGAGGTAATAAAGAGGGAGTGAGAGAGAGAGACAGAATAGGAGAACAGGGACAAAGAAAGCATGTATGAAAAAAAAGAGAGTAAGGGGTTGATGAAGAGATCTAACAGACCACAGAGAAGAGGTGAAGGGAGGAGAGATAATACGTAAACAGAGAGGTAGTGGGTGGGGGAGAAGCCTATTAACTGTAATCATCTCTGCTTTTGTCATATTGTTAATTTTGAGATGTGATATTAGCTGACAGACAGTATACACTAATTTAGTTTTTCACAATTGCTAACTCACATTTCTCTATACCAAGTTCACTTTTTCAAAACTCTACACACAGTCAGCACAACAGAAGTCAATGTGGACTACACTGTGGATCACTTTTCATTGCTCTGACACAAAATGCAGTCAGTGACCACATCACCACACCACCAAAACTCTGTGCATTTCCACTCCATTTTGCACATGTTTACATACTATTGTCAAAACTGTTAAATTTACGTTCCAAACCCAACATAACTAAAAAGAAATAAAACATTTTTAAATGCATAAACTCCTAATTGGGACACTGAGCACCTATTTTCATTCCTTGATGACCTCTATGAAAGACTTGTGCCAGGTGAGGAGAGGGGGCAGTGAAGCAGAATCCAGATGTGTGGTTTACAGCCCATCCCAGGATGGTGTCACTTGTCCTTCCACCTTACTCTACATTCCTCACTTCTTTTCCTCATGGAGGTAGAAAGTTTATGACCAGCAGTCAGGGAGTTGGGATGTATGCTGATGTTAAAATATGGAAGTTACCTTTTTATTTATTTTTTATTTATTAACCTTGTTGCGTGCCCTGTCCTTGAAAATGAAACGTGGGAAGCACAAAATCATTAGCCATTTTTGAGAAGGGAACAATAGGTTCCTTTTTTTATCAGTCACCTACCAACAGTAGTTCTTGCAACTAAAACCTGTTGAACTCAAGGCATATTGTGGTCCTCCCATGCCAATATTGTAAGACCTCATGTGCATTGATTATACTGCAAATACTGCAAATCTATAAATGTGTGTATGGGAGAGCACTATTAATATTAATTTAATACAGAGTAAGTAAGGCAGAGACGCAAGCAGATCATATGGAGCACACTGAGCAACTTCATCTGCTGGTGAAGAGCCTTAGATGTGATTGAAAGCACTGCAGAAATCAAGTAAGTGGACCTTGGGTCAAAATTATTTTGTCAAATTAATTTTTCTAAGGTCAAGAATGAGTTTTCACGCTCAAGCAGTAGTTATTTGGAAAAAGTAACTTTACCCAACAATGTTGACAATCTGAAAATGATTTTAAAAAAAAAGAATTTGTTGATGCAGCTGTGTCAGAGGGTCACTAGAGGACATGACATTTGTTTGAAAAGGTAACCAGCTAAAAAGGTTGATGTAATGTAATGACACTGGGTTTTGCAGCCTAATCTCCTCTTGCAGGGCAAACGCCGGAACCCATTCAAACTGAATAGGAATGAAATGACCTAAAGTGAGCAAATTTAAATTGAATGTGAACAAGACAGAGAGTGAGAGAAGAGGAGCTGAGGATGGAGAGTTTAATGATGAAACGAGTAGCCAGCTGTTAAATCAACAGTTATGGATCACAGGAGGAGCAGCAGCTCTACAGGAGCTTTTTTTACCTCCTTCTTTCCCATAATTCTTTCATCTTTCCATCATGTGAGGCGCGTCCTCACGGAGAGGCAAGGCTCATTATTCATGCGTGCACCACGCTGCTTCTAATTCACACAATCACGACACGCACCGGGCAGCTGCCGATGCCATGGTCTGTGTGTGTGTGTGTGTGTGTGTGTTGAGAGAGGGTGGGGGGGTTTCCAGCAAGCAGCTCTTCTGACATTGACTGCCCATCTGAATGTCAGGATGTGTCCGCCTCTCTCTCTCTCTCTCTCACACACACACACGCACACACACACACACACACACACACACACACACACACACACACACACACACACACACCCTGCCCCACCTCCGTCACCCTTGTCCTGTGTTGAATATGCATCACTGTGGCATGACTTCCAAACTGGACAGATGAGCAGCAGGCCAATGGCCACCTGCTGGCCTGCCGCTTAGAATCTCCCCAGATTTTTGGGGGGGTTGTTGGGAGGGGGAAGCCAGGTTAGATGACCTTATCTGTGAAGACCCTCTTTTTGTATTCCTGTCTTTTCTTTATGTGTGTGTGTGTGTGTGTGTGTGTGTGTGTGTGTGTGTGTGTGTCTGTGTGCATGTGTTTTCTGTAGGCTACTCGTGTTCCCTCTCCTTTTAGCTTTCCTTTTTTGTCGTTTCCCTCAACCTCTGTGCTCACCTTTTCTCTCTCTCTCTCTCTCTCTCTCTCTCACACACACACACACACACACACACACACACACAGTCACACAGCAGCAGCAGTAATCCACCAGTCTCAGTGTACCCCCTCAACCTCATACACACACATGCACACACAGTTTCACCGACTGTTCCCATGGAAACCCACACCGACAGAAAGCATGCGGCGCCCTGCCTGGAGGCTCGAGGCAGCGAGGAGACTTCCCGCGAGGAGTCAGCCGGTTATTGATCCCTCAGCACATGGAGGCCAGATGACTGGCCAAGTGAGTACACACAGGCACACACACATGCACACTGCTGCTCTCTGCACAAAAGAAGATCCACTAAAACAGGTCCCAATAAACACTCAACACTAAATAGGCACACTGTAGCCTTTAAAAATGAGCATAGCAATAGTTAACATGTGTCATCCCTGTTAAATGGTAATATCCCACCAGCAACAGATGTATCACTTTATTTCTAAGCTGTAATTGTAGTTCAAGCATGGGATGTCAGCTTTCACGGCTGACACATGAATGAGGGGGGAAAAAAGAAGCAAAGCCTTCAATGGGATAATGTTTGCAGTTTGGGATATGTAAGAACACAGTGGTGAGATCATCCAACATGCAAACAAACATTATAATGTTCCTCCCATGAAATGTCAGAAAATGTCACAGTTGGGCATTGGAATTAATAATTCCCAGAGGGCTTGTGAAAATCCAATTCAAAGCATTTCAGATATTGTGTGTGACATACAGGAAATTGTATAAATGTTGTAGCGCTCCCCCAAGCTGAGCAATTTTTAAAATGCAGATGAAATCCTGTTCCCCACCTCTTCTGATTTAATATGAATGCAGAGTTACAATATGCCACACACTGGCACAGCTATGCTTTCATATGGTCTGGTCAACAAGACTCATAATTCTCATCATCTTAAGTACCAGAAAACTTGCACCAGTGTTATTCAAAAACTGTTGATTTGCTTCATTTACCATGTCATAGTTTCTATCAAAGGGCTTTATGTCAGATGCAGTCAGTAGGCCATAGAAGTTAGCAAAACTGGTAATTTCAAGCCTGTCAAAACAGTCAGACGGAGCTGCATGGAAGCAGCATTATTTTCCTGTTTAGAGAACAATATTAGATATTCTGTTCATGTGTGCATAAATGCAGCTATTAATGGATTGCAGACCAGACGGCAGCAGAGTGGATCAGCAGCAGGATCCAGCTGTTCCTGACCCACATTACCTCAGCTAAACAGATTTTCTCATTTGAATTAGGTCTACTCATTTCTGACTCCACGGCAAGTGCTATTACAGGCTACACACTGAATCATGAAATGAATTGTGCTCCGAAGTTAGAGACTTTATTTTTTGGGTACTGCCAATATAACGCAAACATCCTGCCATAAACTGGTGTTTGCTGCATATGCTGCTCTCATTTGAAGGAAAGACAAGGTCAAGTACGGGTTAGCAAAGTTCAGAAACCAAATTCACCATATTCTGCTTCAACAAGACAACAAAATAGATAATATGACATCTCATTGGGATATTTCCAGTGGCAGTTATCACTGCAAACCCCAATTCGCTCACTCAACTTAAAAGTGTGTTGAAAACGGCTTACACACAAAACTTGTAGTGTAGTATAGTAACATTAAAATTATGTGTACTAGAGGGTGGATACCCGACCCAAGCCTGATGGGACGGGGAAAATTTAGAAATGATGTTCGGGTTCGAACAGATATCTTCTCAAGAAAGCAAAACAGTTTTGTGTTCAGCATATCACTGGAACTGTTGTAATAATGTGATTTTGTTATGTAAAGTGAACACAAATTATTCATTTTATTGAACAAAAAGTTGACTACATGTTGTAAGAACATAAAAACATTGAGAAACATATTTTTACAACCTTTTTTTAGTTCATTCAACTACACTTAAAATAGTGTGTACAATGTATATGTTGTTAATTGGTCTTGAACTAATTAGGCTATATCGGCTCGATACATTTTAGTAAAATGAACTCAAAAGTCAAAACTTGTTGATTTAAAATTAAAAAAAAACATGCCAAACTGACAAGGGATGTGTGTGTGGACGCAGAACATTTTTCAGCTACCTGAATGATCAATTTGAAGATCAGGATAGTCAGTACCACCACTTTGCACTGACATGTAAAAATGAAAGAAAAAGCAGATAGAACACTTTTCTCCACTGACATGTTAGATAAAATAGACCAGAAATGAAATGAAAAGTGACGAATACGTCCCCTTTAAAAACACCAATACAAATGTGTTTACAAGTATTAAGGAGTGCATGCATGGTCAACTAGAAATTTACAAATTCCTTAAAGTCATCCTAAAATATTGGATTGTGTTTAACATTATAAAATGGTGATACAAAACAGTGTCACAGTACTTAGAGGGTGGATTTATTCCTGAAAATGTTCAGTGTGTTTTGCAAGGGACTGGCTGACATTAGCTGAGTTTACATGAACCCCAATATTCCACTAATTATGGAATAATAGCCCAATCTGAATAAAAATGCCTCATTAGGTGACGTGAACGAGTTTCCGGGAGGGACGGAAACATGGCGGTAGCAAAACAAAACTGGTCCGTGGATGATACAACTGTTTTGCTGGAGATCTTGAAAGATTTTACGATTGCTGAGCGCCTCGATGGTGGAAAGGCTCAAAACAACAGGTTGTTCAAACAAGTATTCTAAAAGATGAACAAAGACGAAAAAACCCTTCTTCTTCTGTTAAATTTCCAGCAGATTAGACGCTTCACAGCAGGCGGAACCACTTTGCACATGTCAAGAAACGCACATCTTATCAGATCACTTTATTTAGTGTCCATGTAAACAGCTAAGTTGGAGTCTTTAATCAGAATGATTTCAGTCAGGTTGAAGAAGATATATTGTCCATGTAACCGCAGCTATTGCCTCAGCCTTCGTCCTTCTCACTTTATGAGGGCAGTGGTGCTGTGAAGTAGGCCTTAACCTTCAAAGCACTGCCTCACTTATTAAGGCTTGTGGTTATATTTGGTCTGGTCTATATATACACCTATTCTAGTCTATATATACACCTAGTCTAGTCTATATATACACCTAGTCTAGTCTATATATCAAGGTTTAAATCTGTAAATGGGAGTTTGATAGCTTGGAATTAGATGATGAAATTGCCTAATGTAATTACACAGACCTGAATGAAATGGACTGACTGTTAGTTGCACTATGACAAATTTCAGATCAGTGTTTGTTATTAAAGCATTAGTTTCGGACACTTGCCTCCATGCCTCATCTCTCATTCAAATGTTCTCTGTCTTTTCCTCTCCTCTCTTCACCTCCATCTCACTCTTTCACTCTCTTACCATATCTGTCTTTTTTAACCATTGTTTCTTGTATCTTTGCCCCATTTTAAGAGTGCAGCTTCAAACAGAAAAGTGTTTTACAAATTTTCTCTGTTTGAATTGCATGTGAACAGGCGCTAGGGTTGACGTTCTTCTAGGTCCTGATTTACCCCCATCAGGACCTAGTGACATTTCCAGGAATGTTAGCTCTAACACTCCAAGGCTGAGCATGCAAAAGGTTATGACATTTTTTCACAATATAGAAAAAACAAATACACTAAACCAATCACATGAGAGTGCACATAATAATGTTGTTCTTCTTAATTATCCGTTATATTAACCATTTCTTCTAATTGTTTTTACTCTGTTTTATTTCCTCTGTTTTTATAATGCATTTTGTAACTGTGGTTTAGAAAAGTGCTATATAAATGAAGTTTACTTACGTTACCTTCTTGAATTTCAACATCCAGCTTCATGTTATGTGTGAAAACTTGGATATTTCAGACAGTAGTCAGTGCGAGCAGAAGAAAACCTCTATGACAATTTTCTCTGTCATTTTTGAAGTTTCATGTGTTACAGGAGCTTAAAGCTGGGGTAGGCAAAATCTGTGCAACATAGGCAAAACCTTCCCCCTCTCTCTCTGCTGCCTTGTATCACTCCACTAAGCCCCTCCCACCAAACCCACAACTTTGACCGGCAGCAGAAGGAGTCTGTTCCCCAGTGAAACTGTATCCCTTGTAGGGCTCGCTCTCCACGGCGTGAGCTTCACCGAGACCGTGGTCCCTGCTGCCGTGACATGTTTTGTCAAAGACGCCCCTCCAGCGCGTCGCGGCCGCAGAGCAGAGCAGAGCGCCCTAGGCTTCAGAGGCAGCTGCAACGCCGTCCAGCAGCGAGATGAGAGGCTAGTATACCACACACACACACACACCACTGTCCCCCGTCAAAAGTTATTCCCCACTGTTTGTCATCATGCCTCTTTGCCACTCGTCGTTATGAGCGCCATGGCATTGAACGTAATGAGCCTGAAGCTCCGTGTGGAGCCGGGACGTGTTGTGTTGTACTATACACCGCTGTAGGCAAAGGAGATGTTGGAAATTTATCACAAGTTTCAGGATTTTCGGCAGGATTTTCCACCACTGAATCAGGTTTTCACCGTCTGAAGGGACGTGTACACACATCTGCTCTTGTAGCTTAGCCAATACGAACACACCATCTCTCTGAAATAACCTGTGATTGGCTAAAGTGTAACGTCACGGGATAGATTTTCTGAAGCCTGAAAACAGAGGCAAGGGGGGGGGGGGGCTGAAGTAGAGGCCTGCTCTTAGACCACTTGAATTACAATATCCTGCATGGTTAATATGGCATTTTTGCCCAGTGACGCCAAAAGAAAACTGCCTACCCAACCTTTAACTTTCTACTCCTTCCTCATCCCCCCTCCTCCTCGTCACTCGTCACTCATCACTCATCACTCACCCTCTTTTCCCAGTCTCTCTCCTCCTCTCACACTCTCCTCTCATCATCCCTCTCTCTCTCTCTCTGATGTCAGAGCCCCACAGGGTGCTGTAGTAACTGTCTGTCAGTCAGTTTCGTTTAGTGTTTATAGTCCATCCAGCCCCTCTGATCCATTATAAATAGCTTTAAGTGGCACAGCGCTCCCTCCTCGCCATCACTCAACACGCCACCTATTAGACTTTGTACTCAACCTAATTAATCTGACCAGTTGCTAAGAATAAAAATAAAGGTGGACATGAAACAGTTACATCCTGAATGTAAAATCCTATTAGCTTGGCATTATTATGTAATAAAATCAGAAAATAAAATACAAGATTAATATTTGTTCATGCGTTTATCTAAGTAGGCTTGCTGAATCGTTTTGTTTACTTAATTGGAGCAACACAGACAAACAGGGATCAGCCCCAGTCGAGTTATGACAGATTTTTATTTGATTTGACAGGCAGAACTATTTATAATTCAAGAGTTTTCAAGGGTGCATTGGGGATTCTTCAAGGTCTCAAGATCTGTGATTTAATCTGCAGCTAGTCTTTCAATCAGAATATATATGTATTGAGGGCTGAAGGCACTGGAGTTTCGCCTCCTTCGATACATTTGTGTATTATATTAACTTCTGCTTGTATGTTTTCTGTATGTACTGTATATTTCCAGAGATTTAAGGTGGCTTTGTCTGATCAGTTTCTCTTTGTTGGGTTCTCTACAAGCAATTAATAATTTATTAGCCCATACTGATTCTCCAGAACAACCAAGTACTTTGGGGGTGACAATCTGGGTCTATTTATTTTAACAAGTTTCTAAAGGGACACTCTTCACGTTTTCATATTCTCATATTACTGGAGTTTTCATTAAGTGTAATTAACTGTCCATCTTCCAGAATAGAAATCAGAATTACTTCATGCCAGAAATGTTCCCCTGGTGGATTCACTGCTGTCTGACCCAATGCTATTAATATCTCAAATACTTTCAAGGGCATACAAGGATTACAGTAGTTTTCATATTCTGTAATGTGGAGTGGGAATATTTTTTGATGTGAAATATGCTGTGTAATCCCCTTTGCGTCCTGTAAATTCCCCCCTGCTCTGTGTGCTATGTGGAGTATAGTGTTGGAGAGGTAAGTTATTGTACTATTTGTTACATTACTTAAACATTACCCTCCCTAAATTTGCCATATGCACCCTCTATTGCCTTAAAATGTAGGATTTCTCAGTTACATTGCCAGAGGAAACAAACAACTTTGATTACCAATGCTCTTGTCATGTTTTGGCACAATGCAATCTGAGTTAAGACAGTATTTTCCACTGGAGAAAGTAGAATTTTTTTTTTTTTTAACTCATTCTTATTTCAGCTCGGCGCACATTAAGTACACTAAAGTTTTTGCCAAAGTGAACTTCACTCTCACACTTAGAGAGGATGATAACAATGACATCTAATAATTGTCCTGCAATCACTGAAATTGAAACCGTAATAACCTAAGAGTGTTAATTTCCCAGTGAGGAGCATTGTAATTTTAATGTCAGTTTCAGAGATTTCGGGGGCAGATCAGCAAGAAGAAAGACCTCGATTCAACTGTAGGAATTCAAGTTCTATGCCCTTGTGCAAATAATTGAATCACTGACAGCTCCAGGTGTCACCACCTTTGACCTATGCTTCCCTTATTTGGCTGAAAAAGGTATCATTACATCTAAACTATCATGCATGGGTAAGCTTAGTAATACTGGAGTCACAGCGTTCTCACATGTCCTCATGCTCCCCGACAGGCACCCTTTCCAAATCCTGTTAACGCCGCCAGCCTGCGCCACAATAACCTACATTCCACAGTAATCACACTGACTGACTGAGGCGTGTGAGGGCGTCGGGAGCAACGATGGAAAAACGGCAGCAAATCCTGGTGACAGAGCACGAGGCTGGAGGGAGGCTGCTGACACCCACAGAGTGGAGGGAGAGCATTTTTCTTTCGTGCATTCAGATCTTATTTGGAAAAGGAGGATATGCAGTTTGGAGAACCACAGGCTATTGCTGTGGCTCTGCCCCAGGCCTCTACCAGCACTGAGAGAGAAAAAAAAAACAGAGACAGGGATCCAAACAGATTGGGACGCACATAAATACACTGTCATATACCGCTGTATTGTACAGCAAGAACTTATTTGAAATCATAAGTGAGATCATTGTGGTTACACCTCAACTTAGTTGGCATGGACAGGGCAATAAAATCAGACTCTTTTCACAGTAAATAATACGCTAAAACAATATAATTCTTGAGATAAACACTATAGTATATGGCAATATGGCGTTGTCCAATGTGTTCCAGGAACTGTTGATTTTTGATTCAATTCAGTTTTATTTATATAGCGCCATATCATAACAAAGTTATCTCAGGGCACTTTTTCGAATAGAGCAGGTCTAGACCGACTCTTTATATTTACAGAGACCCAACAGTTCCCACCATGAGCAAGCACTATGCGACAGTGGCAAGGAAAAACTCCCTTTTAACAGGTAGAAACCTCGAGCAGAACCAGGCTCAAGGTGGGCGGTCATCTGCCTCGACCGGTTGGGTTGAAGGGGAAGGGGGGAGCGGGAGAGAGAGAGCAGGAGGAAAGAGAACATACAGCAGCTCAATACAGCATAGATAAGGTAATGGCATTGATGTTAACACCCACAGAAACAACACTAAGAGCAACACTATAATAGCAATACTAATAACAAGAGCAACAACAGCAATAGCAGCAGCGGGTGCAGAGCAGGAACACGGGGGCAGCAGGCGGCAGCAACCACAGACCCAGACCCCACAGCTCCGGAGGCAGAAATACCTGCAGAAAGCAACAGAAGGGGAGAGAGAGAGAGAGAGGGAGAGAAAGCACACAACTACGGGAAGAAGTTGAATTAATAACAAGCATTGATGGGATATGAGGGCGTACAGATGGAGAGGAAGAGGAGGAGAAAGGAGCTCAGTGCATCATAGGAAGTCCCCCGGCAGTCTAGGCCTATAGCAGCATAACTAAGGGGGGCTCAGGGGTCACCTGAGTCAGCCCTACTATAAGCTTTATCAAAGAGGAAAGTCTTAAGCCTACTCTTAAATGTGAGGAGGTTGTCCGCCTCCCGTACACAAACTGGGATCTGGTTCCACAGGAGAGGAGCTTGATAGCTGAAGGCTCTGGCTCCCATTCTACTTTTAGAGACTCTAGGAACCACAAGGAACCCTGCATTCTGGGAGCGCAGTGCTCTAGTGGGGTAATAGGGTACTATGAGCTCTTTAAAGATATGATGGTGCCTGACCATTTAGGGCTTTGAAGGTGAGGAGAAGGATTTTAAATTCTATTCTGGATTTTACAGGGAGCCAGTGTAGAGAAGCTAATATTGGAGAAATATGTTCTCTTTTTCTGGTTCTTGTCAGTAAACGTGCCGCAGCATTCTGAATCAGCTGGAGAGTCTTAAGGGATTTATTGGGGCAGCCTGATAATAGAGAGTTGCAATAGTCCAGCCTAGACGTAACAAATGCATGGACTAGTTTTTCTGCATCTTTTTGAGATAGGATGTGCCTGATTTTTGCAATGTTACGTAAATGAAAAAAGGCAGTTCTTGAAGTTTGTTTTATTTGGGAGTTAAAGGACATATCCTGATCAAAGATAACTCCAAGATTCCTTACGGTTTCGCTGGAGGCCAGGGCAATGCCATCTAGAGAAACTATATCTTTAGATAATGTGTTTCGAAGGTGTTCGGGGCCAAGTACAATAACTTCGGTTTTGTCTGAGTTTAACATCAGAAAATTGCAGGTCATCCAGGTTTTTATGTCCTTAAGGCATGCTTGAAGTTTAGCTAATTGATTGGTTTCATCTGGCTTGATCGATAAATACAATTGGGTATCATCTGCATAACAATGAAAATTTATGGAGTGCTTCCTAATAATATTGCCTAAAGGAAGCATATACAAGGTAAATAGAATTGGTCCAAGCACAGAACCTTGTGGAACTCCGTGACTAACTTTTGCGTGCATAGAGGATTCATCATTAACGTGTACAAACTGATATCGATCTGATAAATAGGATTTAAACCAGCTTAGTGCAGTACCTTTAATGCCAATAAAATGTTCTAGTCTCTGTAATAGAATTTGATGGTCAATGGTATCGAATGCAGCACTAAGATCTAGTAAGACAAGTACAGAGACAAGTCCTTTGTCTGATGCAATTAGAAGGTCATTTGTAACTTTCACCAGTGCTGTCTCTGTGCTATGATGCACTCTAAATCCTGACTGAAAATCCTCAAACAGGTTGTTGTTGTGTAGAAAGTCACACAACTGATTGGCGACTGCTTTCTCAAGGACCTTAGAGAGAAAAGGAGGGTTAGATATAGGTCTATAATTTGACAAAATCCCTGGATCAAGAGTGGGCTTTTTAAGAAGAGGCTTAATTACAGCTACTTTAAAGGACTGTGGCACATAGCCTTTTAATAAGGACAGATTGATCATATCTAGTAAATAAGTGCTAACTAAGGGTAAAATTTCTTTAAGCAGCCTAGTTGGGGCGGGGTCTAAGAGACACGTTGATGGCTTAGATGAGGAAATCATGGAAGTTAGTTGATTACGGTTGATGGGAGAAAAGCAGTCTAAATGTACAGGTTTTACAGTTGTTTCTAAGGTTCCTGTGTTTGAAGATAAGTCAGCACCAACTGAGGGCAGGAGGTGCTGAATTTTGTCTCTAATAGTTAGAATTTTATCATTAAAGAAGCTCATAAAGTCATTACTACTGAGGTCTATAGGAATACATGGCTCAACAGAGCTGTGACTCTGATAGTTTGATGTGTTCTATGACTTTTTCTCGCTCCCTGGAACAGCACCCTTTAAACTGGGAACTATCTGATCAAATAACAAATAGGAGAATGAATCTGAGCTAGCATTTTGCTGTCAGCTTTCTGTACTTGATAATTTCTGATACTGGGTGCTACAGGCACATTTTGGTACCAAGGATTGAGGTTCGATACTCAGCAGCCACACATATGACACTTTGACCTGACCAAGCCTTACCCAAATTAAGCCTGATCCTAACTTTAAGAAATGGGTTTAGTTATGAGATATCTGAACTGAAGCCAGACAGAAACCATAGAAATCATTGACACACACTCACTAAGACGAACGCGTGTGCACGCATCCTCGGTCAGGCAGCGCCGGGGCTCAGATTTGGCTGCTCCTCAGTATCTCTGGGCGCTGATGCACGGCGTCCCCGACTGACACGCCTTGTGTATCTCTTCCCATCAGCCACAGGAAGAAATCACATTCAATTTCAGCCGTGTCATTAGAAAAACCATACACCACCCAGCCGTCATTATAAATTGGTATTGAATAGGGAGATGGTGAGTGAATGTTGGAGGAAATTTGTAGCCTACATAGCCTATTTGCATAATGTGATTTTTTTTCCAACAAGTATCAGGAAATGGATCTGCCATGTGCAAATTAGTGTTAAATTGGGATGATTGCTGGATTAGGCCTTACTGAAATTAATCACACTAATGCTATGATAAATTTGGTTACTACTACAGCAAATATATAGATCCCTAAGGGACTATTATAGCTTATAAAAGATTTCTATGGAGTTTTCTTGTGTGTGTGTGTGTGTGTGTGTGAGTTACTCTTCGGAGCTGACGTCACTTTCGGCTAACCTGACGATTCAGAGCTGACATCACTGGACTGGAATATACTGTGTGCGGCTTGGTGAGGATGATGTCACAAAATAAGAAATCTATTCCTGATGAACAAATGACTCCGCGAAACTGGAGCTTATTTATGAAAAGAAATATATTATAAATAAATTATAAATAATATCATACATTTCATATAGCCTATCATAATATACTCAAGTGCTTTGTTACAATAGGGTGTACCTTAGTTGATGCTGTTTTACCCCTTTTGGTAAAGTTTCTTGGAATCGCTTTTCTGTAATTCATTCAAACGCCATCCCACTGTTGCATTATTTCATTTTATTTTAAAATGTCAGAATCTTATTTTTAGATCTCATTTCTAAGAATCAGCAGCATTGCTGGGTTTGTCTATGTATAACCCCGGTAAAGGGTGACCTGCAGGGCTATTTGTTAGGTCTTCAGATGATACGGTGATGACGGTGTGGTTGTGTAAGATACAGGCTATTTCCCCCTCCTATTCCAGTTGTGGATATGGCTGCCGCCGCGGGTGCTGTGTAACAGTCCTGCGCACCGGAGCCAACCATTATGAGAGAGGAAAGGAGAGAGAGAGGGAGAGAGAGAGAGGCGGTAGGGATGCAAGCAACAGGGGGAGGGGTAGAAAAGGGAGAGAGGAGTGTGTGTGTGTGTGTGTGTGTGTGGATGGATGGATAGCCTACCACCAGGCTGTGCCGCCACTGCTAGAAGAGCGCACGCACACACACGCAGACACACACACACACACACACTCACACACAGACACACACACACAGAGCAGAGACACAGACACACACAGAGAGAGAAGGGTAGGCCTAGTGTGTGAGCCAGTCAGTCAGTCAGTCAGCGTGAGTGCGTGAGCCATGTTGGATGTGAATGAACGGGAGGAGAGATGCTGCTGCCGCGCCGCTCCTAACGCTCAGACCTCCAGCTCCACGGACCACAGCGTGTAGATGCCAACTCTCCAGGCCGACGGAGAGACGGGGGAGCCTGGGGGAAGGTGTCGGGCGGTGCCGGCGGTCCTGGAACTCGCCACCTAGCCGGAACGAAGGAGAGAGAGAAGTAACGGGGAGAGGAGAAGGCACACTCGACAGAGAAAGAGAGAATAGGCAGAGGTGGAAGAGGGTGAAAGGAGGGGAGAGACAGAGAAAGGAAGAGACTAAATGGCTGCACCGCTACCGGGCTTCAACCCGCTCCTGCTCTCGTCTCTGGCACTCCACCTGCTTCTCTTCGGCCCTTTGTTCGCCCTCACCCCGGGGACGGTGAATACAGGAGGGGCTTCCAACCGATGGACCCCAGGCCTCTACTACCGAGACGCCGGTAAAGTGAGCCAGCAGCAACAGCAGCAGCAGCGCGAGGAAGCAGGGGAGACGCCGAGGGGCAGCTGGAATCCACGCCCAAGCAGGTGCACCGTAGAGCGGATACAGACTGAGAGATGCTCTGGAGTGCAGCGCGCAGGGGGGGCGCTGGGAGGATATCACCAGGATGGGGCGAGGGGGACACGGAAGGAGAGACTGAAAGGAATCGGGACGTTTTGGAGGAGTCGAAACGGCCCTCTGGCACCATCACCTCCTCCTCCTCCTCTCCACCCAGGCATGAGGAGCAGGTCGAGCTCTGATGGCGTCGGCGTAGGAGAGGGAGTGGAGAGAGGGAAGTTAAGGAGTAAGGGCGTTGTTTCTCCTCCCGCTTCACCTGCTTTCACCTCGCCGGTTCAAAACGGCAAAAAACGGGCAGTACAAAGGACTAGAGCGTGCGCGCAACGGTGGCCGGCGTCTTGGCCACACCTCACCAAACGTGGCGCCGCCAGTGCCTTTGTGCACGCCTCTGGCCTTTGCAGGGCACCCGGAAGTGGAGAAAGGAGAGTGGGAGAGGTGTGGGAGAGGGCTCGTGAGGTTAGGAGGCTTTTTTCTACATGGTGCTCCCTGACACCCAGGCATCTCTACTGGTCAAGCCCCGACAAACAAGCCCTCTCCCCGGCCAATAACCCCTCACCTGGCAACTTGCCAACCGATTGCTCATGTTGCATTCATCTTCTCTCTGGATACAATTCGCAACACAGTGAGGCTGCAAACTACACCTTCAAATTTCATCCCCGTTTAACCGGAAATTCAGACTGTATTCAGGGATCAAAATTGGACTACGTTTGCCATTTTTCAACTTGTGATTCCTCCCAGACTGATGGGGACACAGCCAGCATGGACAGGAGGGCTGATAATTGTTCTCATTTGGGCAGGCACAATGTTATCGATCCCAGTAGCATCAGAGAGGGGGGTGATGATAGCTGCTCGACTGGGTGCATTAGGAGCAGGGAGAAGGCGAGGGGGGCGAGGAGTGGGGGAGATGAGGGGGAAGGGAAGGAAGCTTACAGATGTTGCGCACCGGCAGTGATTAACCCCAGTACCAGGGGGCACCTAGATTGTTGTGGACCCCCTGTCTGTTATGCGAAAGCAAGGTATTACCATAAGGGGAGAGAAAGGGATGAGAGGAGAGAGGGAAAGGGTGGAAAAGGAGTATGTGTGAACCTAGGCAACAATCACGTTAATTTATCTAATTATCCGGATAATGATTTGGCTTTCCCTATTCTGACGCTCCTATGTAGGGCTAATAATGAGCTTCGGCAGGGGAAATCAGCTCCAGCAACCAGAAGGCAGGACTGTCAAACCCGGGCAGAAAGCAGGGAGGTTTCCAGTGGTTGCTTTGGTTGTTTGGACAGAGTAGAAATGGGGGATGGATATTTAGCCGAGTTTATGGTCCCGGAGGGAGGCATAGCTCAGAGGAATCTCCCCATCCAATTTACCCTCAGCAGCATCACAGAGACGCCCGGCCAACGTTTTCTATCCAGCAAAAGCGCAACTCCTCAAATCGAATCAAAATATTCTGGCCCGGTGTTCAATACGCCCCCTCAAACACAAAAAGGCGATTATTCAGAAAATGTGAAACTATTCAAACCGCTCAGTCTATCTGTTGAAAAAGTAAACGCAACTTCAGAGACGGAGTCTGACGGTGACTCAGACTTTTTCTCGCCTGCTGAGTTTCCCGTTACATCTCCCGGAATTGTGTCAGCCACGTCTCGCTCTGCAACAGCAATCAAACCACATATTCGCACTCAGCCTGATCACACCACAGCAAAACACCCCTCGTTTCTTTCGGAGATTAACGTAACCACATGGCAGGATGGCTCTGTACGTTCGCTTCACTTACCCTCTGTGAAGGACGTGGTTTCAGCACGATGGACAGCTCCCCTAGACTCTCAGCGCCTGTTTCTGTGGCGCACATTCAACACCAACAGTAATAACAACAACGAAGAGGAGAGAAGAAAGGAGGTAAATGGATATAGTCATGAATCTGAAATAGAAAAAACACCGTGGCATGGTCAGACACAGCAGCCAGACCTGTGGGAGAGCGCACTGCGAGAGATGGTCCGAGCAGGGTGCGCTGACAGCATTTCCCCCGACTGTAAAGCCACCGAGCTGGGGGATCATGCACATATGCAATTAAAATCCGTTAAGCAAGTGCCATTAGAGCCCGAAGGTGTCAGACAGTCAGATAGGCGGCAGATGGGGGCCGAGGGAGAAAGGGAGAGGGATGTAGAGAGGGAGGGAGAGGGCTTGGAGGGGTCCGCTGCTGTTGCTGCCGCTGATGGGGGAGGGAAATTACAGGTGGGGGTGGGCGAGAGAGAGGCGCGGCTGATGGGAGGGAGAGAGCCAGGGGGAGAGGAGCAAGAGGGGGAGGAGTGGGAGAGGGAAAAGGGAATAACAAAGGCAAGCCAGGCAGTGGAGAGAGAGGTAGAGGGAGGGAAGGGTCAGGATAGGGGCAGCAGCACCACCATCATCACACAGCCAGATAGCGAAAGAGGGAAGACAGAGAGCCAGGCGGATGAAAGCCATGAGGTAGGAGTGGGGGATGAGAGGGAGGTGGAGGGGGAGGAGGAGGAGGACGAGGAGGAGAGGCACAGTACAAGGGGAGAGAGGAGTCTGGAACGACTGCTAATAGTAGCAGATGATGAAACCTCACAGGGAGAAAGGGAGAGGAAGATTTTGATGCCGTGGCCTCGCTCTCGACGTGCAGCCAACAGACATCCACATTTCTCCCAGTATAACTACCAAGTACAAGTAGCTGAGAACCAGCCACCCGGCACCTCAGTCATTGTCATGTCTGCCTCAGACCCAGATGCAGGAGATGCAGGCAGGGTGAGCTACACAATGGCCCCGCTGATGAACAGTCGATCATCTGACTACTTCCACATCCACCCAGACACAGGTCTCATCACCACCACTCAGATTCTAGACAGAGAACACATGGATTTGCATTACTTCCGAGTCACTGCGACCGATTATAGCTCCTCTCGCCTCTCTGGTACCACAATGGTAGCCATTACGGTTTCAGACCGGAATGATCATTCTCCTGTATTTGAGCAGACAGAGTACAGGGAAACGATCAGGGAGAACGTAGAGGAGGGGTATCCCATCTTACAGCTGAGAGCGACAGACTTAGACTCCCCATCCAATGCCAATATCCGTTACCGCTTTGTCGGTGACACGGCTGCAATGGCACGAGCGGCCTTTGAGATTGACCCACGCTCTGGCCTCATTACAACCCGTGGAGCAGTGGACCGGGAAACAAACGAGCACTACACTCTCGCGGTGGAGGCCAGTGACCAGGGGAAGGAACCGGGGCCACGCTCCGCCACTGTTAAAGTTTTCATCACTGTTCTGGATGAAAATGACAATGTGCCACAGTTCAGTGAAAAGCGCTATGTGGTAGCAGTGAAGGAGGATGTACGGCCTCACTCTGAGATCCTCCGTGTGAGTGCCACAGACCGGGACAAAGACAGTAATGCTGCCGTTCACTATAATATCATCAGTGGTAACAGCCGTGGACAGTTTTCTATTGACAGTGTCACTGGGGAGATCCAGGTTGTGGCACCACTAGACTTTGAGGCCGAGCGGGAGTATACGCTCCGTGTTCGTGCACAGGACAATGGCCGGCCACCTCTCTCCAACAACACCGGTATTGTCAGTGTACAGGTGACGGATGTCAATGACAACCCACCGATCTTTGTCTCCACACCATTCCAGGCATCTGTGCTCGAGAGTGCCCCAATTGGCAGTTCCATCCTCCACATTCAGGCCATTGACACCGATTCTAGTGATAATGCCCGCCTGGAGTACAGGTTAACTGGAACCAGCTCTGACACGCCATTCATTATCAATTCTGCAACAGGCTGGGTCACTGTGAGCTCCATTCTTGACCGAGAATCTGTAGAGCACTATTTTTTTGGCGTGGAGGCTAGGGATTATGGCATGCCACCTCTTTCTGCTACAGCGAGTGTTACAATTACGGTGATGGATGTTAATGACAACCGCCCTGAGTTCCTCCAAAAGGAGTACTATGCTCGCCTGAATGAGGACGCGGTAGTTGGTACCAGTGTTGTCACTGTCACGGCTGTGGACCGTGATGTCAACAGTGCGGTAACCTATCAGATTACAGGAGGAAACACCAGAAACCGCTTTGCCATCAGCACAGCAGGAGGGGCTGGACTTCTCTCGTTAGCCCTCCCACTGGACTACAAACAGGAGCGGCGCTATGTTCTAACAGTCACTGCCTCAGACCGCACACTCCACGACACCTGTCAGGTGCACATCAACATCACAGATGCCAACACACACAGGCCTGTATTTCAGAGTGCCCACTACTCTGTTAGTGTGAATGAGGACAGACCACCTGGAAGCACAGTAGTTGTGATCAGTGCCACAGATGATGATGTTGGTGAAAATGCTCGAATCACATACTTCCTCGAGGACAATATCCCACAATTCCGCATCGACACCGCCACAGGGGCTATTACACTCCAGGCAGAGCTTGACTATGAGGACCAGATGACCTACACTTTGGCTATAACAGCTAAAGACAACGGCATACCACAGAAATCAGACACTACATATGTTGAGGTGAATGTGAATGATGTGAACGACAATGCGCCTCAGTTCCTCAGCCCCAGATATCAGGGAACAGTGAGCGAAGACGCCCCTCCATTCACCAGTGTCCTGCAAATCTCAGCCACTGACCGTGATGCACACGCCAATGGTCGTGTTCAGTACACCTTCCAAAATGGTGAGGACGGAGATGGAGACTTTACCATTGAACCTACATCTGGAATTGTCCGAACTGTTCGCCGTTTGGACCGTGAGAGCGTGCCATTCTATGAGCTCACAGCTTATGCCGTAGATCGCGGCATACCCCCTCAGCGAACCCCTGTCCACATCCAGGTGACAGTCCTAGACGTGAACGACAATGCCCCTGTCTTCCCTGCTGATGACTTTGAGGTTCTAGTGAAGGAAAATAGTGCTGTTGGCTCTGTGGTAGCCCAGATCACGGCCACTGACCCGGATGAGGGCGCCAACGCTCAGATCATGTACCAGATTGTGGAGGGTAACATCCCTGAGATCTTCCAGATGGACATCTTTTCAGGGGAGCTCACTTCACTCATTGATCTTGACTATGAGGCCCGCAATGAGTATGTCATCGTAGTCCAGGCCACCTCAGCACCTCTAGTCAGCCGGGCGACTGTCCGGATCCGATTGGTGGACCAGAACGACAACCGGCCCACTCTGCAGGACTTCCAAATCATTTTCAACAACTTTGTGTCCAATCGCTCCAACAGTTTCCCCAGCGGGGTAATTGGGAGAGTACCCGCCCATGACCCTGATGTGTCAGACAGGCTGTACTACACCATTGACAGAGGGAACGAGCTTCACCTGCTGCTCCTGAATCACACCAGTGGAGAGATCCGACTGAGCCGAAAACTGGATAACAACAGGCCGCTGGTGGCTCCCATGCTGATCACTGTCACAGGTAAGAGACCGTGAAGGGAAAAATGGGAGGAAAGGATGGGAGGGAGGATGTGTGTGTGTGTGTGTGTGTGTGTGTGTAGTAAGTTTAGATTCCCCTGTAGCTTTATTCACTGTAACAAATACTGTGAAGATAAGGACTCAGACTCTACAGGTTTGAGTGTGAGTGAGAAAGGGATGTGATAAGGCTGGATGACATTTGGTTGAGCTTTGGGTATTGCTTCTACCTTTTTCTTTTGTCTCATTCTCTTGACTTGTGTGCATGAAGGAATGAGGAATAAACCGGGCCTCTTGAAACACAAGAAGCGACAGAGCTGCGACAGAGCTGTTTCAAGTTAGATTTAACTGACAGCATGTGAAGTTAACAATTAGGAGATTGATGCTAGTCGACTTGACAGAGTTTCAAAGTGTGGAAGAGGTGAGGAGAGTATGAGAAAAGAATGATGAGAAAAATAGCATGTGCGATGCTTAGTGTGACAGTACATATTATGGAAGGGAGAAAACGTGTGTGAGGAGAAACTTCTATCAATGTGAGAAAAGTGGCGGTAATTATTAATACGTTTTTCATATCAAATTTTCGTATCAGTCGCCAGTTTATGAGATTTGCTGCTGCAAGCAACTGGTGTAAAGCAGGTAATTTATTTTGGGCATGGCAATGACAATTTTGCTGATGGAAAAAGAGCTGTGTAGTTATGAGGAGTGACCGGTACCAGGTGATCTGGTACCGTCCAAGTTGCCATAGTGATTTTGTAAAATTAAAGAAAATCTATTTGAAGAAACAGGGACGCACACAATTCCGACTGGCAGAGCCAATTGCTGTTACTTGCTGTTAAATATCACAGTAAAAGGAATCAATATTTCATTGGTGTGATATATTTCCTGATAATATAGGACAGTGAGGGGTCAATCTTAAGCGTAAACCCATGGGCTATTAGTATGGAGAGAAACACATTTTGATTTTCCAGGATTTTTCTTAATTGACGTGCTTGTTGATCCATTGTGTTGATCATGTCTTGCACTGAGCAATAATGTTTATAATATTTCTATTTTATTGCCATCCAATGGATATATTGATGATAATAATTAATAATAAGAATTAAAGTCGATTTGATATTTATTTGTTTTTAGACGTGTTGTTTTGTTTGTTTGCATTTCCAGGCTTTGACTTGAAGGTAAAGGCTTCCTAAAAGCTTCACAGGCTTCTTTGCTGTCAATGATCAAAGCATTAGAAACAGAATAAGGAAAAACAGCAGCATTGTTGCTTTGAAGGCCTGGTTAGTGCTGTGTTTGTATTCTGTCAGAAAGCTTTAACTGAGGAGCGCAGGTTTGTGTGTGTGACCTCACCTGCTACCCTTTTTACATTGCTTTTATACCAGCCTCACTGATGATGATACAGTCTTATACATATTCATTTTGGTGTCATTTTGGATGAGTGAGTGAGTGAGTGAGTGAATAAGTGAGAGAGAGTATGATTGTGGGAAGGACTGAATGACTGGGTGAAGCATGTCAGTGACCAATGAGTGAGTGTGTAAACAAATGATTGAGTGAATGACCAAGTGATTAAGTTGGTGACTGAATGAGTGAACTGCGTTTGAGTGAGACAGTTATCAAGGGAGTGAGTAAATGAGTGAGTGAAAGAGAAAGTGACTGATTAAATGAGTGCGTGAGTGAATGGGTGAGCAAGTGATAGAGTGAGTAAGTAAGTTAATGAATGAGTGAATGAGAGAGAAAGTGACTAAGTAAATGAGTCAGATAGTGAATGAGTGACTGAATGAATTAGTAATTGAGTGAGTAAATTAGTGAGTTTAAATGTTAGAGAGTGAAAATATGGATATGAGAGAGTGCATGAGGGAAGACGGAAAGAATTTGTGAGTGAATAGATAAGTGGTTGAGCAAGTGAACAAGTGAGTGATTGAACAAATAAGTAAATGAAAGAGTGAGCTGGGGAATGAGTGAACTAATGATTTATTAAGGAGAGCAGTGACTGAGTGAATGAGTGAGCAATCAGGCGAACCTAACATGTATATGCATGTGTACCATAAACTGTATGTATGTATGTATGCATGTGCCAACCTTTGTCTCCATCTGCCTCTTACAATGTACATTCAGTTCGGTTGAACCAGACGTGCAGATTCATTTTCAATTTTCTCGCAGTTTCTCTCTCACTGTGAAAATATGTTACACTCTCTCTCTCTCTCTCTCTCTCTTTCTCTCTCTCCATCGCTCCAGGATTAGACAGTTATGAGATTATAATGAAACAACAGTCAGCCAGAGTCAGGCTCGGAGCAAAGCTGTCACTTTCATTGTGCGCTGTGTGTTATCAGTGACTACCCCGTCCCCCCTCTACCCATCACTTCCTTCCTCTCCTTTATTCTACCCGTCCTTGAATGGATGGATGGATGAATTCTTCTCATTTTTATTTCTTGCATTTCTTCTTTTTCATCATCCATCTTTCCATTTGTTTTTTTCCCCTTCTGCCTTATCCCCTCCTTTAGTCATCTTTCTACGTTTCCCGTTTTCTTCCTCTCTCTTCTCCTTCTATTCATCTCCTCTGTCTTCACCCTGTTTATTATTTTCCATCCTTCTCTCCTCTGACTCTTCTCTTTCCCCCAATACTTCCCTGTAATCTTCTCCTAACTCTCATGGGCTTTTTCTCTTCCATGGCATATTCTTTTCAACTCTACTCCTCCTTCCTTCTTTCTGCTTTCTTCTCACCTTATTTCCTCTCCTTGTGTGTCTCTATGTGTTCTCAAGTGCCTGAATGTGTCGTGTATTTGCGTATGTTTCCACAAGCATGTGCGCGCCTGATTTTTCATGTGTGTGCGTGTTAGAACAGTGTTTTCTTGTAGCAGAGAGATTTTTCTGTGTACATGCTTATGCATGATTTGTATTTGCACATAGTAGTCCAGTGTGTGTGTGTGTGTGTGTGTGTGTGTGTGTGTGTGTGTGTGTATCTTGGGTGGCTCAAAGCATTGCACTTGAGAGTGTATTCATGTTCTTTCAATGAATAATGTGGACATGCGTTGTAAATTAGCGTTTAGCTACAAACACTAAATACAGTGCATCTGGTGCTGGTGCATAATTGTATGTTACAGTTCCAATGCTGTTGCAATGTCCATGTCAAATAAAATAAACTTAACTTAATATCTATGCATGCCATGTGCTTGGACTACACTCCTCTGTTTATCTGCATATTTTGCTTTCTTACTTCCTCAATCTTTCACAGTTTCTTCTCTCACATTATCTTTTTGTCTCCTATTTCCATTCCTCTCTCCTGCTCTCTGTCTCTTCTTTCTCTCCCATTCTCCATACAGTTAGTTCCGGACTATTGATTCTCAGGATAATTCCCAAATTTAGGGTGCATAGAGATTAAACGTTGCATCCATGCTTGCGTTGCCAGCAGTTTAAGAATACACACACACATTTACACACATGAAACTGGCTTAAGGGTCAGTTGGTCGAGGCAAGTGATGAAAAAAAACTAAAATTCAGCTTGGCACCCCGAACAGCATCAGCTCAAGGTGCCCTTTAGAAAAGCAACCCCCAACTGCTCCTGTGGCCAGCAGCAAAGACTGTGGTTGTACTGGCGACCTCCCAGTTGTGAATGTGTGTAGCTGTTGAGCAGGGCTTTGCTGAAAAAGAAAACATGTGCCTAACTAGACTTCCCTGGGTAGATGAAGGACTGAACAGACAAGACTCTGTGGTGTGTTAGAAAGACTTTGTTCAATCAGCATTTTCAACAGCAGACATTTTGAAATTTTGACGGTAGGAAAAGCACTGGTGTAATGAATAAAATACTCAGTAATAATGAATTAATAATCAGTCGTCATCCTAATATGGCCCACCTGTGTAACAGTGTTTCTGATTATGATTAGGTTAATGTTTAGTTAAAGCTGCATAAAATACATTTTTGAGCCAGGAGAAGAATAACTACACAACATGCTGAAAACCACACCTTATAAGTGTTAGCAAACAGTTTTTTGTTGCTGGACAGGTAGTGTACAGTGGGTTTATTAGAGCTTTGTTTTGTTGTTGTTGAAAACATCTGTCTGCTGCTGCTGGAAACGAGGTTGATGAGAGCACTGAGACTGAACCAAACAGTAAATGTGCTGTAGAAGGGAAACAATAAACTAAGAGGCTAAAAAGCTTCATGTAACTACAGAGTTTTGTGGTTTTGTCACTGTGAATGACGCCTTTCATATTATGTGGCACTTTTCATCCATGGTTACTATAAAGATATGAATCAGCGGAGCTGTACGGCTGAGTGGTGGAAGGAGAACACGCTGAGGCCTGAGTATGTTTTAGTTCAGTTCAGTCTGGTTTTGGTGAGGTATGTGTGGAGTATTCACTATAGCATTATGTAAGGCTATCAGTTCATTTGTACATAGTCACTGAAGATATTTATGTGAGTTGTAGGACTCAGCAGTTCTGTAGTGGGATAAGTGGGGTACTGTTACAGTAGTATGGACCCATTGGTTAAGACTGTGACCTACTGAATACATTTAAGGGTTTTTAATGAACAGATTTGGTACAGAGCAATTTAAAGGTGACAAATGAACACAAAGGTAAAACCAAGGGTGTTAAACAGATAAAATAAAGCACAAGAAATGTGTATAATTTGTTATTTGTAAATTTGTCACATGACGGCACTTGTATGCATGTTTTAGTGAATAGAAAAATGAGCACTCTGCAAATCAGTTAATACATCTGATACCAAATTTGGGTTTGGCTTATAATTCACCAGTCTTTTTCTCCATACTGATTTGAGTTGAATGGCTTCTGTGCATGCTGGGGATTCTGGGAGTTTAGATGGTGCTGAGAATGAAGACACATCATCAATACATTTACACACCTTTTACTGTATGTTGTTGCTAACTGTGTCAGACACTTACAGTATATATAGGTCATCGCACTGATGTTAACTAGAACCGTTCTCGTGCATTTTGGGTGAGTACGCTGATGCTGCATGTATAAGACAGCTAGAGCAGGGGTTGTCAACCTTAAGGCCCACTTCTGATTGTTAATAAAATTCCAAGGACAATCTTCCCAAAACGCTAGGCAAAATAAGCTCCTCTGTGATCATGAAGGGTTTTTTGCTGCGAGCTTCACAAGCAGCAACCATATAGCTAGCTTTCAAAGTGGCTTTTGACCGAGTTGTTAATGTTGTGATGACTTCCTTTTGTGCCTGAAGCCCGTCCCTTTTCCTTAGGAAATATTCTCTGGGCTTCCCAACACATCCCGCGTCAATGGTTTTAGCGCCTCATTTGACAGGATTTCACATTCAACACACTGTGCTTTCAGCTCAGCATCACTGTCTGCCTGCCGATATGTGTCCAAATTTAATGTATTCAGAGTCTTATTTCCTCACCACACGCTTTGGAGCTTTTATTGGCGCAGGATCACTTTTTTGTTTCAAAAAACGATCCATTTTGTGTCCCTGCATCCGAGGGAATGTTAGCTAGCTAACAGTGGCCAAACACGTTTGTCTCTACCTGATGATGTGTCGTGATTGGCGTGGTTATATTCAAACGTAACTGGTCGTTACAATTATGCAGTTTAATTTGACGTTTTTTATTTATGTGAATTCTTGGCCACTGCCTCACTAGATTGCACTCTGAGGCCCATCAGTAGGCCACAGCCCACTGGTTGAGCATGGCTGAGCTAGAGTACAGTGTGTGTTACTCTCTTGTTTTATTCCTGTTGTTGATTTAATGGTTAGAAACCAAACCATAATTCCTTTACTTCTAATATCGACCTGTTAGATCTCTGTTAGATTGCTTTCTATTAGATTGCATGTATTTATTGTCTACAGTGAAGAAAGAGAAGTACACATTTCAAAACAAAGACAAGAAAAGAACTGAACAGTAAATGTCATGAACCAGCTTTAATGTCATGTTGTGATGAAAACATGGTTTGCCCTCTGAACCCCCAGGAAGCCCCACAGGCATAGTTTCACCACCAAAACAAAGTGGTTTTATATAATAGCTCCTTGAAAAGCTTTGTGTGTGTGTGTGTGTGTGTGTGTGTGTGTGTATTGATTTGACTAGTCAAAGATTGGAGAGCCTGCCTCTGCTAGAGTTTTTTTTTTACCAGTGGTAATAATGCAAATTAATTTATATAGACATTTTACAGGCCATTGCACCTTGGTTAGGACCCTACAAGCTTCAATGTTTACTGTGGTGTATTTCAAAAACTCAGTGTATGCTTTATTAGTTTACAAAATGTACATATCTAAAAGTAGTTTTAAATGCACAGATGAATGTAATTTCATGGTTTTTTTTCTTTATACTGTTTCTACTGCTATTGCTGCTCTTACAACTACAACAGCTACTACGGCTACCATTAAAATTACCACTATTAACAGTGCTTCTAGTACTATAATCAATAAGCAAACACTTTTGCCTTTCGACGTGGTTGGACGACATTTCACATGAACTACTTCTTTCCTAGCATAATCCGATCCTTACTACTTCCTTTGTTTGTGCGGCACACACCCGAAGTGTGCCATGGACATCAAATCAAGCAACGCTACGCACGCTATGTAACGTAGCATGAAAAAGTATCCAAAATGGGCTCAAACCCGCAGCATCATGAACACACAGCACTTACTACAGCTCACTTAGCAACCACGATGACCTACATATATAGTACAGACTGGCCAACCACAATGTACCAGCCACACTATAGAGAAACTTTTAACAGCCCATTAGAATCCATTAGACGTACTCTCTACATCTTCGGCCTGTTCGGGGGCAGGCACGATGCATCTACCACCCGTCAGGAGCTAAATGGTTCAGAGAAGTGGTGGATCAGAGAAGGTCGTGGAGTTTGACACAGTTTTCTCCTTCCTCAGAGGGACAGAGAGCCAGATGGCAGGTTTCTCTACTGGATAGTTAGAGACACGTAACCATGACGAAACCTGTGACCTCAGCAGGTTTTTGCACTGCCCAGTATGTGTCCTCTCTTTCATATTTTTAAGCTTTTAGCAGCTAGCTGTGTTGTAATAGCAGATATTGAACAAGGGTTTTGTATTAGATGATAGTGTTTTATATAGTGTAACCAGTGTTTCTGACATAGATCCAGTGTCTGTTTAAAGCTTTCTGTGTAGGGACATTAATCTGATATTCTGCAGTGTTGTTTAGCTCACTGAAGGCCAGAGATATTAGTTGATGTGTTGAGGGGCCATGTCTGTCTGACAATAACACATCACATAGTTAAGTGCTTGACAATTTGAGGCTTGTGTTAAAAGGAAAGTGGGCTTTCTCCACAGCTTAAGTAAATGGCTTCTGTTATTTTATGCAGATGGATAAAAGAATTAACAATGTAATTTTCTATGAGACTTATAGAGAGGAATCAGAGTGACAGTTAAACGTACTGATAAGGTGTCTGTTCTCTTTCATTTATCCAGGATTTGTTAGATTTGCACTTTTACTCATCTGGGAACTGCCCCATACAAATACAGTCCATTTGATTTGTCCCCTTCTCTGGGATAACAATGTGGTTTGAGTGACAGGACGACTTCTGGGAAATAGTGATAAATAACATTAACATTATGCATTATGGAATGCCGTGACAGTGAAAAATCAGGCACGGTGGGCTCAGTTGCCATGAGTGAATATTTTGACAGAAGTTTTCAGGGAGTTGAGAGCATAATAAATTCATGTTCCCTGCTGAGAGATTTGCAGTTGGTCTGGGAAGCCTCTGCTCCTGAAATCTGCTTCTCACACCTTTTTTTTTTTTTTGTTACCTACATTCCTTTCCGAGCAGACATGAAAACTGCATCCACTTGAAACCCAAACCCAAATAATACTACCTCATTAATACTGGAGACAAACAGTGATTGTCAGACCTTTTGTAATGGTGAATTAATACTCCTACCTCAAAATATTTTAGATTTGCTCCACCAAGTTTCATGATTGGGGGTTTTTGCACACGTACAGCCTCTGTTTTTCTTTATAGAATGTCAGACCCATGCTGTTTTTAAATAATCAAAAACCAGTTTCTAACTTATGACTCCCCAGTTCCCCAGGGAGCACAACAACACAAAGTTGTTGGAGCTGCTCTTCTGTAGCCTGACAGAGAAAGTCTTAAAACATGCGGTACATATATCACAGTTGTATTATGCAGGCTGAATATAGGCTGCTCTAATAACATATTCAGCCTGAATAATTCAGAAAAACTTAAGGAAAAGTTTAAATGAAATGTTGAAACTCTTGGCAGCAGAAATAGTTTAATTACAAACCACCTTTAAAATGTGCTGGAATAGTATAATTAATGTTTGTGATAAAGAAGTGGTGATTTATTAAATGCCACAAACATGGAGAAAATGTATCTTTTTTTCCCCCTCTGTTTGCCTTTGCTACACTCCAGCACCTTGCAGGATGTTTTGTACATTGTCTGTTTCTTTAATTAAGAAGGCTGACATTTATCCATTACATTTTGTTTCCCATTAGCAGTGAAATTCACATGGCTGGACGAGATTTCAAAAATACCAAATACAGGGTAAAATTTAGACCAAGACAACGGCACCAAATGAGGAGAAAAACTGCTTCTGCAACACACGTTAAGGCATTAAGACACCAGGACACCATTTATATTTTGATAAAACTATGTCTAAATCAATTACGTCTTTGTCCTTTTTTAAAAGTCTTTAATTGTCAAATCAGCTTGGGGCATGAGGACATTTGGTCTAGTCCCATCGAAACCTTATCTGCAAGCAAAGCTTATTTTTAGCATGCTAGTAATAATTACTTTACAGTTATTTAATGAAAAAAGAAGGTACAAAACACATCACAAGTGCATCACAGACTCCAAGACATACGAACAGAGTTTATTACCCAAAGCCCAGGTCTCCTAACTTTTCAGACATCAAAGAGGCAAAGGCTGAATGGCAAATGGAAATATAAGTGTTCATAAACAGCATTTTAATGATTTGTTTGTGCTGGTCTGAGGCTAAATGAAAATGGGTTCAGTCCAAATCAGCCACCAGGGAGGAGTGAGAGGCACAATGCAGGGAAAATGAGAAAAGATCATCAACAGACTGGAACGTCCATGCTATGTTTAGCATTGTATCATCAATAAATCATTACCACATTAGCTTTACAACATTATCATGATTACTGTAAGTAAACAAGATCATTGCAGAGAGAGAGAGAGAAGCTGGACAGTAATCCAGCTTCTGTGCTGCATTTTAACTGTGAGACATTAGGCTGGACTTGATGAGTCCGTGAAGTCAGTTGGATTGCTTTTAAGGCTGTAATGCAGTGCAACACTAAAAGGCAAGAAGCCGCTGTTCGGATAAATTAATTGATCTTATTATTGACGGGGAGAACATGCAAACTCCACACAAAAAGGCCCTTATTGACAAAGCCTGTCCCATCCCACATCTCCTCCAAATGTGGTGGAGAAATGCAGTCACCTTTTGCCTGTTTTTGGAAGACACAACTGGTGTATCCTTTGCAGCCCTCAGTATCCCTGAATGGATCATGCAGGCAATGCTCGTCAACTCATAAAGTTGGCAAATAACACGTAACCATTTTAGTTCTACAAGGTACTTGAACTCAGGAGGTCATGATAAACTCGTGAATGAATGAAAGAAATTGTAATTTGTTTATCACTGTGTGTTGTAGAGAATTCAAAGTTATGTGGATGTATTTGCCGTTAATCTTGACTCACTTATCAGCTTTGATCACGTGGTGCGTCATAATCACCACAGCAGATCTCTTTTATTATTGTGTGTGAGCTGTGTAGTGCAGGAAAAATGACTTGCTGCTCTTCAACTGCTGCTGCTGTTAACTGGTAGTTAAGTGCTGCTGCCAGTGTTGATGTTCTCTCTCTCTCTGCGTCTGCTCGGGTCGACCACATTTTGGGACAGGTCCAGTTATCCCCGGGTCTTTGTTGGATCAGGTCTGACTGTCTTTGGGTGCCTTTTTGATCGTGTTTCTTTTCTTTCCTGTGGGTCTGTTTCGGATTGGGTCCAAAATCTTTGACCCCTGACGACCTCTAATGTGGAAACCAGTTGTGCTCATTGATGCCACTGGTGGTAAGAAGCTATATTGCAAGAAACAGAAAATCAGTTTTGTTGACGTCCTTTGACAGACTCATTTCGCAGATTCTGTTAAGGCTTTGCCATTTTGAGCATGGTTTCCACAATTTTCATCTCTCTAAGTTGTGAACATTAATAATTGTAATTAAAACATTATTCAGAAGTGTGCATCTGTGTGTGTTTGAGTGATTGGCATACACAAGTTAGCATCACAGGAGGCCTTTTTGCTGCACATACTGTGCTGAGCAGACCATTACTGCTGCACTACTACAATGCCCCACAGGAGCAATTGTTTGGAAAATTTAAATCTGGGATCTTTTCAGGCAACAGAAGGCCCTGGCAGTGATAGGGGTGATGAAATTTGTTACAGGCACACCCTGCCTCAGGTGCTGGAGTTACTGCAATGATTTAGAAAAGAGAGTGTTCAGCCCACAGTGTTATGCTCCAAAATACCAAATTATTTAACTCAAAAACAACGTCTCACCGCAGATAAGCTGGAGCCCTGTTTACAGCGCCTGTGTAAAAATTTTTTAAAAAAGTGTTTCTTTTTGCATGAAAAATAAGTAAAAACGTGGTTCAGCTTTTTTTCCACACATATACGTAATGTCTCTGTGGTTGTACATTTAAGAGAAAAGACTAACTGCAGCAGCAGCAGCACCACAGAGCAAACAGAAGACAGATGCAAGATGGAGGATGATGGCTGCTGCTATAAACTCCTGCTGATTGATGTCACGTCTGTATGTCACAGAGGTCAGAGTGTGGATTTGGGTTACACTGTGGATTTGCTTGTAAGTACAATAGACATGAGGGTGTGTGTAAATGTGATATGGGCTAAAAGTGAGAGTCTTTACATGCGAGAGGGCTTTTTGTGTTCAGTGTGTGTGCAAGTTAAGTGTATCTGGTTTAATGTAAAGGATTAGTGCCTCTGTTGTAAAAGGATGGTTTAAACCATTATGTTGCTGGGGCTGATTGTGTGTGTGTGTGTGTGTGTGTGTGTCTTTTTTTTCACTCTGTTCCACTTTGCACTGAGTATAATGAGTGCTCAGACCTCAGGGGTAGAAAGGCTTTAAAAAACAAACAGAGCGCAGAAATCAGCTGTCAAGCCAGCGCCTGGGCTGTATATGTGTGTGTGTGTGTGTGTGTGTGTGTGTGTGATTGTAATGATACGTACACAATATTGTTAACGCTGTTTCAGGCATTAATATATGGCCTGCCTCTTTCTGCAGCTATCCGTTTATTCACTTATTTGTATTTATTTGTATGTAAGTGCCACTTTGGCTTTTTGTACTTTCACTCTCTCTTGGGCAGTTGCAGTCATTACTTTTAGGTGACTGTGTATCAGACGGTCCTTTGTGTGCGCCTTTAACAACTTCAAACGGTTTATGTGTGTTTAAAAAGGGCAGTGTTTGTTCAGCGGCTACTGTACCTATTTATTTTCCTGACCTGCGGGGAACTTACACAGCTGAAAACATAAAACTGCTCACACTTTTTGTTTCACAGCGTTTTGAAAATTCCTCCTTCTCATGTATTTTATTAGGACTTTTAGAGGACTGTGAACACAGAGGAGAGACAGAAAAAGGCCAGAGAAAGGGATGTGACAACACAGTGTGAAATGGGATTTAAACCCATGTGAGTGTGGGTACATGGACTGTGAGCTAATGGGCTGAAGGCACCATGACAGATTTTAGCGTGTTTCAGAGTAGCAGCATACCTTTTGTTCAGTCTAAATCCAATTTTACTGTTTTTGGTTTTTGCATGCTAGTTGTAATACAGCTTTTTGCTATTAATCCCAAGTCCTTATTGTACCAAGAGTGCAGACAGTTTGAGTCGGACTCTTAACCTTGGCAGTGTCAATGCCATGTGTGAATGACTGAACAATGTAGGGATTTGAACTGCTAACCCCGGCAGTGTTAGCCGAGCTACACAGAGCTGCAATTAATTATAAGAGAAAAGTATTTGCTGAGCATACATGCCCCATGATCCCCATTCAAAACAGATTTTATATCGACATGAATGTCTATTGGTAAGATATGCACTTTGATTCATTCATGTAAAACTTACTTAATGGATATTCAAGGTTTTCCTCCCACAGTAACACTGGGAGGAATTTGAATACACATTTGAATGCTGTAACTGAATTGAGTCCTGACAAGAACAGCTTGCTTTTACTTTTACTGCAAGCTGCGCCTCCTCTGAGGCCTCAAGTCTGATGACGTGTTTTAAGTGTGTCCCCTTTCCATATTACATGCTATAGGCCATGGTATGTACTCCACACTTGTACATCACAGTATGCTGTTAGTAAACAAGAAATGTACTTTACTATTTTGTACCAACAGAAAATGATACAATAAGCGCACCAACGTACAGTCAATCAAACTGCAACCATAGAACGCCACTGCCAATCAAACTTCACAAAGAGAAAGCTAAATGTTTTCAAAGATTTAATGACTTTTTATCTTCATCAAGCTGTCTATCCAACATCAGCAAGTTGTTTTAATGTTTTCTACATGTGTGCAGCTCCTCTGTTTCCTTTCTCACTGTGGGACAATAGGTTACAGCAACAGCACATTCAATTATCAAGCATTTTTGGAGGCTTTTTAATACTTAATTTAGTCGTTTTACAGTGTGCATACACTTTTCCTTCGCAAACCACCTGGCATTTCCAAACCTTTAGCTGCTTTACTCTGTGACTTTCTTGCTTTCTTCCTCAAATGAAAATGCCAGGGCTCTGCCTTATGACCCATCCTCCTGCCCTGTATTGCAGCAATTGCAAAATGTTTCTGGGGCTGTTTTCAGCTCCAGCTGTGGGCTTCTATTGTATGCTACTTTGCAGACTATTTCCGTCTGGATTTCCAGGAAGCGAGCTCGGGATGCTCTGACATTCAAGAAGCTATGAGTGTGCTATTAGTCAGGCTACCTGGCGCAGAGAGATAGCACTGAACTCCCTCAACCCTTTGAAACGCCAGAGACCGTATACCCACAAAGCATCTTAGAGCCGGAGCACTGATCGAAGGCCAGCCTCTCTCTCGCAGTGCATTGATGTTCACGCATCCAAGGGACCTCGCTGATGATTCCAGATCAGTGTGTTTATTCTTAGAGGCTTTATGCACGCCAGCCCCAAGCTCTCCTCCCTCTTTGAAGTGCGGACACACAAAGGGGAAAATGTTGGCTCGAAGCCCACAGGAGCTGTGAAAGATCGCTGAAGCGTCTCCGAGTTGTTATTTATGAAATGCTTTGTTTTCCCATGGTGCTAAAAATGCCAAAATAAAAATAACCTTCCATTTGTTGGGTTTTGAGTTTGGAGGTTATTAATGTTTTATTGTTTCCATGCACACTAAAGCCGAGTTGCAAGGAGAGAGGGTTCGATGCATTAGTTATGACTTTCTGGCTTATTAGGAAGTTACGGACAAGATGACCCTTACTCACCTCTCACCAGGATTCAGAAGTAATTCCACAATTCCTCCATGTCTTTATACTCTACTGAGATATGAAGGATTTCCATCCAAAATGACACATCAGTCAATATATATTACAGATGTAATATATATTACAGATGTAATATATATTCTGTCAAAATGATTGACACCTTAGAGTCCTAAACTATGTTAGGGATTAAAAGGATAGTAGGTGATTTAGGTCCTCGTGCACACTGGATTTTCTCTATTTCTTGAGCATCAGTGGTGTGTATTGGTCCTTTATATAGGACTTTACTTTATTCATGAAATTATGCATTTTGGGGCTAATATCTTTAGATGAGACTTAAAATATATTTCAATTGGCTCTTAAGTGGCAAATTCATAGCATACATTTAATAGTTAACCATAGAATAATTTCTTTAATTAATACATTTTTTGAGTTATTTTCTATAAAAGGGCTGAATGTCCTTTTTGTTCAAACTTTGTGACAAAAGAAGTAAAAACCTGCCTTGGAAAATGGCTTTTATTTGTCTGCAGACAATAAGACTGACTTTTGTGTTTTCAGCAGAACTGTAAGTTGCATATTAGGGCATGTGCCTGTGTAACATTTGTAGCTGACCTAAGAGAAGGAGGTGGATTAGTCATTGACCTGGGACAGAAAGTCAGAGTTTGGTGGTCCTAATTGATTAAATGGCCATTTATCTATAATTGTTTTCCTTTTTATTTCAAACCTCCAAATGGCTTCATATGTGGAGGGATGAGTGAAGAGCCTTGTGCTGATGCAGGTTGTGCCAAATTAGCTGGACTGTAGCCATGAAGGGAAGCCAGATGAAGATATTTTACTGTGAATGTTTATGTGTGTGTGTGTGTGTGCCAGGTTTACTGTCAGAATTTAATAGCTGCTTACGGCAAACATATCTCTGAAGGCTGATAAAATCACAGTGAAGTTACAAACTGTCAGAGCAAACAGGCATTGATAGTTTGGAGTACAATTTTGTATTGTCAAATATTCCTGTTTGAATGTCACTGTTGTCCCCTGGGGGCCACTGTAAGGGGTTCCTGGGAGCCTGTGATAAAGAGGGAAAGTTTTCAGTGTGCGTGGCAGAAGAAAAAACAGTCAAGCACACAGTCTGCAAGAGGCTAACATGGCAATCGCACAAAAAACAGTGTAAACCTGGGTCTTTTCATAGATCCGTCTCATTTCAATGACAATGGGAGATCAGCGTTAATTACTGCCACGTCTTTGCGTTGTGATCCTGAGTGCTGATAATAAAGCTGGCTTTAGCCCCAGAAGACGAGGTGACATTTAATTACTTCACCTAATACTGTATGTTTTAAAGTCGGACATCTTTTCATCCATCTATTTCTCCGTATGATTCCATTAAAATGTTCCCTGATGATTTTCTGTGGGTGTTTTTCTCCTCCATCCCTTCATGATGCCACTCCTTCCTCTGGCTGTTCGTTTATTACGAAGGGCTCTGGATTTTAGTGTATGTGCGCATGTGTGTTAGAGGTCAATGGGATGTGAGGCTCCTCATAATCCGGCAATCAAACCAGCTGCCACCCGACCCAACCCCCATACCTCCAGCCCACTCTCTTTCTCTGTTTATTCAGTATTTCTCTCTGATTTTTTTGTCTTTCTCTTTCTCTCTATGTCTTGCTCTTTTTCTTCCTTCTCTAACATTTAATAAGAATTACAAACGACTTGTGTTTTTTTTGTCTCTCTTTCTTTTTATGCCTTTTTTGCTTCCTTGCTTCCTTTCTGTCTCTTTTTATTTATGTCAACAACAAATGAATGACAAATTGTAAATGAGGGAAATTAATTGATTCATTTAATTTCGACAAACCATTTAATCAATTCAGTAACCTCTCAAATTATATTTTACTGCAGTATTAGCAAAGGAAAAGAAGTGAACATCAATAATCAATGAATTATTTACAGTAATACTTAATTAGTAAATTATTATTGATTTCCTATTTGTCTGTTACCATAATTGTAGTGCTCCTTTTTTTTTTTTATTACTTTAATCCCTGCAGGCCTTCATTCCCTTTCTCATTTCTCTTCTCTTGTCCTCCTCCATCATATCCTTTGCTTTTTCCAGTTTTTAATAAACCTCCTTCGCTCTCCTTCACCCTCCGTCGCCTCTGTTCTTCCCAGTGTCAACATCCTCCCTCTGTCTCTTTCACCTCGCTGCCCTCCGTCCATCGCAGCCATGTTTCTTTCATGCTTTTCCTTTCTTCCTCTCATTCATTCTTTCTTTCCACCTCTTGCCATGCTCTTTTTGCATCAGGACCCCACATCTATTGTATTCATACTCTTTCATTCTCTCGGTCTTATCGTTCACCCTGTTTCACAATCACAATGCCTCAGTTCCACTGCATAAAATTGCCTCCTCATGCCGGTGTGGTCATGTGCATTTGTATTCTAGTATAGCATAATAGCCAGCTTGTCGCACCGAATTGCTTTACAATACAAGACACAGCCCAACACTGGATTGTGTTTGTACACAGTGTAGATGAAACTTGTCTTGTTAAAACAGATATTGCTCTGTTTGTGAGGGTTGTGTTCGCTCATTTTGTAGCAAAGCTGTGTTGAAATTGTAACCAAAGCTGAATGTGAGGAGATGGAGGAGATGAGAATGATTTTTCTACATAAGAGCACTCAGTGATACATCTCCCTCTCCCTCTCTCCCTCTCTCTGTGTGGCTTGTTCAATCACATGGACAAGACTTGAAACCAACTTCCTGGCTCACAATCAAATGTAGATTTCAGAGGATCCGTTTTTCTTTTTACTTTTTACTAGAACATGTGATTAAAGAATTGCATCATCTTTTCTAGAAATGGTGAGGTGGATTTCAGAAAATGACCATGCCTTTTTAGCACATCTATTCATATACCTAACCTTTTTTCCCCCGCTCTCTTCCTTAACACTGCAGATGGCGTCCACAGCATTTCAGCCCAGTGCGTCCTCCGCGTCCTCATCATCACCGAGGACATGCTGGGCAGCAGCGTCACCGTCCGCCTCCAGAACATGTCCCAGGAGCACTTTCTGTCACCACTGCTGGCTAACTTCCTGGAGGGCGTGTCGGCGGTGCTCTCTGTGCCTGTTGAGGATGTTTTCATCTTCAACATCCAGCCGGACCTGGACGCTGCGTCGGGAGGGATCCTGAATGTCAGCTTCTCTGCCGCGTTGCCAGGTGGACTCTTCTTCCCCTCTGAGGCCCTGGAGGAACAGCTATACCTGAACAGGCTGAGGCTGACGTCATTGACACAAATGGAGGTTAGTTCACATTTACAAATACAAATAGACATGATGACAAGAATCACAAGTTTTAAGTGCTTAGTGTTGGTGTATGCAACTACTCTGAGAAGGTACCTCATATACAGCACAAAGTGAAAAAATGTGCAAATGTTAATATACATGCAAATCATATTTAAAGGCCTAATCTTTAAATTTTTGGAATATAAATTTTATTGATATTTACAAGGGGTGACTGTGGCTCAGGCGGGAGAGTGGGTCATCCGTTAATCCCAGGGTTGGCGATCCCAGGCTCCTCCTGTCTACATGTTGAATGGAGGCCAGCTCCGTCGCTATCGGTGTGTGTGAATGGGTGAATGAGACCAATCTGTAAAGCGCTTTGGGATATAAGTGTAGTCCATTTACAAGCATAAGTCAAGAGCATTTTCATGATTTTGAAATACGGGGCTGCTATATGGTTTACAAACATTGCTAATTCAAACAGATCTTTAACTGCATCACAGAACATTTAGCTATGAGTGTAGATTTAGTTATTATCTAGTATTAGCTGGTGTTTTAAAGGACCTGTTAATCGTTGTGGGAGAGACAGAAAGTTCAGTCTTGTGTTCAGTCATTTTTGGTATTGGGGCTTTCCTTCCCTTTTACATTTAGATTATGGAATGTGCCTTTAATATTGATTGACACAAACATGTTTTCTTTTTGTGAATGTATTTCATTCTTTAAATGAATAATGTGAGGAGGTTTGAATTCATCCACATACACACAGACACATGGGCACAGAACAAACGTTCTACAAATAAAGTCAGTCACATGCCTGCACAGTCATGTGCAGCAGCTGGAAAGTAGGGTTACATGCAAAGCGAAAGTAGTAAAACACATTGTGCAAACACAAATGCATCTCAAGATATTCACCTGTGCATATTGTATGTGAACTGATAATATTACAGATGCCATGCTAGTGCAGCCATATGGCTTTATGCTGCAATACACTGATATGACCACTATATGTGTTCTCATGCATAAAATCACACACACCTGGACACAGCATGCACATCAGTTATATCACCCTCAGAGCATCTCTGCACATGCAAGGAAAGAGACGAAAGAGAGAACAAGTGAAACCCCAGGGAGAAAAGATTTATGAAGGGCTGAGAGAGAGCACAGCAGTGTCAAGAGATACATAGTTTAAGGCTGAATGTATATGCCCTTATCTCAACAGGCACTGTCACACAAACACACATAAACACATGCAAACTGAATCTATATCCTCTTACTGTCTAAGAAGACACAATCCTGCAAATATATTTGATCCAGTGACCTTAACAGCAAACAGTAGCAGCAGATACCATCTTCTGGAAAGTTGATGGTTTTACAAAGCAAAACAGGGCCAAATAAATAAATACATCAAAGCAAAAAAAATGAAAGAAGATCAGTAAGTCTCGGGGTGGTAAATTGTACAGAACTCCTTAAGGTAAACCATTGTTAGAGTATCCAAGGAGGCGTTCATAATGACTGAGACCTGGGTGTCTGACCTGAAGAGAACATCAGAACAGCAAAAGACTGTTGGCAAGAGTTTATCGTGAATGACTCTATACTGTAAGCAAATATTCTGAACACCAACAAAAAAATGACCCGATTCAATTTCTTGGTCCAGAGTGAAGTTTCTCAGCAGATATATTACTGCGGTCAAGCCAGCCGTCACTCGCGTTTGCGGCCTGTGTTTTCGAGTGCGATATTGATTTAACATTTACGGTAATCGCAGTGAACCAGCTCTGGGGAGCTGTTGGAGAGATTGTGAAATACGCTATGGGACAGATGTTACAGAAATAGTTTCGCATTAATTATTCCCGGTAATGAACTGAATGAACATTGAATCAAGAGGAGGTTTCGTTTATTACAGTGTTACATAGTCGGCCACTATAAACCTAACGTAAATCCCAATGAATACTTCCGGATTTCAAAGTAAAGGATGGCGTGGGGTTTCATTTCCATTCTTTTCGATTGAGGAACAGAACAATGCGTTTTCATTGATAAATTGATAGGTCACTGTCAACAGCTTCCCAGAGCCGTTTCATTGCGATTACCGTAAACGTTTCTTTAATTGCGCACTCGAAATGCAGAGGCGGCTGGTTTGACCGTGCAAACGCGCATACATGACAGCTGGCTTGACCGCAGCGCTGTCTGCCGGACCACCACGAAATCTGGTCTGAAAGGTGGTTGCCAAAAGCAGCCTCGACATGGTGGCACTGTAGCCAACGTCACATTAACACAACGATACTACTGAGGGGCATGTTACAGGTCCCCCGCATTCGTAGTGGAAACCAACGCTCGTTTGTCAGCGAGGTTAGCACGATAACATGCAACTAATGTGATGAAATGACAACTCTAGCATGCCGACATGCAAAACATTAGAATTACAACGTTGTAGCTGTTAAGGAAGCTACAGCCACGTTAACATTGTTTATTTAATTAACAGTAAGTTATAGAGAGCTGAAATTCCGTAGTTTCTCTCTAAAAAAGGTGAAACATCATTTTGGGGCTTCTTATCCATATTCTAAGTCAGTGGTCACCAACCTTTCCCAGCTCAAGATCACCTATGATGTCAACAGAGACACTCAAAAGAAAACCCTACTATGAAGAATGATGACAAAACACCCTAAATGAGAGAATATGCTGAGCAGTGAAAACCAGTGAAGCAGAAGCACATTTGAATAGACCCTTTCCACAGCAGACATTTTGACTGGAAAAGCAGGAAAAGCACAGGTGGAATTAACAACATTAATGATGGTATTGTGCATGCTCACTCGTTGACGTGGCTTACTGGGACACTTAATGGAGTGGAGCCCTCCTTAATGTTATTACTTACACCTGTGCTTTTCCTGCTTTGACAAGTCAAAATGTCTGCAGTGAAAAGGGTCTATAGAGTGCTGCAGGAATGAGTCCTAAAACGAAATGAGTTAGCATTTTTGCACTTCCGGTTCCCTCATCTAAAAGTCAGTGGGTTTCTTAAAAGGGTTTTTGGTTAGGTGCCTGAAGTAAGGTCTGTGGTTAACACAAGCTTAAGAGATTTTCATGTTTTGTGCTGCGACATAAAATACATCAGTAAATACCCCACTTGGGAATTTTGAAGCTTTTACGTGTCTTAAAAATGGCAGTTGCTAACAAGAGTGGCTAAATGAAAATACAGAGGTTGTCTGGAACATTAAACGTCATCTACTCACTCGTCCGCCTTTACAGCCTCGTTGTGTTTGTACTTGCGTTCTTGCAAATTATTCTAACTCAAACTTTCCAAAAGGCTTTTCTAGAAGAGTTAAGCGCGCAAAATCAAATAACAAATTGGAAGCTTAGCGGTGGCGACGTTGAAGTCATGCGACCGTGGTGTAGTTCGTTTATAGCCTAACGTTAGCTTTTTACCTCTGCCCATTGCATTTACGCTTCAAAAATCATAAAAGTGGTGTCCATTTGTGAAAATTATCTTGCTCAACAAAAGGTGGAAGTATCATAAACTTTTGTTTGCCACAGAGCTTATTTTCTGCAATAATCCAAAATCCAATGGAAAAATCCCATCGGCTTTTTGTCGAGGGAACCAGGGCGACGCTAACTTCCGGGTTGGCCTACAAAAATACGTCATCCAGGGTGAGAAATTAACTTTTTAAAATGTGAACTTTTACCAGCCACTCAATAGTAAATCATTATTTTGTGTCTGAAATCCAACCACCCACTTTCATATTTTAGCAGCATTTGGCTGGTGGCTGCTGCTAGTTTCCATCCCTGACGTCATCCCTGCAGCCCTCTATTGGGACACCATCTGGAACACCTACAACTATTAAATTATTAAATTATAATATGTAAATTATTGTTTACAGGTTAACACAGCAATAACTACCAACGTCTTTCCTCTTTCCTCCCCCATCACTCCAGGTTCTCCCGTTTGACGACAATGTGTGTCTGCGTGAGCCGTGCCAGAACTACATGAAGTGCATCTCAGTGCTGCGATTCAACAGCTCTGCCCCCTTCATCTCCTCGCCCTCCATCTTGTTTCGGCCCATCCACCCCATCGCAGGCCTACGCTGCCGCTGCCCAGTTGGCTTCACAGGGGATTACTGCGAGACGGAGATCAACCTGTGTTACTCCAACCCCTGCCTGAACGGAGGAGTGTGTGCCCGCAGAGAGGGAGGGTACACCTGTATCTGCCGTGAAGATTACACTGGTGAGTCTGGAGGGGCGGGTGTGTTATAGTGAGGGAGTGTGCATGTATTTGTGCTGCTATGGCAAAGGTGATGTCAACAATTTAGCTGATTTCGTTGGTTCTCAATTTGGAAATTGATTTGCAGCCAGGATACAAACAAACACAAACACCTAAACACTGGTGGACAACCAACAAAACAACAGGATATAGTGCACAGAGTGGTTCATTAGGAGTTCATTCAGTGTCCAGGTCAAAATAGTAATAATACTATCATAAATTTACTATCTCTCTCTTATACTAAGTGAAATAATCAAATCCAGGATACACTGTCACAGTTTAATGGAAAATGTGTCATTTTGTACAATTTTATGAGCAGATTCAAACATATTTGGTATCTTTGGAAACACTGAAACCTTTAAATTAAGTGTTGTGAGTTTTAAATTTGGATGTGAAGGATACACACAAGTTTGTATGATAAACCCATTGATAGGTTTTTTTGACAGTTTTTCTGTATGTCGATGATTATTTTATTTTGGTTTGAATTGATTGGCCACAGATATGAAGAGATGGATGGCATTTGTTCACAAGCATTTAAAGGAAAAGGATGGGGTGCAGTGTGTGCATTTGTGTTTTGGCGTGGTCTTTTTACTCTACCCTGGTATACTAAAACTGACTGTCTGTGCTTCTTAGTTCATGTCCCATACTGACTTCCTTTTTGATCCGCTCTGTTTTGTCGTGTTGAGCTGAACAACATGAGAACACACACTCTGCCTCTTGGGAGAGCTTCCTCCACCTTAGCTCTCTACCTTTTATTTAGTCTTTTACACACACAAACACTCACTCACAAACACACACACACACCACCACTGCTGCCACCATAAACCCCTCACTCTTTTTCATTCTTTCTTACCTTTCCCACTGGACTAATTTGCTCTCTCTCTTTCTGTCTCCCTGTTTTTTTCTGCCCCTTCATACTGCTGCATTCTTTCAGTCTTCAAGCCATTGAGTGGATGTAGGAGAGGATAGATGCTATGAATGTCAGTGTGTGTGTGTCTGGGGGATATTTCATATTGCCTTTTATTTCAAATCAAAAGAGAGCGTGGGGAGTGAAGCAACACTTTTCTTTCATGAGAGAGACAGAATGTTTTCCAAACTCCCACAGAGACAGACAGAAAGACAGTTGAAGAGAGCGAGAGGAAAAAGAAATAAAATCATGAGGAGGAAGAAAGAGATAGATAATAGAGAATTCCCTATAAACTGTTGGATATTGGGCGATACCAGGGAAAAGATGCAAGAGTTGTGTGGTGAAGTCATCAATCCAAAACGGTGGTCCTAGATCACACTGTGAGACACGTCCACCAATGGCTGATTTGGAGTTTTGGCGACCAAAGATAGGCGGCATTAAAATAAAAAAGATTGTCCGAAATTTAGGAACAAGTTCTTACAATGTGACTGCTGCTACGGCCCATGTCTACAAAACGACCAAGCAGGGTATGATTTGAAATGACTCCGACTACATTGGCTGCTGGAACATTGTAAGCTCCACTTTTTAGGTAAAACAAAACAACAACAACAAAATCTGCGTCAGTGCTATGGCTAAAGCTTGGATGACAGATTGCTTGCATTTATTTCTGTCTACATCATACCGCTCCGGTTCACCAGACATTCATTGCACATTCAGACATATCTCAAAATAGATATAATACAGTCTGACAAAGATTTTATTGGACCCATCTCGCACAGTGTGACATGCAATGGACCTGCAAGATCGCTGTTCACACTGGGTGTGTAGGGGCTAAAGGACGGAGACAGAGGAGACAGAAAGGCTAAAAGATAAAGAAAGTAGATAATTGATAATAGGAGCCCAAAGGGGGGAGAGAATAACTGTGAGTGTGGGAGAATACGAGGGACAGAGAAAAATTAGAAAGATGGGACAGGAGAGGGAAAGAAAGTGCAAACAACAGAGCATGAGAGATGAAGGAAAGGACGGAGAAGAGACAGGTATGACAGCAATATGAGAGATGAGGGAGATGGATGAATTTAGAGAGAATAACGTGGAAGGAGGGCTGCCGGGGGAAAATGGGGCGAGAGACATCTGAGAGCAATGAGAGAGGGATGGAGGATAAGAGGTGAGGAGGTAGAGCGAGGGATATCAGCAGGGTTCTGGGTTTTCGGTGTTGTGCTTTTTCTGTGTAGACTTTGGGTGTTGCGGTGTCTTGTCAATGCCCAGGGCTAGTGGGAGGAAGAGCAGGAGGAGGAGGAGGAGAACGAATAAACAGGGACGAATCGATTCTGCAACACACAGAAATCTCAAGTCATCTCCCAACCAGTTGGCTCTCCCTCATTCGTTTTTTTTTTCATTTTTCCACCCAAACTGCTTTCATCCATCCCCTCATACGCTGTTTGTTGATTTGAATTGCTTTTCCCTGAAACTCTATGGATTGCTCTCAGAGGCAGGAGCTAAGCTCGGGGTTTTGACCGAGACTGGAAACTTTCTTTTTCCGCTGAGTGAGAAATGTTTTTCAGTCGGGAACAGAAGCGTCCAACATACCTGAGTCAGATGTGATTTGTGAACAGTTATTTTGGTTTTCTTTGGGCCAAACAAGCCAAATAGTTTATGTAAAAATTGTTTAATCACCTTGAATCGTAAAATGTGAATGGGAAGAGCATCCTGTCCCCTGATGAAGAGCATAGATCAGTTGGGTCTATTTATTTTGTAACTGGTCGGAATTCTTTGTGGTAGGAAGTGCCTCATCAAAACAGAAAAGTATAATTGAAAACTCTAATCTGTAACTATAATCGTGTAATATAATAATGATAATAATCTTTACTAACTGTAGAGCACCTTTCAATAATAATAAAAGCAAATGGAAAAACATAAAATATAAAAACATTAAACTGGACCAGATTAGAAGTACAATGAGGTAAAACAAACAAACAAAAAAATTCAAGTAAAATCAGGATAAGCCCTCCAATGAAAGTATATATTAAGAAGAGATTTTAAAGATAATACTGACTGCCCCTCTAGTTTTAAGTACATGTACTCATACAGCAACAGCAGGTGAATGCTTCATCCCAGTAAACCTGGACACTTTAAGGATGAATGAGCTTCTTCACCTCCTCCACCACTAAGATGAAGGCAAAGACACCCAAAGGATTTCACAATACACGTAACCTCAGGCTAACCCTTCTCTAAACCGCACATTTAACCCTGGGATAACTAAGGCTTGACACTTTGAACAAGGGTTACAACCACTTTTTACACATGAGATAGTTAATCCCGCTGTGTAGAAAGGTTAACACTACCTTTATGGTGCCAACCCCAGAGATATAGTGCTAAGAAAATAGTGTGAGACACTGCATCAGCTGGGGTCATGTACAGTACAGCAGTGGGACGTCTGTTACATTCAAGCCGTTGCCAAATGACTTCACTCAGCCTATATATAAATGTGAAATATTTCGCAGTATACTGGAGTTTTTAAATCTAGTGTCTGTGGTGACATTCCCTGGCACACAGGTAGTAATATGTTTTACGTCAACCAGCAATGATTGGAAGAAACTCGGTGTTCAGAGGAAGGATTATCAAAAAGAGAAAGCTATCGACGGTGAGGACAAACACGGATAATCATTGGCGTATCTCTTCCTCATTGGAGAGAAGAGAGGAAAGAAGAGCAGGGGCTGAGCGCGTTACTGCTCTTGGACAGGTTGGTATTTGTAAAATATTTGGAGTATGCAGCTATTACATTTACTCTACCTAAATAATGGATTATTGTCTTGGAACTGTGGAAATTTGATGGGGGCGAGCTCACCTGTAGGCATACGTCATGGACACACGATGACAGTGTTTGTGTAATTACTCTCACTGCCAGAAGGGGAGACAAACATTCCGCAATCCAGCTTTAAAGTAAGAATTTTGCTTAATTCAAGTGTGAAAAGCTTTTTAGTTTACTGATTGTGTGTTACAGGATTTCTGAAGTCCTCAAATCAATCAATTAAAATTGAGGAAGACTTTGATACAGATTGACCAGTGCTGCTTTAATCTGCTCATATAGGCCTTTTTCACAGCAGACATTTTTACTTGTCATAGTAGGAAAAGCACAGGTGTTACTAATAACATTAACAATTACTCTGTTCTATTCAAATGTGTTTCATACTAGGACACTGGAACTGAGGCAGCTAATTGTAATTCAGCCATCATTAGCTAATTTCTTGTTGCTTCTTGTTGCATTGAGTATGTTTTGTATTTTGTTTGCCACTCATATCAAAGATTTGAAGATTTGAACTTTTGCTAATTTCTCGTGGCCAGACATCTGCCTCCTTAAGTAGAATTAGTTTAGAATGGGTAAGGCAGCTGTCGCGGTATTTCAACCAGATAGAAGAAACCAGATATGCTGTTTTCAACATGCCACACAAAGTAAAATGTAGTGCAAAGGCTTTTTTTTAGTGATGGACTTGTTTGTCTCACATTATACCTTTTAGACTTGAAATTATTAACCAGTGCTCTTAAACTAGAATTTAATCTGAGTCTATGAATCAAGTGGATATTGTTTTAGGACAAGTGATAAAAGGAAAAATGTATATTAAGTATGAAATAATTAGCTTCTGTTTCTCTAAGAAATAAACTCCTCCATTTCCAGGGTGCCTCACTTAAGAGTTAATCAAATGTAGGAGGGAAGTTGTAGTCCCACCTCCCGCTGCTACAATGCTTAACTCAGCTGAATGTCTGCAATCTGGACTCTTTTTTTTCATAAGGATTAAAATATTTCTAACCTCTAGCGCTCACTTCTCTCAGAAACATGCAAAGCTTGCAGCGCTGATGGGACAGTCATTAACCCTGAAAACAAGAAAAAGACCTCAGTGGTATAAAGAGAGGTTCCCAGTGGACACTAGACCTTAAAGACGGAGATAACAGTAGACAGAAAGAGAAGATATCTGATTGTTTTCACAGAACGAAGGAACATAGACTCAGAAGTGATAAAGAGAGATGCACATTATGCAGATTATAGTAAGATATAAAACGAGGGATATGCCTTGGAGAGCCGAGAGATGCAAAGAGGAGATGGTAGACAGAGAGAGGAGCATGGATGCAGACTAAATTAGTTTGTGAGAAGATAAGATGGTGAGCGGTGAGAAGAGAGGACACAGGTAGAAATTAAATCGCTTGGTTGTGGAGAAGCGATCTGTATTTTCCACCGAGGGCAGCTGAGAAACAGAGAAAGAGACAGAGAAGAAATGCGGTAGGCAGAGGTGAGATTAGTTTTGGAAGTGATAAAGCAGATACGCATGTTACACTGAGAAATCTAATCCAGCAGATAGGGAGATCACACACACAGAGCAAATTAGCTTGAGGTAGCTAAGACTATGTGAAGAATAATGCTTGGGCAAAAGCGAGTTTTAGCCTTTTGAAGAAGGTGTGGATGGTTTGAAAGATCAAGACAGAAAGGAATGGGAAGAGGAGTGAGCAACTGAGAAAGAGAGAGAGAATGAAGAAAAAGGGAGACGGAATGAAGTGAGGAGTGAATTAGTTTGGGGGATGGGATGAGGTGGGTGATGAATACAGGAGGAAGAGGAGACTAATTTATGTTTGACAAGACAA
>SEMN01001390.1:0-62758 GCA_005408345.1 Macquaria australasica
AATTCTGCAACAACAACAGAGGCAACAACAACATTTTCACCAACAACAACTGAGGCAACAACAGTTACTGCAACAACAGCAGCAACAACAACAGCTGAAACAACAACGCTTGCTGCAACAACAACAGAGGCAACAACAACAGCTTCACAAACAACAACTGAGGCAACAACAACAGAGGCAACAACAACACCTACTGAGGAGACAACAACAGCTGCTGCAACAAAAGAGGCAACAACAGCAGCTTCTATAACAACAAATGAGGTAACAACAGCTGCTGTAACAACACCTGCAGCAACAACAACAACTTCACAGACAACTACTGAGGCAACAACAGTTACTGCAACAACAGCAGCTATGGAAAAAACAGCAGTTGAAACAACAACAGCTGCTGAAACAACAACACCTGCTGTAACAACAGCTTCTGCAACAACAGAGGCAACAACTTCACCACCAACAAATGAGGCAAAAACAACTTCTGCAACAACAACACAGGCTGAAGAGACAACAACTTCTGCAACAACAACAGCTGCTGCAACAACAGAGGCAACAACAACAGCTTCTTCAACAACAACAGAGGCAACATCCTCAGCTGCAGAAACAACTACAGCTGTGGCAACAACAACATCTGAGACGACAACAACTGAGGCAACCACAGCTACTGCAACAACATCAGCTATGGAAACAACAGCAGCTGAAACAACAACACCTGCTGTAACAACAACAAATTCTGCAACAACAACAGAGGCAACAACAACATTTTCACCAACAACAACTGAGGCAACAACAGTTACTGCAACAACAGCAGCAACAACAGCAGCTGAAACAACAACGCTTGCTGCAACAACAGCAGAGGCAATAACAACAGCTTCACAGACAACAACTGAGGCAACAACAGTTACTGCAACAACAGCTGCAACAACAGCTGCAGTAACAACAGGTGCTGTAACAACAACACCTGCTGAGGCAACAACAACAGCATCACCAATCCCCACTGAGGCAACAACAGCTGCTGCAACAACAACAGCTGCAACAACCACACCTGCAGTAACAACAACATCTTCACCAACAACACCTGAGGTAGAAACAGCTTCTGCAACAACAACACCTGCTGAGGAGACAACAACAGCTGCAACAACAAGAACTGCTGAGGAGACAACAACAGCTTCACCATCAACTGAGGCAACAACAGCTGCTGAAACAACAGCTGCTGCAACAACATCACCTGCTGAGACAACATTAACCACTGCTGTAACAACAACACCTGCTGTAACAACAGTTTCTGCAACAACAGCAGAGCCAACAACAACAGTTTCACCAACATCAACTGAGGTAACAACAGCTTCTGTAGCAACAACACATGCTGAGGCAACAACAACAGAGGCAACAACAACGCCTACTGAGGAGACAACAACAGCTGCTGCAACAACAACTGAGGTAACAACAGCTGCTGTAACAACACCTGCAGCAACAACAACAGCTGAAACAACAACGCCTGCAGAAACAACAACGCTTGCTGCAACAACAACAGAGGCAACAACAACAGCTTCACATACAACTGAGGCAACAACAGTTACTGCAACAACAGCAACTATGGAAACAACAGCAGTTGAAAAAACAACAGCTGCTGAAACAACAACACCTGCTGTAACAACAGCTTCTGCAACAACAACAGAGGCAACAACTTCACCACCAACAACTGAGGCAACAACAACTTCAGCAACAACAACACAGGCTGAAGAGACAAGAACTTCTGCAACAACAACACAGGCTGAAGAGACAAGAACTTCTGCAACAACAACAGCTGCTGCAACAACAGAGGGAAGAACAACAGCTTCTTCAACAACAACAGAGGCAACATCCTCAGCTGCCGAAACAACTACAGCTGTGGCAACAACAACATCTGAGGCGACAACAACAACTGAGGCAACAACAGTTACTGCAACAACAGCAGCTATGGAAACAACAGCAGCTGAAACAACAACACCTGCTGTAACAACAACAAATTCTGCAACAACAGCAGAGGCAATAACAACAGCTTCACAGACAACAACTGAGGCAACAACAGTTACTGCAACAACAGCTGCAGTAACAACAGGTGCTGTAACAACAACACCTGCTGAGGAAACAACAACAGCATCACCAAACCCCACTGAGGCAACAACAGCTTCTGCAACAACAACAGAGGAAACAACTTCACCACCAACAACTGAGGCAACAACAACTTCTGCAACAACAACACCTGCTGAAGAGGCAACAACAGCTGCTGCAACAACAGAGGCAACAACAACAGCTTCCTCAACAACAACAGAGGCAACATCCTCAGCTGCAGAAACAACTAGAGCTGTGGCAACAACAACATCTGAGGCAACAACAACAACAACTGAGGTAACAACAGCTTCTGCAACAACAACAGAGGCAACAACAAAAGCTTCACCAACAACAACTGAGGCAAGAACAACTTCTGCAGCAACAACACCTGCTGAAGCAACAACAACAGCTGCACCAACAACACCTACTGAGGAGACAACAACATCTGCTGCAACAACAGAGGCAACAACAACAGCTTCTACAACAACAACTGAGGCAAAAACAGTTACTGCAGCAACAACTGAGGCAACAACAGCTTCTGCAGCAACAACACCTGCTGAGGCAACAACAACAGAGGCAACAACAACACCTACTGAGGAGACAACAACAGCTGCTGCAACAACAACTGAGGTAACAACAGCTTCTGTAACAACACCTGCAGCAACAACAACAGCTGAAACAACAACGCTTGCTGAAACAACAACGCTTGCTGCAACAAGAACAGAGGCAACAACAACACCTTCACAGACAACAACTGAGGCAACAACAGTTACTGCAACAACAGCAGCTATGGAAACAACAGCAGTTCAAACAACAACAGCTGCTGAAACAACACCTGCTGTAACAACAGCTTCTGCAACAACAACAGAGGCAACAACTTCACCACCAACAACTGAAGCAACAACAACTTCTGTAACAACAACACAGGCTGAAGAGACATCAACAGCTGCAACAACAACATCTGCTGAGGAGACAACAACAGCTGCTGCAACAACAGAGGCAACAACAACAGCTTCTTCAACAACAACAGAGGCAACAACAACACCTGCTGAAGAGACAACAGCTGCTGCAACAACAACAGAGGCAACAACAACAGCTTCTCCAACAACAACTGAGTTAACAACAGCTGCTGTAACACCAACACCTGCAGTTACAACAACAGCTGAAACAACGCCTGCTGAAACAACAATGCCTGCTGAAACAACAATGCCTGCTGAAACAACAACTCTTGCTGCAACAACAACAGAGGCAACAACAACAACTTCACAGACAACAACTGAGGCAACAACAGTTACTACAACTACAGCAGCTATGGAAACAACAGCAGCTGAAACAACAACAGCAGATGAAACAACAACAGCAGATGAAACAACAACAAATTCTGCAACAACAACAGAGGCAACAACAACATCTTCACCAACAACAACTGAGGCAACAACAGCTGCTGAGGAAACAACAACTGAGGCAACAACAACACCTACTGAGGTGACAACAACAGCTGCTGCAACAACAGAGGCAACAACAACAGCTTCTACAACAACAACTGAGGTACCAACAGCTGCTGCAACAACAACACCTGCTGAAAAAACAACAGCTGAAATAACAATGCCTGCTGAAACAACAATGCTTGCTGCAACAGCAACAGAGGCAACAACAACAGCTTCACAGACAACAACTGAGGCAGCAACAGTTACTGCAACAACAACAGCTATGGAAACAACAGCAGCTGAAACAACAACACCTGCTGAGGAGACAAGAACAGCTGCTGTAATAACAACAGCTTCTGCAACAACAACAGAGGCAACAACAACAAAGGCAACACCTTCACCAACAACAACTAAGGCAACAACAACTTCTGCAACAACAACACAGGCTGAAGAGACAACAACAGCTGCAACAACAACATCTGCTGAGGAGACAACAACAGCTGCTGCAACAACAGAGGCAACAACAACAGCTTCTTCAACAACAACAGAGGCAACAACAACAATTTCACCAACATCAACTGAGGTAACAACAGCTTCTGCAGCAACAACACCTGCTGAGGCAACAACAACAGAGGCAACAACAACACCTACTGAGGAGACAACAACAGCTGCTGCAACAACAACTGAGGTAGCAACAGCTGCTGTAACAACACCTGCAGCAACAACAACAGCTGAAACAACAACGCCTGCTGAAACAACAACGCTTGCTGCAACAACAACAGAGACAACAACAACACCTTCACAGACAACAACTGAGGCAACAACAGTTACTGCAACAAAAGCAGCTATGGAAACAACAGCAGTTGAAACAACAACAGCTGCTGAAACAACAACACCTGCTGTAACAACAGAGGCAACAACAACAGCTTCACCACCAACAACTGAGGCAACAACAACTTCTGCAGTAAGAACAGGTGCTGTAACAACAACACCTGCTGAGGCAACAACAACAGCATCACCAAACCCCACTGAGGCAACAACAGCTGCTGCAACAACAGCTGCGACAACCACACCTGCAGTAACAACAACATCTCCTCCAACAACACCTGAGGTAGAAACAGCTTCTGAAACAACAACACCTGCTGAGGAGACAACAACAGCTGCAACAACAACAACTGCTGAGGAAACAACAACAGCTTCACCATCAACTGAGGCAACAACACCTGCTGTAACAACAGTTTCTGCAACAACAGCAGAGGCAACAACAATAGTTTCACCAACATCAACTGAGGTAACAACAGCTTCCGCAGCAACAACACCTGCTGATGCAACAACAACAGAGGTAACAACAACACGTACTGAGGAGACAACAACAGCTGCTGCAACAACAACTGAGGTAACAACAGCTGCTATAACAACACCTGCAGCAACAACAACAGCTGAAACAACAACGCCTGCTGAAACAACAACGCTTGCTGCAACAACAACAGAGGCAACAACAACAGCTTCACAGACAACAACTGAGGCAACAACAGTTACTGCAACAACAGCAGCTATGGAAAGAACAGCAGTTGAAACAACAACAGCTGCTGAAACAACAACACCTGCTGTAACAACAGCTTCTGCAACAACAACAGAGGCAACAGCTTCACCACCAACAACTGAGGCAACAACAACTTCTGCAACAACAACACAGACTAAAGAGACAACAACAGCTGCAACAACAACATCTGCTGAGGAGACAACAACAGCTGCTGCAACAACAGAGGCAACAACAACAGCTTCTTCAACAACAACAGAGGCAACATCCTCAGCTGCAGAAACAACAACAGCTGTGGCAACAACAACATCTGAGGCAACAACAACAACAACTAAGGTAACAACAGCTGCAGTAAAACCATCACCTGCAGTTACAACACCTGCTGAGGAGACAACAGCTGCTGCAACAACAGAGGCAACAACAACAGCTTCTTCAACAACAACAGAGGCAACAACAACATCTGCTGAGGAGACAACAACAGCTGCTGCAACAACAGAGGCAACAACAACAGCTTCTTCAACAACAACAGAGGCAACAACAACATCTGCTGAGGAGACAACAACAGCTGCTGCAACAACAGAGGCAACAACAACAGCTTCTCCAACAACAACTGAGTTAACAACAGCTGCTGTAACACCAACACCTGCAGTTACAACAACAGCTGAAACAACGCCTGCTGAAACAACAATGCCTGCTGAAACAACAATGCCTGCTGAAACAACAACGCTTGCTGCAACAACAACAGAGGCAACAACAACAACTTCACAGACAACAACTGAGGCAACAACAGTTACTACAACTACAGCAGCTATGGAAACAACAGCAGCTGAAACAACAACAGCAGATGAAACAACAACAGCAGATGAAACAACAACAAATTCTGCAACAACAACAGAGGCAACAACAACATCTTCACCAACAACAACTGAGGCAACAACAGCTGCTGAGGAAACAACAACTGAGGCAACAACAACACCTACTGAGGTGACAACAACAGCTGCTGCAACAACAGAGGCAACAACAACAGCTTCTACAACAACAACTGAGGTACCAACAGCTGCTGCAACAACAACACCTGCTGAAAAAACAACAGCTGAAATAACAATGCCTGCTGAAACAACAATGCTTGCTGCAACAGCAACAGAGGCAACAACAACAGCTTCACAGACAACAACTGAGGCAGCAACAGTTACTGCAACAACAACAGCTATGGAAACAACAGCAGCTGAAACAACAACACCTGCTGAGGAGACAAGAACAGCTGCTGTAATAACAACAGCTTCTGCAACAACAACAGAGGCAACAACAACAAAGGCAACACCTTCACCAACAACAACTAAGGCAACAACAACTTCTGCAACAACAACACAGGCTGAAGAGACAACAACAGCTGCAACAACAACAGCTGCTGAGGAGACAACAACAGCTGCTGCAACAACAGAGGCAACAACAACAGCTTCTTCAACAACAACAGAGGCAACAACAACAGTTTCACCAACATCAACTGAGGTAACAACAGCTTCTGCAGCAACAACACCTGCTGAGGCAGCAACAGCAGAGAGCAACAACAACACCTACTGAGGGAACAGCAACAGCTGCTGCAACAACAACTGAGGCAACAACAGCTGCTGTAACAACGCCTGCAGCAACAACAACAGCTGAAACAACAACGCCTGCTGAAACAACAACGCTTGCTGCAACAACAACAGAGACAACAACAACACCTTCACAGACAACAACTGAGGCAACAACAGTTACTGCAACAAAAGCAGCTATGGAAACAACAGCAGTTGAAACAACAACAGCTGCTGAAACAACAACACCTGCTGTAACAACAGAGGCAACAACAACAGCTTCACCACCAACAACTGAGGCAACAACAACTTCTGCAGTAAGAACAGGTGCTGTAACAACAACACCTGCTGAGGCAACAACAACAGCATCACCAAACCCCACTGAGGCAACAACAGCTGCTGCAACAACAGCTGCGACAACCACACCTGCAGTAACAACAACATCTCCTCCAACAACACCTGAGGTAGAAACAGCTTCTGAAACAACAACACCTGCTGAGGAGACAACAACAGCTGCAACAACAACAACTGCTGAGGAAACAACAACAGCTTCACCATCAACTGAGGCAACAACACCTGCTGTAACAACAGTTTCTGCAACAACAGCAGAGACAACAACAATAGTTTCACCAACATCAACTGAGGTAACAACAGCTTCCGCAGCAACAACACCTGCTGATGCAACAACAACAGAGGTAACAACAACACGTACTGAGGAGACAACAACAGCTGCTGCAACAACAACTGAGGTAACAACAGCTGCTATAACAACACCTGCAGCAACAACAACAGCTGAAACAACAACGCCTGCTGAAACAACAACGCTTGCTGCAACAACAACAGAGGCAACAACAACAGCTTCACAGACAACAACTGAGGCAACAACAGTTACTGCAACAACAGCAGCTATGGAAAGAACAGCAGTTGAAACAACAACAGCTGCTGAAACAACAACACCTGCTGTAACAACAGCTTCTGCAACAACAACAGAGGCAACAGCTTCACCACCAACAACTGAGGCAACAACAACTTCTGCAACAACAACACAGACTAAAGAGACAACAACAGCTGCAACAACAACATCTGCTGAGGAGACAACAACAGCTGCTGCAACAACAGAGGCAACAACAACAGCTTCTTCAACAACAACAGAGGCAACATCCTCAGCTGCAGAAACAACAACAGCTGTGGCAACAACAACATCTGAGGCAACAACAACAACAACTAAGGTAACAACAGCTGCAGTAAAACCATCACCTGCAGTTACAACACCTGCTGAGGAGACAACAGCTGCTGCAACAACAGAGGCAACAACAACAGCATCTCCAACAACAACTGAGGTAACAACAGCTTCTGCACCAAAAACACCTGCTGAGGAGACAACAACAGCTGCAACAAAAACACCTGCTCAGGAGACAACAACGGCTGCTGCAACAACAGAGGCAACAACAACAGCTTCACAGACAACAACTGAGGCAACAACAGTTACTGCAACAACAGCTGCAACAACAGCTGCAGTAACAACAGGTGCTGTAACAACAACACCTGCTGAGGAGACAACAACAGCTGCAACAACAAGAACTGCTGAGGAGACAACAACAGCTTCACCATCAACGGAGGCAACAACACCTGCTGCAACAACAGCTGCTGCAACAACATCACCTGCTGAGACAACATCAACCACTGCTGTAACAACAACACCTGCTGTAACAACAGTTTCTGCAACAACAGCAGAGGCAACAACAACAGTTTCACCAACATCACCTGAGGTAACAACAGCTTCTGCAGCAACAACACCTGCTGAGGCAACAACAACAGAGGCAACAACAACACCTACTGAGGAGACAACAACAGCTGCTGCAACAACAACTGAGGTAACAACAGCTGCTGTAACAACACCTGCAGCAACAATAACAGATGCAACAATAACAACAACTGAGGTAACAACAACACCTTCACAGACAACTGAGGCAACAACAGTTACTGTAACAAAAGCAGCTATGGAAACAACAGCAGTTGAAACAACAACAGCTGCTGAAACAACAACAGCTGCTGAAACAACAACACCTGCTGTAAAAACAGCTTCTGCAACAACAACAGCTTCACCACCAACAACTGAGGCAACAACAACTTCTGCAACAACAACATCTGCTGAGGAGATAACAACAGCTGCTGCAACAACAGACGCAACAACAACAGAGGCAACATCCTCAGCTGCAGAAACAACTACAGCTGTGGCAACAACAACATCTGAGGCGTCAACAAAAACTGAGGCAACAACAGTTACTGCAACAACAGTAGCTATGGAAACAACAGCAGCTGAAACAACAACAGCAGCTGAAACAACAACACCTGCTGTAACAACAACAAATTCTGCAACAACAACAGAGGCAACAACAACATCTTCACCAACAACTGAGGCAACAACAGTTACTGCAACAACAGCAGCAACAACAACAGCTGAAACAACAACGCTTGCTGCAACAACACCAGAGGCAACAACAACAGCTTCACAGACAACAACTGAGGCAACAACAGTTACTGCAACAACAGCTGCAACGACAGCTGCAGTAACAACAGGTGCTGTAACAACAACACCTGCTGAGGCAACAACAACAGCATCACCAATCCCCACTGAGGCAACAACAGCTGCTGCAACAACAACAGCTGCAACAACCACACCTGCAGTAACAACAACATCTCCTCCAACAACACCTGAGGTAGAAACAGCTTCTGCAACAACACCTGCTGAGGAGACAACAACAGCTGCAACAACAACAAGAACTGCTGAGGAGACAACAACAGCTTCACCATCAACTGAGGCAACAACAGCTGCTGAAACAACATCACCTGCTGAGACAACATTAACCACTGCTGTAAAAACAACACCTGCTGTAACAACAGTTTCTGCAACAACAGTAGAGGCAACAACAACAGTTTTACCAACATCAACTGAGGTAACAACAGCTTCTGCAGCAACAACACCAGCTGAGGCAACAACAACATCTGCTGAGGAGACAACAACAGCTGCTGCAACAACAGAGGCAACAACAACAGCTTCTTCAACAACAACAGAGGCAACATCCTCAGCTGCAGAAACAAAAACAGCTGTGGCAACAACAACATCTGAGGCAACAACAACAACTGAGTTAACAACAGCTGCAGTAACAACAACACCTGCTGAGGAGACAACAGCTGCTGCAACAACAGAGGCAACAACAACAGCTTCTCCAACAACAACTGAGGTAACAACAGCTGCTGTAACACCAACACCTGCATTTACAACAACAGCTGAAACAACGCCTGCTGAAACAACAATGCCTGCTGAAACAACAACGCTTGATGCAACAACAACAGCTTCACAGACAACAACTGAGGCAACAACAGTTACTGCAACAACAGCAGCTATGGAAACAACAGCAACTGAAACAACAACACCTGCTGTAACAACAACAAATTCTGCAACAACAACAGAGGCAAAAACAACATCTTTACCAACAACAACACAGGCAACAACAGCTTCTGCAGCAACAACACCTGCTGAGGCAACAACAACAGAGGCAACAACAACACCTACTGAGGAGACAACAACTGAGGCAACAACAACAGATTCTACAACAACAACTGAGGTAACAACAGCTGCTGTAACAACACCTGCAGCAACAACAACACCTTCACAGACAACAACTGAGGCAACAACAGTTACTGCACCAACAGCAGCTATTGAAACAACAGCAGTTGAAACAACAACAGCTGCTGAAACAACAACACCTGCTGTAACAAAAGCATCTGCAACAACAACGGAGGCAACAACAACAGCTTCACCACCAACAACTGAGGCAACAACAACTTCTGCAACAACAACACCTGCTGAAGAGGCAACAACAGCTGCTGCAACAACAGAGGCAACAACAACAGCTTCCTCAACAACAACAGAGGCAACATCCTCAGCTGCAGAAACAACTACAGCTGTGGCAACAACAACATCTGAGGCAACAACAACAACAACTGAGGTAACAACAGCTTCTGCAACAACAACAGAGGCAACAACAAAAGCTTCACCAACAACAACTGAGGCAAGAACAACTTCTGCAGCAACAACACCTGCTGAAGCAACAACAACAGCTGCACCAACAACACCTACTGAGGAGACAACAACATCTGCTGCAACAACAGAGGCAACAACAACAGCTTCTACAACAACAACTGAGGCAAAAACAGTTACTGCAGCAACAACTGAGGCAACAACAGCTTCTGCAGCAACAACACCTGCTGAGGCAACAACAACAGAGGCAACAACAACACCTACTGAGGAGACAACAACAGCTGCTGCAACAACAACTGAGGTAACAACAGCTTCTGTAACAACACCTGCAGCAACAACAACAGCTGAAACAACAACGCTTGCTGAAACAACAACGCTTGCTGCAACAAGAACAGAGGCAACAACAACACCTTCACAGACAACACCTGAGGCAACAACAGTTACTGCAACAACAGCAGCTATGGAAACAACAGCAGTTCAAACAACAACAGCTGCTGAAACAACACCACCTGCTGTAACAACAGCTTCTGCAACAACAACAGAGGCAACAACTTCACCACCAACAACTGAAGCACCAACAACTTCTGTAACAACAACACAGGCTGAAGAGACAACAACAGCTGCAACAACAACATCTGCTGAGGAGACAACAACAGCTGCTGCAACAACAGAGGCAACAACAACAGCTTCTTCAACAACAACAGAGGCAACAACAACACCTGCTGAGAAGACAACAGCTGCTGCAACAACAGAGGCAACAACAACAGCTTCTCCAACAACAACTGAGTTAACAACAGCTGCTGTAACACAAACACCTGCAGTTACAACAACAGCTGAAACAACGTCTGCTGAAACCACAATGCCTGCTGAAACAACAATGTTTGCTGAAACAACAACGCTTGCTGCAACAACAACAGAGGCAACAACAACAACTTCACAGACAACAACTGAGGCAACAACAGTTACTACAACTACAGCAGCTATGGAAACAACAGCAGCTGAAACAACAACAGCAGATGAAACAACAACAGCAGATGAAACAACAACAAATTCTGCAACAACAACAGAGGCAACAACAACATCTTCACCAACAACAACTGAGGCAACAACAGCTGCTGAGGAAACAACAACTGAGGCAACAACAACACCTACTGAGGTGACAACAACAGCTGCTGCAACAACAGAGGCAACAACAACAGCTTCTACAACAACAACTGAGGTACCAACAGCTGCTGCAACAACAACACCTGCTGAAACAACAACAGCTGAAATAACAATGCCTGCTGAAACAACAATGCTTGCTGCAACAGCAACAGAGGCAACAACAACAGCTTCACAGACAACAACTGAGGCAGCAACAGTTACTGCAACAACAACAGCTATGGAAACAACAGCAGCTGAAACAACAACACCTGCTGAGGAGACAAGAACAGCTGCTGTAATAACAACAGCTTCTGCAACAACAACAGAGGCAACAACAACAAAGGCAACACCTTCACCAACAACAACTAAGGCAACAACAACTTCTGCAACAACAACACAGGCTGAAGAGACAACAACAGCTGCAACAACAACAGCTGCTGAGGAGACAACAACAGCTGCTGCAACAACAGAGGCAACAACAACAGCTTCTTCAACAACAACAGAGGCAACAACAACAGTTTCACCAACATCAACTGAGGTAACAACAGCTTCTGCAGCAACAACACCTGCTGAGGCAACAACAACAGAGGCAACAACAACACCTACTGAGGAGACAACAACAGCTGCTGCAACAACAACTGAGGTAGCAACAGCTGCTGTAACAACACCTGCAGCAACAACAACAGCTGAAACAACAACGCCTGCTGAAACAACAACGCTTGCTGCAACAACAACAGAGACAACAACAACAGCTTCACAGACAACAACTGAGGCAACAACAGTTACTGCAACAACAGCAGCTATGGAAACAACAGCAGCTGAAACAACAACACCTGCTGTAACAACAACAAATTCTGCAACAACAACAGAGGCAACAACAACAGCTTCACCAACAACAACTGAGGCAACAACAACAGCTTCTGCAGCAACAACACCTGCTGAGGCAACAACAACAGAGGCAACAACAACACCTACTGAGGAGACAACAACAGCTGCTGCAACAACAACTGAGGTAACAACAGCTGCTGTAACAACACCTGCATCAACAACAACAGCTGAAACAACAACGCTTGCTGAAACAACAACGCTTGCTGCAACAAGAACAGAGGCAACAACAACACCTTCACAGACAACAACTGAGGCAACAACAGTTACTGCAACAACAGCAGCTATGGAAACAACAGCAGTTGAAACAACAACAGCTGCTGAAACAACAACACCTGCTGTAACAACAGCTTCTGCAACAACAACAGAGGCAACAGCTTCACCACCAACAACTGAGGCAACAACAACTTCTGCAACAACAACACAGACTAAAGAGACAACAACAGCTGCTGCAACAACAGAGGCAACAACAACAGCTTCTTCAACAACAACAGAGGCAACATCCTCAGCTGCAGAAACAACAACAGCTGTGGCAACAACAACATCTGAGGCAACAACAACAACAACTGAGGTAACAACAGCTGCAGTAACAACAACACCTGCTGAGGAGACAACAGCTGCTGCAACAACAGAGGCAACAACAACAGCTTCTCCAACAACAACTGAGGTAACAACAGCTGCTGTAACACCAACACCTGCAGTTACAACAACAGCTGAAACAACGCCTGCTCAAACAACAATGCCTGCTGAAACAACATCGCTTGCTGCAACAACAACAGAGGCAACAACAACAGCTTCACAGACAACAACTGAGGCAACAACAGTTACTGCAACAACAGCAGCTATGGAAACAACAGTAGCTGAAACAACAACACCTGCTGTAACAACAACAAATTCTGCAACAACAACAGAGGCAACAACAACAGCTTCACCAACAACAACTGAGGCAACAAACACAGCTTCTGCAGCAACAACACCTGCTGAGGCAACAACAACAGAGGCAACAACAACAACTACTGAGGAGACAACAACATCTGCTGCAAAAACAGAGGCAACAACAACAGCTTCTACAACAACAACTGAGGCAACAACAGCTTCTGCAGCAAAAACACCTGCTGAGGCAAAAACAACAGAGGCAACAACAGTTACTACAACTACAGCAGCTATGGAAACAACAGCAGCTGAAACAACAACAGCAGATGAAACAACAACAGCAGCCGAAACAACAACACCTGCTGTAACAACAACAAATTCTGCAACAACAATAGAGGCAACGACAACATCTTCACCAACAACAACTGAGGCAACAACAGCTGCTGCGGAAACAACAACAGAGGCAACAACAACAGCTTCACCAACAACAACTTCTGCAACAACAACTTCTGCAACAACAACATCTGCTGAAGAGACAACAACAGCTGCAACAACAACATCTGCTGAGGAGACAACAACAGCTGCTGCAACAACAGAGGCAACAACAACAGCTTCTTCAACAACAACAGAGGCAACAACAACACCTGCTGAGGAGACAACAGCTGCTGCAACAACAGAGGCAACAACAACAGCTTCACCACCAACAACTGAGGCAACAACAACTTCTGCAACAACAACATCTGCTGAGGAGACAACAACAGCTGCTGCAACAACAGAGGCAAAAACAACAGCTTCTTCAACAACAACAGAGGCAACATCCTCAGCTGCAGAAACAACTAGAGCTGTGGCAACAACAACATCTGAGGCAACAACAACAACAACTGAGGTAACAACAGCTTCTGCAACAACAACAGAGGCAACAACAAAAGCTTCACCAACAACAACTGAGGCAACAACAGCTGCTGCAGCAACAACACCTGCTGAGGCAACAACAACAGAGGCAACAACAACACCTACTGAGGAGACAACAACTGAGGCAACAACAACAGCTTCTACAACAACAACTGAGGTAACAACAGCTGATGTAACAACACCTGCAGCAACAACAACACCTTCACAGACAACAACTGAGGCAACAACAGTTACTGCACCAACAGCAGCTATTGTAACAGCAGTTGAAACAACAACAGCTGCAGAAACAACAACACCTGCTGTAACAAAAGCTTCTGCAACAACAACGGAGGCAACAACAACAGCTTCACCACCAACAACTTCTGCAACAACAACACCTGCTGAAGAGGCAACAACAGCTGCAACAACAACATCTGCTGAGGAGACAACAACAGCTGCTGCAACAACAGAGGCAACAACAACAGCTTCCTCAACAACAACAGAGGCAATATCCTCAGCTGCAGAAACAACTACAGCTGTGGCAACAACAACATCTGAGGCAACAACAACAACAACTGAGGTAACAACAGCTTCTGCAACAACAACAGAGGCAACAACAACAGCTTCACCAACAACAACTGAGGCAACAACAACTTCTGCAGCAACAACACCTACTGAGGCAACAACAACAGAGGCAACAACAACAGCTTCTCCAACAACAACTGAGGTAACAACAGCTGCTGTAACACCAACACCTGCAGTTACAACAACAGCTGAAACAACGCCTGCTGAAACAACAATGCCTGCTGAAACAACAACGCTTGCTGCAACAACAACAGAGGCAACAACAACAGCTTCACAGACAACAACTGAGGCAACAACAACAGCTTCTGCAGCAACAACACCTGCTGAGGCAACAACAACAGAGGCAACAACAACACCTACTGAGGACACAACAACATCTGCTGCAACAACTGAGGCAACAACAACAGCTTCTACAACAACAACTGAGGCAACAACAGTTACTGCAACAACAACAACTGAGGCAACAACAGCTTCTGCAGCAACAACACCTGCTGAGGCAACAACAACAGAGGCAACAACAACACCTACTGAGGAGACAACAACAGCTGCTGCAACAACAACTGAGGTAACAACAGCTTCTGTAACAACACCTGCAGCAACGACGACAGCTGAAACAACAACGCTTGCTGCAACAACAACAGAAGCAACAACAACACCTTCACAGACAACAACTGAGGCAACAACAGTTACTGCAACAACAGCAGCTATGGAAACAACAGCAGTTGAAACAACAACAGCTGCTGAAACAACAACACCTGCTGTAACAACAGCTTCTGCAACAACAACAACAGAGGCAACAACTTCACCACCAACAACTGAAGCAACAACAACTTCTGTAACAACAACACAGGCTGAAGAGACAACAACAGCTGCAACAACAACATCTGCTGAGGAGACAACAACAGCTGCTGCAACAACAGAGGCAACAACAACAGCTTCTCCAACAACAACTGAGTTAACAACAGCTGCTGTAACACCAACACCTGCAGCTACAACAACAGCTGAAACAATGCCTGCTGAAACCACAATGCCTGCTGAAACAACAATGTTTGCTGAAACAACAACGCTTGCTGCAACAACAACAGAGGCAACAACAACAACTTCACAGACAACAACTGAGAAAACAACAGTTACTACAACTACAGCAGCTATGGAAACAACACCTGCTGTAACAACAACAAATTCTGCAAGAACAACAGAGGCAACAACAACATCTTCACCAACAACAACTGAGGCAACAACAGCTGCTGACGAAACAACAACAGAGGCATCAACAACAGCTTCTGTAGCAACAACACCTGCTGAGGCAACAACAACAGAGGCAACAACAACACCTACTGAGGTGACAACAACAGCTGCTGCAACAACAGAGGCAACAACAGCTTCTACAACAACAACTGAGGTACCAACAGCTGCTGCAACAACAACACCTGCAGAAACAACAACAGCTGAAATAACAATGCCTGCTGAAACAACAATGCATGCTGCAACATCAACAGAGGCAACAACAACAGCTTCACAGACAACACCTGAGGCAGCAACAGTTACTGCAACAACAACAGCTATGGAAACAACAGCAGCTGAAAGAACAACACCTGCTGAGGAGACAAGAACAGCTGCTGCAATAACAACAGCTTCTGCAACAACAACAGAGGCAACAACAACAGCTTCACAGACAACAACTGAGGCAACAACAGTTACTGCAACAACAGCAGCTATGGAAACAACAGCAGCTGAAACAACAACACCTGCTGTAACAACAACAAATTTTGCAACAACAACAGAGGCAACAACAACAGCTTCACCAACAACAACTGAGGCAACAACAACAGCTTCTGCAGCAACAACACCTGCTGAGGCAACAACAACAGAGGCAACAACAACAGCTTCTACAACAACAACTGAGGAAACAACAGTTACTGCAACAACAACAACTGAGGCAACAACAGCTTCTGCAGCGACAACACCTGCTGAGGCAACAACAACACCTACTGAGGAGACAACAACAGCTGCTGCAACAACAACTGAGGTAACAACAGCTTCTGTAACAACACCTGCAGCAACAAAAACAGCTGAAACAACAACGCTTGCTGAAACAACAACGCTTGCTGCAACAACAACAGCTATGGAAACAACAGCAGTTGAAACAACAACAGCTGCTGAAACAACAACACCTGCTGTAACAACAGCTTCTGCAACAACAACAGAGGCAACAACTTCACCACCAACAACTGAAGCAACAACAACTTCTGTAACAACAACACAGGCTAAAGAGACAACAACAGCTGCAACAACAACATCTGCTGAGGAGACAACAACAGCTGCTGCAACAACAGAGGCAACAACAACAGCTTCTCCAACAACAACTGAGTTAACAACAGCTGCTGTAACACCAACACCTGCAGCTACAACAACAGCTGAAACAATGCCTGCTGAAACCACAATGCCTGCTGAAACAACAATGTTTGCTGAAACAACAACGCTTGCTGCAACAACAACAGAGGGAACAACAACAATTTCACAGACAACAACTGAGGCAACAACAGTTACTACAACTACAGCAGCTATGGAAACAACACCTGCTGTAACAACAACAAATTCTGCAACAACAACAGAGGCAACAACAACATCTTCACCAACAACAACTGAGGCAACAACAGCTGCTGAGGAAACAACAACAGAGGCAACAACAACAGCTTCACCAACAACAACTGAGGCAACAACAGCTTCTGCAGCAACAACACCTGCTGAGGCAACAACAACAGAGGCAACAGCAACACCTACTGAGGTGACAACAACAGCTTCTGCAACAACAACAGAGGCAACAACTTCACCACCAACAACTGAAGCAACAACAACTTCTGTAACAACAACACAGGCTGAAGAGACAACAACAGCTGCAACAACAACATCTGCTGAGGAGACAACAACAGCTGCTGCAACAACAGAGGCAACAACAACAGCTTCTCCAACAACAACTGAGTTAACAACAGCTGCTGTAACACCAACACCTGCAGCTACAACAACAGCTGAAACAATGCCTGCTGAAACCACAATGCCTGCTGAAACAACAATGTTTGCTGAAACAACAACGCTTGCTGCAACAACAACAGAGGCAACAACAACAATTTCACAGACAACAACTGAGGCAACAACAGTTACTACAACTACAGCAGCTATGGAAACAACACCTGCTGTAACAACAACAAATTCTGCAACAACAACAGAGGCAACAACAACATCTTCACCAACAACAACTGAGGCAACAACAGCTGCTGAGGAAACAACAACAGAGGCAACAACAACAGCTTCACCAACAACAACTGAGGCAACAACAGCTTCTGCAGCAACAACACCTGCTGAGGCAACAACAACAGAGGCAACAACAACAACTACTGAGGTGACAACAACAGCTGCTGCAACAACAGAGGCAACAACAACAGCTTCCTCAACAACAACTGAGGTACCAACAGCTGCTGCAACAACAACTGCAGAAACAACAACAGCTGAAATAACAATGCCTGCTGAAACAACAATGCTTGCTGCAACATCAACAGAGGCAACAACAACAGCTTCACAGACAACAACTGAGGCAGCAACAGTTACTGCAACAACAACAGCTATGGAAACAACAGCAGCTGAAACAACAACACCTGCTGTAACAACAACAAATTTTGCAACAACAACAGAGGCAACAACAACAGCTTCACCAACAACAACTGAGGCAATAACAACAGCTTCTGCAGCAACAACACCTGCTCAGGCAACAACAACAGAGGCAACAACAACACCTACTGAGGAGACAACAACATCTGCTGCAAAAACAGAGGCAACAACAACAGCTTCTACAACAAGAACTAAGGCAACAACAGTTACTGCAACAACAACAACTGAGGCAACAACAGCTTCAGCAGCAACAACACCTGCTGAGGCAACAACAACAGAGGCAACAACAACACCTACTGAGGAGACAACAACAGCTGCTGCAACAACAACTGAGGTAACAACAGCTGCTGTAACAACAACTGCAGCAACAACAACAGCTGAAACAACAACGCTTGCTGAAACAACAACGCTTGCTGCAACAAGAACAGAGGCAACAACAACACCTTCACAGACAACAACTGAGGCAACAACAGTTACTGCAACAACAGCAGCTATGGAAACAACAGCAGTTGAAACAACAACAGCTGCTGAAACAACAACACCTGCTTTAACAACAGCTTCTGCAACAACAACAGAGGCAACAACTTCACCACCAACAACTGAAGCAACAACAACTTCTGTAACAACAACGCAGGCTGAAGAGACAACAACAGCTGCAACAACAACATCTGCTGAGGAGACAACAACAGCTGCTGCAACAACAGAGGCAACAACAACAGCTTCTTCAACAACAAAAGAGGCAACATCCTCAGCTGCAGAAACAATTACAGCTGTGGCAACAACAACATCTGAGGCGTCAACAAAAACTGAGGCAACAACAGTTACTGCAACAACAGTAGCTATGGAAACAACAGCAGCTGAAACAACAACAGCAGCTGAAACAACAACACCTGCTGTAACAACAACAGAGGCAACAGCTTCACCACCAACAACTGAGGCAACAACAACTTCTGCAACAACAACACAGGCTGAAGAGACAACAACAGCTGCAACAACAACATCTGCTGAGGAGACAACAACAGCTGCTGCAACAACAGAGGCAACAACAACAACAGCTTCTTCAACAACAACAGAGGCAACATCCTCAGCTGCCGAAACAACAACAGCTGTGGCAACAACAACATCTGAGGCAACAACAACAACTGAGGTAACAACAGCTGCAGTAACAACAACACCTGCTGAGGAGACAACAGCTTCTGCAACAACAGAGGCAACAACAACAGCTTCTCCAACAACAACTGAGGTAACAACAGCTTCTGTAACACCAACACCTGCAGTTACAACAACAGCTAAAACAACGCCTGCTGAAACAACAATGCCTGCTGAAACAACAACGCTTGCTGCAACAAGAACAGAGGCAACAACAACACCTTCACAGACAACAACTGAGGCAACAACAGTTACTGCAACAACAGCAGCTATGGAAACAACAGCAGTTGAAACAACAACAGCTGCTGAAACAACAACACCTGCTGTAACAACAGCTTCTGCAACAACAACAGAGGCAACAACTTCACCACCAACAACTGAGGCAACAACAACTTCAGCAACAACAACACAGGCTGAAGAGACAAGAACTTCTGCAACAACAACACAGGCTGAAGAGACAAGAACTTCTGCAACAACAACAGCTGCTGCAACAACAGAGGGAACAACAACAGCTTCTTCAACAACAACAGAGGCAACATCCTCAGCTGCCGAAACAACTACAGCTGTGGCAACAACAACATCTGAGGCGACAACAACAACTGAGGCAACAACAGTTACTGCAACAACAGCAGCTATGGAAACAACAGCAGCTGAAACAACAACACCTGCTGTAACAACAACAAATTCTGCAACAACAGCAGAGGCAATAACAACAGCTTCACAGACAACAACTGAGGCAACAACAGTAACTGCAACAACAGCTGCAGTAACAACAGGTGCTGTAACAACAACACCTGCTGAGGAAACAACAACAGCATCACCAAACCCCACTGAGGCAACAACAGCTTCTGCAACAACAACAGAGGAAACAACTTCACCAACAACAACTGAGGCAACAACAACTTCTGCAACAACAACACATACTGAAGAGACAACAACAGCTGCTGCAACAACAGAGGCAACAACAACAGCTTCTCCAACAACAACTGAGGTAACAACAGCTGCTGTAACACCAACACCTGCAGTTACAACAACAGCTGAAACAACAATGCCTGCTGAAACAACAACGCTTGCTGCAACAACAACAGAGGCAACAACAACAGCTTCACAGACAACAACTGAGGCAACAACAGTTACTGCAACAACAGCAGCAATGGAAACAACAGCAGCTGAAACAACAACACCTGCTGTAACAACAACAAATTCTGCAACAACAACACAGGCAACAACAACAGCTTCACCAACAACAACTGAGGCAACAACAACAGCTTCTGCAGCAACAACACCTGCTGAGGCAACAACAACAGAGGCAACAACAACACCTACTGAGGAGACAACAACATCTGCTGCAACAACAGAGGCAACAACAACAGCTTCTACAACAACAACTGAGGCAACAACAGTTACTGCAACAACAGCAACTGAGGCAACAGCAGCTTCTGCAGCAACAACACCTGCTGAGGCAACAACAACAGAGGCAACAACATCACCTACTGAGGAGACAACAACAGCTGTAACAACAACATCTGCTGAGGAGACAACAACAGCTGCTGCAACAACAGACGCAACAACAACAGCTTCTTCAACAACAACAGAGGCAACATCCTCAGCTGCAGAAACAACTACAGCTGTGGCAACAACAACATCTGAGGCGTCAACAAAAACTGAGGCAACAACAGTTACTGCAACAACAGTAGCTATGGAAACAACAGCAGCTGAAACAACAACAGCAGCTGAAACAACAACACCTGCTGTAACAACAACAAATTCTGCAACAACAACAGAGGCAACAACAACATCTTCACCAACAACAACTGAGGCAACAACAGTTACTGCAACAACAGCAGCAACAACAACAGCTGAAACAACAACGCTTGCTGCAACAACACCAGAGGCAACAACAACAGCTTCACAGACAACAACTGAGGCAACAACAGTTACTGCAACAACCACACCTACAGTAACAACATCTCCTCCAACAACACCTGAGGTAGAAACAGCTTCTGCAACAACAACACCTGCTGAGGAGACAACAACAGCTGCAACAACAGAAGCAACAACAACAGCTTCTCCAACTTCAACTGAGGTAACAACAACAGCTTCACCAACAACAACTGAGGCAACAACAACTTCTGCAGCAACAACACCTAGTGAGGCAACAACAACAGAGGCAACAACAACACCTTTGCCAACAACAACTGAGGTAACAACACCTGCTGTAACAACAACAAATTCTGCAACAACAATAGAGGCAACAACAACAGCTTCACCAACAACAACTGAGGCAACAACAACAGCTTCACCACCAACAACTGAGGCAACAACAACTTCTGCAACAACAACACCTGCTGAAGAGGCAACAACAGCTGCAACAACAACATCTGCTGAGGAGACAACAACAGCTGCTGCAACAACAGAGGCAACAACAACAGCTTCTTCAACAACAATAGAGGCAACATCCTCAGCTGCAGAAACAACTACAGCTGTGGCAACAACAACTGAGGTAACAACAGCTGCTGCAACAACAACACTTCTTGCAACAGCAACACCTGTTGTAACAACAACTCCTGCGGCAACAGTGCCAGCTGTAACAACAATGCCTATCACAACAACAACAGCGGCTGTAACAACAACAGCTGCTGCAACAACAGCCGCTGCAACAACAACGCCTTCTATGACAACAACAGCTGCTGCAACAACAACAGAGGCAACAACAACAGCTTTACAAACAACAACTGAGGTGACAAAAGCAGCTGAAACAACAACACCTGGTGCAACCACAGCTTCCACAACAACATCGCCTTCTACAACAACGATACCTTCTGTGACAACGACAGCTGCTATAACAACACCTGCTGTAACCACAGCTTCCACAACAACAATGCCTACGACAACAACAACAGCTGCCATAACTACAACAGCTGCTACAACAGAAACACCTGCTGTAACAACATCTGTATCAAGAACAGTTGTTGTAGCACCTACGACTGCCGCACCTACAACTGTTGCACCTACAACTGCAGCACCTTCAACTGCAGCACTCATTACCAGAAGTGTAACTTTTAGATCTCGTCTAAACACATTTACAAGCGACCTGCTGAATCCATCATCTGCGGCTTTCACAAATCGAGCTTCAATGATAAAGACACAGGTAAATCTCACCCTTAGAATAAAATCTGCTGGTACACCTACTGAATTATTTTATCAGAGAACTCAAGCCCCCACACAAAGAACTGAAATGTTATGGTAACACTTTATAATACAGCCCCTGATTTACAGCGTAATTGTGTTGTGTGAATTAGGTACCAAGAAGATACACTTCCTACTGCAGTAAGTACTTTATTGGTACCTGATTCATACAAGGATTTTACACTGTAAATCGCAGGCTGTATAATAAAGTGTTATCAAAGTTATCATTAAAAACAAGTGTCATAAAATGTCAATAACCTTCAATAGGCTTAACAATTATTCTTCCATTTCCTCAATGATGCTTCTCTCTTCTTGAAAATATATTTTTATAGATGTTGGTGGTACATTATCTCTACAATAAAATGCAAGACATTTCTGAGTCACACATACAATAAGAATTTAAATGTACTACCATGGGCTGCTGCTCATCTTCTTACAACGAGGCATTTGGCAAGTTCCAAGCACTAAGAAGAGCATTAAGGCATGCTAAACTTCAATACTTATACTGTATATGATAAAACATGTTATGTAAACTTGAAAATGGTGCTGGACAATTTCCTAAGTAGAACATTTCCCCACCAGGAAAGGGAACAAATACAAGTTGAAAACATGTGAACACTACCCAGGAATCCACATGTAGAAACTTAATGTTAGTGTAAAAGTTTAATAGTTAATCTATTCTTTAAACCCAGGAGTGCCCATAATCTTTCCCCTCCTGTCTGTCTGCCTCTATGCCTCAATTTGTTTCATGCATTACAGAAAGCACAGAAAACACAAGAAAAATGCAAACAGAAAAATTAGGAAACATTCATCTTCATGCTTGCTAGACAGTCATAGAATTGATGACAGAGACATCAACAGGAATATATCAAAACAAATAAAACTACACCTCTAGCTCGCTGTACAACTTATCTCATACACACACAGTTTAGTGTAAGGAAAAAAGTGTTTAAATACAATTTGTTTTCTGTTTCTGCAGCTTGAACCTAGTTTCCAAAGAGCATTTCCTACCTCTTTCAAGTCCTTGGACGTGGTGTCATTCAGGTAATTTCTTAAGACTTATCGTGTTACAATTGAAGAGTAGTGGCCTAAATCTGATATTTCAAACAATATTCTTTGTTCCTCCTTCTGCAGAAATGGATCAATAATCAATGACATGAACCTTAGCTTTGAAAGCACATCTGTTCCTAATAACACTCAGATTGCGAGTGTTTTGATGAGTGCAGCTTCAAACGTCACCGGCTTCGACATTGAAGGCAGCTCCATCTACGTGAATGGCATATGTAAGCAATATTGTGTGCTACTTGATCAAAAATATCAAAAAGTTGCACAACTGTTTATTAAACTTATGTTTTGTTTCCATTTCTCCTTATTTACAGTTTCAAGTGGAGTAAGCCACAAGATCAGTCTCGTCACTGCATCCTGCCTGGTACTGTTGTCATGGCTACTGTCAAGCCAGCAATAGCATCAATGCTGATTTCCATTTGAATTGCCATCAGAACATGACTGCCATCACTGGTATGAAAAAGGACTGTTGTCAGTAAAAATCCAAGATTCATAATTGTCTTCGGTCTTGTCTGGTTTTGGATGATCTATCAAATTCATTGTTGCACTGACGGACACATTAATGATAGTGGATTAGGTATGTCTATCGAACTGAACACGTTTCTGTGTGGGAACAGAATGACAGCCAACTTCAAGCACCTGGTCCATTGAATCATCACTAGAATATTAAGCCAACAATATAGCAACACTTTCTATTAAGCCCTGGGATGTCAGAAAATAATTGCACTATTGCACTATTAATGTACAAATGCATCTTTCTTCACTGAGCACTATGCTATAGCAATATCTAACTTAGAGTCAATTACTAATGCTGCCTTCTTTAGTCTTGTTCGCCAAACAAGTAAAATTAGCCACACTGCAAGTAAAAACATAAAATCACTCTCACCATTGTCTGAATGCAGTTTATTTTGAAACATGCAGACTGTGAAATATGAAAGCTAGATTTCAAACTGGACTGAAATGAGTCTTCATCAAGATAGGTCTTTTGTAATTTGCACAAGCAAAGATTATTCAAAATGCTGTTGTTTTACTTTAACCTTAAAATTAACTAAACGTTTCTGTACTCTCCAAATGTAAAATTCAGGTTTAGGTTTCAAAACAATGCACTGTCAATTTCCTTATTTATACAGTGTATTTATGTAATCATTCATAGCTGAATTCTGTGAGAGTTCTTTCAGTTTGTATAATGTCTGTAAGAAACTTTGCAATGATCAGAATACAAAATATTTGAAGAATCTAAATTGTCTCTTGTGTGATGTTTTGCAATTTTGGTGGGTGTGTTATGGCATGTTTAATGTCAGGAGCTTTAATTAAAGCCTTGGTGATGTTCACACACAATCAAACCCTACCGTGTGATTTCATATGCGATTTCACAATAGCGTCTTACAATCAGCCGGTCTCAGCCTTTGTTGTGGCAGTGAATCAGGTTTGTTCAGAAAGAGAGAAATGGGAGTGGTACATAGTTCACTTTGGCTATGACATTGTTATTTATTCAAATACTGCCAGACAGTCTGAGAGATGTGTTGTTCTTAAATTACCTCAAACTCAGAGTTACCACCAGAATCAAAACAAGTATCAACCATTGTCAGAGTTAATTTTCCATGATGGCTCTCACAAAAAAAAGAAACATTTTAATAGACAGTTGAAACAGACTTAAGGCTACCAAAGTAAGAATAATGTTTATCATACATCTTCTTAGTAACTAGCCATTTACTCATTAAATGAAAACTTCTCTTTTGTGCCAAAAAACAAGAGAGTTGTGATCTGTGTACATGGCAATGAACAATGAACTTGAGCCAACATAAACTTCAAAGTGCTGCAGCGCTTTTTCAGAGTAGCAAATTGGGTGATCAATACTCTTGCAGCAATTCCATTAAATTCAGTTCAGTTTTATTTATATAGAGCCAAATCATAACTGAAGTTATCTCAGGGCACTTTTCATATAGAGCAGGTATAGCACATACTGTTTAAAATATTATTTACAGAGACCCAAGAATTCCCACCATGAGTAAGCCCTTGGCAACAGTGGCAATGAAAAACCCACTTTTAACATGTGGAAACCTTGAGCAGACTCCATTGTCTTCCTGAGCCAAATCATCCAAATGATGCAAATGTAAATGGAATTTTTAAATAAATCAAGTTTCAAAACTATTAACGTGCAAGCCATCAACCTGACAGATATTGCAAGAACTACAGTAAAGTAAAACATGGAATAACGTGCTCTTTGCTCCAACCCTAACTCAGTCAGATTTATGTTGAAGGTGGTGTCAGTCATTAATGCACTGTCAGAATAATGTTTATATAATTATCCATTCATATATAATTATGTGTATTTCTAAGCTTACCTTTATTTTTGAAGAATTTGAAGTACAATCTTCCTAATTATCAGAATACAAACATGTCAAATTAAAAAAAATGTATCTTAAAACATTTTATAATCTTAATTCACCAACAACTGAGGCAACAACCTCAGATGCTGAAACAACAACATCTGAGGGAACAACAACATCTGAGGCAACAACAATAGCTGAGACAACAACAACAACTGAAACAACAACAACACCTGTAGCAACAGAAACAGCTGAAACGACAACGCTTTCTGATACAACAACGCTTCCTGCAACAACAACAGAGGCAACAAGTGAGGCAACAACCACAGCTGCTGACACAAAAACACCTGTGGCAACAGGAATAACTGAGGCAACAACAACAGCTGAAACAACAACAACTGAGACAATAACCACAGCTGCTGAAGCAACAACAGCTGTGGCAACAACGACAGAGGCAACAACACCTTCACCAACAACAACTGAGGCAACAACAGCTGCTGCAACAACAACAGAGGCAACAACAACAGCTGAAACAACAACAACAACTGAGACAAGAAAAACACCTGTGGCGACAACAACAGCTGAAACAACAACAGCTGAATCAACAACGACAGTTGCTGCAACAACAACAACTGAGGCAACAACAGCAGCTGTGGCAACATCAACATCTGAGGCAACAACAACAGCTGAAACAACAACAGCAAGTGAGGCAACAACCACAGCTGCTACAACAACAACAGCTTCACCAACAACAAGTGAGGCAACAACAACAGCTGAAACAACTGAGACAGCAACCACAGCTGTGACAAAAACAACATCTGAGGCAACAACAGCTGCTGCAAGAACAACAGAGGAAACAACAACAGCTTCACCAACAACAACTGAGGCAACAACCACAGCTGCTGACACAACAACAGCTATGGTAACAACAACATCTGAAGTAACAACAACATCTGAGGGAACAACAATATCTGAGGCAACAACAACAGCTGAAACAACAACAAAAACTGAGGCAACAACCACAGCTTCTGAAGCAACAACAGCTGTGGCAAAAACAGCATCTGAGGCAACAACATCACCTGCTGTAACAACAACAGCTGCTGTGACAACAACGCATGCAGTAACAACACCTGCTACAACAACACCTCCTGCAACAACAGCTTCCACAACAGCAACGCCTACGACAACAACAACTCTTGCGAAAACAACAACACCGTCTGTGATGACCACTGCAACAATAACTACAACTGCCGTCACAACACCTGCTGCAACAACAGCTGCCATAACTACAACAACTGCTTCAACAAGAACACCTCCTGTAACAACAGCTGCGGCAACAACGCATGCTATGACAACAACTGTTGCTACAACAACAACACCTGTTGTAACAACATCTGCTGCAGCAACAACACTTGCTGTAACAACAACAGCTGCCACAACAATGCCTGTTGTAACAACAGTTGTGGCAACAACTACCACCGTTGAACCTATTTATACTATCTCAGCAGACTTGCAAGGAGAACCGTTTTCAGGTAACCTTACTGACCCCAACAGCAGTCAATACAAAGATCTTGAACAACGAGTTGTATCAACGGTGAGTAGAATTTCAAATTGAATTCATTTTTTATTGACTGTGTCAGTGTTGTGAATGAGTGATTGGACAGAATATTTAAACTGACAAATCTGTTAATTTGAAAATTAATTTCGGTGAAATTTGCATTTCCGTTTAAATTCAAAGACAATTGTGCTTGAAAGCTACTCAAAGTCTTTCAATGATCTTTTCTTTTTGCAGTGCACTGTCATATACAGAGGAAGATTTGGTAGTCACTTTGATCACTGCTTTGTGAGAAAGTTCAGGTAAAAACATTTTTACAGTGGTTCACTGACTTTGCATTATATTCAGTAATACGGTCTTAAAATTGGTACATGACACAAAGCAACAGAATCGTTTCTTGTCCCATTTTGTTTCATAATATAGCCCTGGTGCACCTCAAACACGAGTGGACGGAACTCTGGTAGAAATGGGGATTGTGTTCAATCGGACTACTCCTACTGCAGAACTTCCACAGAATAATGTCATTGCTCAAGTCTTTCTTGAAGCTGTAAATAATTCCAACAATAGCTTCAACATAAGCATAAATCCCACCTCAGTCGTAACATTGGGTAAGTAGACACGGCACAATGTTTCACTCTAATCAGTATGTAAAACATTTGAAACAACATTCTGTTCTGCTCTGGTTTTAAATAAGTCAACAACAAAATAATGTTACTACAGCTAAGTTTATCAGTGTTGTACAGTCCAATCCATCCATTCAGCAGTGGATTGTGGGGCAGGATGAGCTATTCTCTAAGCTATCCAATCCATCCATTCAGCAGTGGATTGTGGGGCAGGATGAGCTATTCTCTAAGCTACCCTGTATTCAGCCAGAATGCTTGTTTTGTAAATAATTTGTTTTTAACTTTAAGTTGTTTTTTTTTTTTTTAAATGATCAACTTTAGAACTGGATAAGATGCAAAAAAATCTGTAAAGCCAACTCTTCCTAAACCTTTTATGATGGCTGTTAAAAGTCTGTGAAAGTGGTTCCAAAGTCAGTTCCACTTCAAACAAGGATAAAGAAATCATTTTGGTTTGGGCATGGATACTTTTTTACTTTTTCTTTTAAAAACATGTTTTTACAGACGGTCCAGTTCCAGCTGCATCTACAACTGCCACACCTACAACTGTTGTACCCACAACTGCAGCACCTGCAACTGTAGCACCTACAACTGCCGCACCTACAACTGTTGCACCTACAACTGCAGCACCTTCAACTGCAGCACTCATTACAACAAGTGTGACTTTTAGATCTCGTCTAAACACATTTACAAGCGACTTGCTGAATCCATCATCTGCGGCTTTCACAAATCGACCTTCAATGATAAAGACACAGGTAAATCTCACCCTTGGAATAAAATCTGCTGGTACACCTACTGAATTATTTTATCAGAGAGCTCAAGCCCCCACACAAAGAACTGAAATGTTATGCTAACACTTTATAATACAGCTCCTGATTTACAGCGTAATTGTGTTGTGTGAATTAGGTACCAAGAAGATACTAACCACTTCCTACTGCAGTAAGTACTTTACTGGTACCTGATCCATACAAGGATTTTACACTGTAAATCGCAGGCTGTATAATAAAGTGTTATCAAAGTTATCATTAAAAACAAGTGTCATAAAATGTAACGTAAATAATGTAATGTAAATAACCTTCAATAGGCTTAACAATTATTCTTCCATTTCCTCAATGATGCTACATCTTGGAAATATATTTTTGTGTACTACCATGGGCTGCTGCTCATCTTGTTACAACGAGGCATTTGGCAAGTTCCAAGCACTAAGAAGAATGGGCATTAAGGCATGCTAAACTTCAATACTTATACTGTATATGATAAAACATGTTATGTAAACTTGAAAATGGTCCTGGACAATTTCCTAAGTAGAAACTTTCTCCACCAGGAAAGGGAACAAATACAAGTTGAAAACATGTGAACACTACCCAGAAATACACATGTAGAAACTTAATGTTAGTGTAAAAGGTTAATAGTTAATCTATTCTTTAAACCCAGTAGTGCCCAAAATGTTCCCCTCCTGTCTGTCTGTCTCTATGCCTCAGTTTGTTATCTGCACTACAGAAAGCACAGAAAACACAAGAAAAATGCAAACAGGAAAATTAGGAAACATTCATCTTCATGCTTGCTAGACAGTCATAGAATTGATGACAGAGACATCAAAGAGAATATATCAAGACAAATAATACTACACCTCCACCTTGCTGTACAACGTATCTCATATACACACAGTTCAATGTACAGCAAAGAGTGTTTAAATACAATTTGTTTTCTGTTTCTGCAGCTTGAACCTAGTTTCCAAAGAGCATTTCCTTCCTCCTTCAAGTCCTTGGACGTGGTGTCATTCAGGTAATTTCTTAAGACTTATCGTGTTACAATTTAAGGGTAGTGGCCTAAATCCGATATTTCAAACAGCATTTATTGTTTCTCCTTCTGCAGAAATGGATCCATCATCAATGACATGAACCTTAGCTTTGAAAGCACATCTGTTCCTAATAACACTCAGATTGCGAGTGTTTTGATGAGTGCAGCTTCAAACGTCACCGGCTTCGACATTGAAGGCAGCTCCATCTACGTGAATGGCATATGTAAGCAATATTGTGTGCTACTTGATCAAAAATATCAAAAAGTTGCACAACTGTTTATTAAACTTATGTTTTGTTTCCATTTCTCCTTATTTACAGTTTCAAGTGGAGTAAGCCACAAGATCAGTCTCGTCACTGCATCCTGCCTGGTACTGTTGTCATGGCTACTGTCAAGCCAGCAATAGCATCAATGCTGATTTCCATTTGAATTGCCATCAGAACATGACTGCCATCACTGGTATGAAAAAGGACTGTTGTCAGTAAAAATCCAAGATTCATAATTGTCTTCGGTCTTGTCTGGTTTTGGATGATCTATCAAATTAGTTTTTACACATTAATGACAGTGGATTAGGTATGTCTGTCAAACTGAACATGTTTCTGTGTCAGAACTTTAAGTACCTGGTCCATTGAATCATCACTAGAATAATAAGCCAAACATATAACAACACTTTATATTAAGCCTGGGGATTTCAGAAAATAAATGCACTATTAATGTACAAATGCACCTTTCTTCACTGAGCACTGTGCTATTGCAACATTTAACTACTGCTGTCTTCTTTAGTCTTGTTCCCTAAACAAGTAAAATCAGCCACATTGGAAAGTAAAACCATAAAATCACTCTCACCATTGTCTGACTGCAGTTTATTTTAAAACATGCAGATTGAGAAATATGAAAGCTAGATTTCAAACTGGACTGTGAAATGAGTCTTTATCAAGATAGGTCTATTCAATATGCTGTTATTTTACTTTGACCTTAAAATTAACTAAACATTTCTGTACTCTCCAAATGTACAATTCATGTTTAGGTTTCACTTGCTAGCGTAGCAACATAACAGCTCCACAGAGAGCACATTGTAAAGGGAACGTGTCTTAAATTAAATGATGGAAAACGTGCAGCTGGGCTGCACACCCCAACCCTGAAGCAATGCATATAGTTTTATTAAAGATGGTGATATACAGTATACATCAAAACAATGCACTGTCAATTTTCTTATTTATACAATGCATTTATGTAATCATGTATTCTGTGAGAGTTCTTGTAGGTTGTACAATTTCTGTCAGAAACTTTGCAATGGTCAAAATACAAAATATTTGAAGCATTTAAATAGTCTCTTGTGTGATGTTTTGCAGTTTTGGTGGGTGTGTCATGACATGTTTAATGTCAGGAGCTTTAATTAAAGCCTTGGTGATGGTGATGTTCACACACAGTCAAACCCTACCATGTGATTTCATATGCGATTTCACAATAGCGTCTTACAATCAGCCAGTCTCAGCCTTTGTTGTGGCAGTGAATCAGGTTTGTTCAGAAAGAGAGAAATGGGAGTGGTACATAGTTCACTTTGGCTATGACATTGTTATTTATTCAAATATTGCCAGACAGTCTGAGAGATGCGTTGGTCTTAAATCACCCCAAACTCAGTGTTACCACCAGAATCAAAACAAGCATCAACCACTGTCGGAGTTAATTTTCCATGATGGCTCTCACAATAAAAGATGCATTTTAATAGACAGTTGAAAAAGACTTAAGGCCACCAAAACAAGAATAATGTTTATCAATAATGTTTAATAATAATAATGTTTACATCTTAGGAACTTGCCATTTACTCATTAAATGAAAACTTCTCTTTTGTGCCAAAAAACAAGAGGGTTGTGATCTGTGTACATGGCAATGAACAATGAACTTGAGCCAACATAAACTTCAAAGTGCTGCAGCGTTTTTTCAGAGTAGCAAATTGGGTGATCAATACTCTTGCAGCAATTCAATTAATTTTTATTTTATTTATACAGAGCCAAATCATAACAGACGTTATCTCAGGGCACTTTTTATATATAGCAGGTATAAACCATACATAAAATACAGAGACCCAATAATCCCCACCATGAGCATGCACTTGGCAACAGTGGCAATGAAAAACTCACTTTTAACATGCAGACACCTCGAGCAGACTCAGGCTCTGGGTGGCTCGTCATCTGCCTTGACCTGTTGGGTTGAGAGAGAAAGAGATAGGTGGGAAAGGGGAGAGAGAGAGAGAGAGAGAGAGGGACAGCACCACTCCCCCTGGCACTGACATCCACCTCCAGCAAATGCCATGACTGTGTACTGTAGAAGGTTGTCGGGGGTGACAAAGGCGGAAATCTCAGACACACAAGGGGTTAAAGGGACTTGCCAATAACCCTTTAGTGGATCAAGTTTGATGATGAATTTATCTGAACAAACCCTGTCCATACAATCCTCCATTTGGGGTAGAGGATACAAGTCAGCTTTTGTTACTCCATTTACTTTTTGAAAGTCTGTGCAAAAACATGTCAGGTTTGGGCACAAGCAGACACGGAGAACTCCACGCACAGGACATGGGGACAGCTAACACCATTTCCAGGAAGCAGGTGACCTCCAGCTGGAGAAGTGCACGTTTAGCAGGGTTAACGCAATAAGCCAGCTGTTTAATAAGGAGATGGTCACCAATATCCATATCATGTGGTGCTGGACGGAGTGTAAACGACTGACATCTTCCTGGGCTTAATCTTCCAAATGATGCAAATGCAAATGGGATTTTAAATAAAGCAAGGTTCAAGCCATCACTCTCAGGACAGTATTGAGAAGGAGGTACAGGCGCAATGGTGTACACAATGGATGATGAAGGAATAACTACAGCAAAATCATGAGTGAAATATGACTTCAGCATATTATTGTGACACACACAGGACTTTCTATTATGATCAGGGTTACCGACAACATAGTCAGTTTCACTCAATTTATTTTCCACTACATAGGGACCACAAAACTTTGCCTTAAGGGCAGAACCAGGAATTGGAAGGAGAGCCACTACTTTGTCACCAACTTGGAAATTTCTGAAATTTGCACCTTGGGACTGAGGATGATGTGCAATGGATTGTTGGTGATTCATGGACAGCGAGGGTATGACTTGAGTGAAGAGTTTTGACATAAAATTGGAACCTTGGTCTGTCTGAATGGATTTTGGCAAGCCAAAACTGGAGAAGAAATTTACAAGGGCTTTGGCCTTGAGCGTGCATAATAGTTTCGGGATTGTGGCAACCCAGGGGATTCAGAGGCAAGATTCACAATAAAAGAGGAGACTTGGAGACAGCTGACATAAACAAAAAAAGTGTCCTTTAATAAGGAATTCAGGGGAGAGGGGAGGGGGTCAAACTTTAACTGAAGGTTCCTCCCGTCCGGGGTCTTTTTCTCTGGGGCCTTCTTCAGCGTGGGGTTGTCCTGCCTTCCTGGGGAGCAAAGCAGAGAAAGAGCCGTGAGTCCTTGTAGTTACCCTTGTTTCTAATCCGGTTGGTCTTTTCCTAGTCAATACTCTTCCTGCCACCCTCTGGGCGAAGAGCCTCCACACTGTGTCCAAACTGCCACTCTTATGTTGCCTGGCAGCTTGACGAGTAGCTGCCTCCCCTGATTACCTGATGGCTTGCAGGTGGGACCAATTCCACGTGCCCAGAGGCTGCAATACATGGACAGGGTAAAACACTCCCTCTATCACCTCCCCCAATCTAAGCTTGGGGACCCGCCTCTTGTGCTGGATGAGCTTGGCTGTTTCCCCTGGTTTGCCACAGGATATTGTGTGGCAGTGCACATCAAGGTCAAAATGATGATGTTGTGATTTTGTTTTGGGGAGCCCACCAACACAATCAAGGATTATATGTTCAAAGGTTCTCCTATCACTGGAATTGGTTGCCGTGGAGCAGGGGGAATAACCTGGTTTGGTTTACCGCTAACCTGACAGATATGGCAAGAACTACAGCACTTGGTCACACTGGCTTTTAAACCTGGCCAAAAGAAATAGCGCAAGATGTGATGGTAAATCTTTTTTTATTCCTAAATGACCAGAAAAACTATCATCATGTGCAAGGCTGAGGACTTGAGGGCGAAATTTCTGAGGCACAACTACCTGTTGAAATGAATTCCAACATAGATCCCTAGACGAGGGAGGATACCAATTATGCATTAATACACTGTTATCAATGCTGTACACACAGGGACTCTTAGTTGGCAGCAGATGATAGGCTCATAACCAGAGTTGAGTTGGTCTGCTGCGCATGGATAAACAGTCCTGGAGGTCCATTCATGATGTGGCCAACTTCAAGGAAGTTGTTAAAGTTAAAATTATTGGCATAAAAATTAGACTAATGACAATTGAACCCTGTTATATCGATGAGTCCACACATAATATTTTCAGTATGTGTTTAAATTAAAATAATAGAGTATCACGTGCTATAATCATATTTAGAACCAATATGTATTTAACTCAACATGCCTATGTTCACTTGCAGTGGTAATACTACTTTAAACTACTGCTTAAAATACTTTAAAAATCCTACTATAGTCCAAATTGTAGGTGCTTGGCAAACAAATATTAAAACATATTGTCGACTTACAGTCCCAATTCAGAATTGCCTGTATGAAATATATCCAGATAGTTGAGGAATTTGACTTAAACAGTACAGTAAAACATGGAATAGTGTGCTCTTTGCTCCAATCTTCCGAATGATCAGAATACAAGCATGTCAAATTAAAATATATATATATATATATATATATATATATATATAAACATATAAATATATATAACCTTAAGTGGGTGTAAAATCACAGCATGATAGAGACAAAGTAAGCCTCCCTAATGAACTGACACTTTCTATTAAACAATTTCTAAAACTTTTATTTTTGTAGGCTTATTTGTTTTTCAATCAACTTGTGAAGTTACAACCAGTTCACTGTGACATTAGAACTCACCTGAGACCCTGCAGCACCACCTGCCTGTGTTGCCATAAAAAGCTGCTGCAAACATGCTGAGAAATGGACTCAAACTAGCTAGGACAATCCACGTGAAATTTAAATATAAAATCAAATGAGTAAATTTGATTACTAAAAAAGATAAAAAGATAAATAAAAAATCTCTTTTTTTGTAGTTGGTTCTATTAATGGAGAAATTCCACAAACATAAAAAGATATGGACTGACTCCAAACCTCTTTGTCAACATTTTGTAAAACGGCACCACAATTAGATTAGTCAAAAACAGGACAACAAGGAAAACTCAATATTTTTGTTAAATAGAAAATATGCACAAAGTATATTATTTTAATTTATTTTTATTATTTTTAATAAAGAGGAAATAATTTGTACCAAAGTATACTCATCTACAGGGGGAGCCATCACCTTAAAAACATGTGTCACAGTCTGTCTCCCTGTCCCTCTTCTTCTGCCAAGTGTGTGATTTCCCAGTGCTATTTTTCATTTATCCGCCAGATGCCCTCAGACTTTCCCCAGCTGTTAGAGATCCTGCCACAGCCATCTGCCCTAAATAATAAGAGGAAATGAAACTGAGATGTTTTTCTTTTGATTTGCCCATGCAAACAGTATTGTTATGTACTTTAACTGTATTGTATCATTTATTTACAGATTTACCACGATAACTCCAAATATCATGTAGAATATTCATTCAAAATGTTTGAATGTGCAATTCTGTGATCGTATTCCTTTTTGTCTTGCATTTCTTCCTGCTCCATTGACACTTCACTGGAACTCTATATTTATTTGTTTGTCATAACTTGTCCCACTGGTGGAACTGCCTTCAACATTCACATAGGTGGAATGCACCAGCAACTTCTATCACAGGACAAAAGAAGGGAGTATGCCATAGTACTGAGCCAAGAAAATGACAAATGAAAGATAGATGAGATCCTGTGAATTGGGTTTGTTCATAAGGTGTCACAACATTTCTGAAAAATGTATCTGAGTCACGTCATTAGCTTTTATTCCGTTGTAATATATATAGGCCTTAATAGATGTGGACTGTCACATAAGGTGAAAGGTTTACAATATCAAATACGTAAACTAGACGGAATTAAAAAGACAATGAAATTGTTTTTTAAAAACATCTAAAGCAGATAGAAAGGGAGAATTTATAACTTTTAAGTCTATAAATACGCTTTTATATATTTATATGTGTGTGTGTGTGTGTGTGTGTGTGTGTGTGAGAGAGAGAGAGAGAGAGAGAGAGAGTGCATGCATGTGGTTCTGTTTAATAGTTGTGTTTTGTTTATTATTGTACCAATAAATTGTATTTATAACCTCTGTCCTAATTTTAGGAAATGTTCATGCATTTCTATTGCATTATAAATTATGTGTCATTATCACATGTTTAAAGTGATAAGAGATTGTTACATCAAGTTATTAACATTTTTTGTAATATGTTGTGAAATTCTGCTTCAACAGTTTCTCTTTAGGTTATATTCTTGTTTTTTCCCAATTTAAAGTGCTATTTAATTTTTCCCTCATGTTTTTCCAACCTGTCTTTTGGTAAAAATGCAATGTTTTGGTACAGACACACCAGCATCCTATTATTAAATTCAGATAAAAAAACAAGTAGCCTATAACCATTTATAAAAAATAAAGATGCGATAAAGTATTGGTTCTTGTAGGAATCTTGTTTTTGTTCTTCTCCATCAAGGGGGTCAGAGGTCAGGATCAGCTTGTAGCACCCCTGCACTAATAGGGGTTCAGTGCTTTGCTCAAAGATATTTCAGCCTAGTTGATGCTTGTGAACATTTGCACGGATTGAGTGTTTTGGGTGGTTAAAGAGCAATCTCCTCACTCAGTGCACCTGCAAGTTCAAGTACTCTTATTGTTTAGGTAGTGCATGTAGACGTGTATATTCCATCAGCTCTGACCTGAATAAGATCTAATGGAGAAATGGAGCGTAAAGACACTGGAAATCAGATATAATATAATTATGATATAGTAACAAATAATTTTAGGACGAATTGTCCCTAATGGTTTTCCATCATAATTTCATACTTTCGCCAGTTTGATAATGAAACATGTCATTTGGTGTGGTATTAGGTATTTAAAAGCCTTAAATTTAACCGGATGATCCAGCATAAACCCTCTAAAGCACATGCAGTGTACTTGTATTTATTACAATAATATGCTGCAAAAACATCTTTAAAAATTCAGTATTTCCCACTGACATTGAGGTTGGAAGCAAAATAGAGGTAGATATTCACCACTCATTAAATATACTGATTTCAAACTGAATCATATGGATGTCATGGATTTGAAGATAATAACTCAGAAGAATATGAGAAAATGAAACTGAGATGTTTTTCTTTTGATTTGCCCATACAAACAGTATTGTTATGTACTTTAACTGTATTGTATCATTTATTTACAGATTTACCCCGATAACTCCAAATATCATGTAGAATATTCATTCAAAATGTTTGAATGTGCAATTCCGTGATCATATTCCTTTTTGTCTTGCATTTCTTCCTGCTCCATTGACACTTCACTGGAACTCTATATTTATTTGTTTGTCATAATTTGTCCCACTGGTGGAACTGCCTTCAACATTCACACAGGTGGAATGTACCAGCCCCTTCTATCACAGGACAAAAGAAGGGAGTATGCCATAGACATATATGTATGGAGTATGCCATAGTTTCTTCCGGCGCCGCGAGAGTGGCAGCCTGTTACAGCGCTCCTGCTCAATACTGAGTAGTTTCTTTATATTTTCCTATTTAACTTTCTTTTTCACTTCTTTCTTTTGTAAATACTTCTTAAGTTATTAGTGTACCATGGATACCAGATCCGTTTTTTGTGCACTTGCACTTTTACTTCTTTTATTTACGTCCGTGTCCGGGGATCCCACGTGCAGCCAACGCCGCATTGTGTACACCAGGGATCAGCTGTTAGCATCCCGTAGGATGGCGATGCTAACCACCGGAGCTGAGCTGAGGGCTAGGAGAAGGCGCTTCAGACCTGTCCTTCCATCCATCATCATGGGGAATGTACGATCTCTTCCCAATAAGATGGATGTATCGGGAGTGTAGCATCATGCTGTACACGGAGACATGGCTAACCGAGCTAACCCCGGACACGAACGCAACTCTGGAAGGTTTTCATCTGTTGCGTGCGGACAAGACGAAAGAGTGTGGTAAGAGGAAGGGAGGAGGGCTTGCTGTGTTTGTGAACGATAGATGGTGCAACCCTGGGCACACTACTATCAAAGAGAAGATGTGCAGTAAGGACATCGAGCTACTAGCCGTTAGCATGAGGCCATTCTATCTGCCGAGGGAATTCTCGCATGTTATCGCGGTAGCTGTGTATATTCCCCCCTCTGCTAACGCCGACGTAGCGTGTGACGTCATCAACACCACTGTGAGCAGGCTACAGACACAGCACTCAAATGCCCTCCTTCTGATCTCTGGAGACTTCAATCATGCCTCTCTCTCCACCACTCTGCCCACATACAAGCAGTATGTCACCTGCACCACCAGAGACAATAAAACACTGGACTTACTGTATGCCAACACCAAAGAGGCATACAGATCATCACCCCTTCCTCCCCTGGGCAGATCCAACCACAACCTGGTACACCTCCTGCCTGTGTACATGCCCATCGTCGGCAGGCAGCCAGTGTCCACATGCACTGTGAAGAGATGGTCTGAAGGGGCTGAGGAAGCCCTTAAGGACTGTTTTGACTCTACTGCGTGGGATGTGTTTACAGACTCTCATGGGGAGGACATCAACAACCTTACAGACTGTATTACGGACTACATTAACTTCTGTGTAGAGAACACCGTACCAACCAAAACGGTTCGGTGCTTCTCGAATAACAAACCCTGGATCAACCCTGACATAAAGGCTCTTCTCAGGGACAAAAAGAGGGCCTTCAGGTCAGGCAACAAGGAGGAGCTGAGGATTGTACAGAGGGAGCTGAGGAGGAAGATCAGGGAGGGAAAGAACAACTACAGGAAGAAGATGGAGGAGCAGCTGCAGCAGAGGAATGTCAGTGGAATCTGGAAAGACCTAAAAACCATCTCTGGGTACAAGGAACCAGACTCCCAGGCCAAGGGGGATCTAAAGTGGGTGAATGACTTGAACATTTTCTTCAACAGATTTGATCAGCCAGACACCCCTCCCCCGGCCCATTCCCCCCTGCTGCAACCTCCTTTGTCCTTACTGCCAGGACAAGGTCCTATTACCCCTCCCATTACCACCCCCCCCTCGTCCCTCAACCCCCAGCCCACGACCACTCCACACATCCACTCTGTCTCCTGCTCTACCCCCCACCCCCCCTCCTGCTACCTCCACCTTGTCCCTCACAACGAACCAGGTGAGGAGTGAAATCAGAAGGTGTAAGGCAAGGAAGGCTGCGGGCCCAGATGGCATCAGCTCAAGGCTCCTTAGATCCTGCGCAGACCAGCTGTGTGGGATAGTGGAGATCCTCTTCAATCTGAGCCTGAAGCAAGGGAGGGTACCACTACTGTGGAAAACATCTTGTGTGGTACCTGTGCCAAAGACTCCCCACCCCAAGGACCTCAACAGCTACAGGCCGGTGGCGCTGACATCACAGCTGATGAAGACCCTGGAGAGGCTGGTCCTTGGCTATCTTCGGCCCCTTGTGAGACCATCGATGGACCCTCTGCAGTTCGCCTATCAACCTGGTATCGGGGTGGATGACGCAGTCATCTACCTCCTTCAGAGATCCCTCTCCCACCTGGAGAAGGCTGGGAGCACTGTGAGAATCATGTTTTTTGATTTCTCCAGTGCTTTTAACACCATCCAGCCTATGCTTCTGGGGGACAAGCTGGAGAGTTCCGGGGTGGATCAACACCTCACCGCCTGGATCCTGGACTACCTCTCCAACCGTCCGCAGTACGTGAGGACCAGGGAGTGTCAGTCCGACACAATTGTCTGCAGCACGGGGGCCCCCCAGGGAACGGTTCTGGCACCGTTTCTCTTCACCCTCTACACTGCAGACTTCACCCATAATACACCAACCTGTCACCTGCAGAAGTTTTCTGATGACTCTGCCATTGTCGGCCTTATCTCTGATGGGGACGACAGGGAGTACAGAGAACTTACGCAGGACTTTGCTCTCTGGTGTCAGAGGAACCACCTCCAACTCAACAAAGGGAAGACCAGGAAGATGGTGGTTGACTTCAGGAGGCGCCAACATTCTCCCCCCACACCAGTGAAGATCCAGGGAACGGTCATTGAGATGGTAAAATCTTACAAGTACCTGGGAGTTCACCTGAACAATAAACTGGACTGGACAGATAATTCTGCTGCTCTGTATAAGAAGGGACAGAGCAGACTCTATCTGCTGAGGAGACTGCGGTCTTTTGGAGTGCAGGGGGCACTCCTGAAGACCTTCTTTGACTCCGTGGTGGCATCAGCCATTTTTTATGGAGTGGTCTGCTGGGGCAGCAGCATCTCGACTGCCGACAGGAAGAGACTCGACAAACTGGTAAAGAAGGCCAGCTCTGTCTTGGGGAGCCCTCTGGACACGGTAGAGGTGGTGGGAGTCAGGAGAATGATGGACAAGCTGTCATCCCTGCTGGACAACACGTCCCACCCCCTCCAGGACACTCTGTCTACACTGTACAGCTCCTTCAGTGACAGGTTGCTTCACCCGCGGTGTCTCACGGAGAGATACCGCAGGTCCTTCCTTCCTGCAGTGGTCAGACTGTACAACCACCATGGACCCTGGTAGACCACCACACGAACTGTTACCTCACTGTCGTGCTCTTAATTGTTTTTGTTCTATTTTTATTCTATTTATATTCTTATCTATCTCTTTATTCTACCTCTTATCTGCGCTGTAACGATGTAAATTTCTCCACTATGAGACTATTAAAGAATTTCTGATTCTGATAGTACTGAGCCAAGAAAATGACAAATGACAGATAGATGAAATCCTGAATCCTGTGATTTGGGTTTGTTCACAAAGTGTCACAACATTTCTGAAAAATGTATCACGTATGAGTAACGTCATTAGCCTTTATTCCGTTCTAATATATATAGGCCATAATAGATGTGGATTGTCACATAAAGTGAGAGGTTTACAATATCACATACGTAAACTGGACAGAATTAAAAGACAGTGACAGTTTTAAAAACATCTAAAGCAGATAGAAAGGGAGAATTTATAAGTAGTTTTAAGTATATATGTACGCTTTTGTACATTTATATGTGTGTGTAAGAGAGAGTGTATGTGCATGCATGTGTGTCTGTTTAATAGTTTTGTGTTTAGTTATTTATTGTATCAATAAATTATATTAATCACCTCTGGCCCCATTTTTTGGAAATATTCATGCATTTCTATTGCATTATTATGAACATAAATTAACATTTTTTTTGTAATATGTTGTGAAATTCTGCTTCAGCAGTTTCTCTTTAGCTGATATTCTTGTTTTTTCGCCAATTTAAAGAGCATGATTTTCCAACCTTTCTTCTGGTAAAAATGGCCTGTTTTATGTACACACCACCATCCTATTATTAAATTCAGATAAAAAATAAATAAATAAATAAGTAGTCTATAACCATTTATAAAAAATAAAGATGTGATAAAGTATTGATTCTTATAGAAATCTTGTTGTTGTCCTTCTCCATCATAGGGTGAGAGGTCAGGGTCAGCTTGTAGCACCCCTGCACTAATAGGGGTTCAGTGCTTTGCTCAAACACATTTCAGCCTTGTTAATGCTTGGGAACATTTGCATGGATTGAGTGTTTAGGGTGGTTAAAAAGCAGTCTCCTCACTCAGCGCATCTGCATGTTCAAGTACTCTGTTTAGGTAGTGCATGTAGACGTGTATATTCCGTCAGCTCTGACCTGAATAAGATCTAATGGAGAAATTGAGTTAAAAGACACTACAAACTGAAGATGGCATATGGGAAGCAAAAATATTTCTCACTAAGATGTGAAGGTGGAATTTGTCAGGCAGGGTTTAACTTTTAGCACTAAATTCTGACAGCTTAACATCTGTTCTTTTTGATTTTGTATTGCTTTGGACATTGAAATGAAGTCTTGTGAGGGGAAATGGGTCTTTTCCCACAAATAAATGATTGCCACTTTCCCCAATAACTTTGATTTGTAAAATTCTTTGTAATCTTCCAAAAGTTGTAAGAATTATTTTGGAAGGAGTTTTTGTCAGTGTGGTTATTATGATTACTGTGTTTTGTCAGAACGGCAAATTAATAAACATGTTGTACAATATAATAGAACATAGATGAGTTTCAAAGGAGTGAAAGTAGCATTTTGTCAGTTGTTTCAAACAAATATGGTTTGGGATACGGATTGTTATGAGACACATACTGTATTATAATTGATATTTATATCAAACCTTTTGCCTTTGGATGTTTTTTGTACCTTGAGTTATAAAGGCTAAAATTACTCCTAGAATGAATTCAGTCAGATTGAATACTGTATACTTAAAGCAATTAAGTTAATAATAATAACAATTTTAAAAAAACACACTGGTTCATTTAAAACACAATTGGACAAAACAATTCAGGTAAAATTTAGACTGTTGCAGTTATTGTTTTATCTATTTAGGACTTTTTTAGTACACTGCATTCTCACACGGATTCAAACATTAACATTATAGAGAAAGTAATGATTATACTAGCTAGTAACTGTAGCACAATAGGTTTCGACATGCTGCTTTTGTGAGTAAGTCTTTGTACGGTTTGATTTTATAGATTCAAATGAAGACAAGATGGGTGTTGGACGGAACATATCAATTTTCCTGATTCTAATAGGTAAGCTTAGCGATGTTAAATCGGTTGCCTTTCAAGTGTCTTCATACAAAATATTGGAAAAGGTGTCGGGAAGGACACAACATTAAGGGTGGAGTTTTTTTCCTGTACATAATCCAATATTTCTCTAGGAAAGACACGTCAGTGTCAATTATCACTTTTAGACTACGATCAGTTAAAAGGGCAAACAATAAAACATGTTTTAGTAGGTTTTGGTGTTTTGTACTTTTTTAAGTTTATTTACAGTACATTAAACCTATGCTTAGGTGCATGGATGAGTGACTTGGTAAACAAAATATTCAAGCAAAAGAATTTTACATCTACTTCTACTGATTACCTACAATTTAATATACCCTGTGCACTAATTTAGAAAGTCGACTGAAATGTTTTGTAACTCATTTTAAGTATAACATTATATATTTAAACATATATCTGATATTAGAAAATAGTATTCTTAATAGGCACAGACAAAAGAAGGGAGAATTGGTCATTTTTAAAATAGGTTTTAACTTATCCCAATTTCTCATCATGGCAACAGTTGCTATAGATTTGGCAACGAAACAAGCAGCTGCACAAGATACAACAAACACATCAATAGTAACAACAACAGCTGTGGCAACAACGAAATCTGAGGCATCAACAACAGCTGAAACAACAACGCCTTCTGTACCAACTGCTACTGTAATAAATGATTCAACAACAACAGCAGCTACAGTAACAGATTCACCAACAACGACTGATGCAACAACAGATACTGCAACAACAACATCAACTGAGGCAACAACAACAACTGCTGTAACAACAACATCTTCACCAACAACAACTGAGGCAACAACAGCTCCTGCAACAACAGCTGAGCCAACAACAGCAGCTGAAACACCAACAACTGAGGCAACAACCACAGTTGCTGCAACAACAACAACTGAGGCAACAACCACAGCTGCTGAAATAACAACAGCTGAAACAACAACAACAACTGAGGCAACAACCACAGTTGCAACAACAACAACAACTGAGACAACAACAGCTCCTGCAACACCAACTGATGCAAAAACAGCTGCTGCAACAACATCAGCTTCTGAGGCATCAACAACAGCTGAAACAACAACGACTGAGGCAACAACCACATCTGCTGAAACAACACCACCTGTGGCAACAACAACATCTGAGGCAACAACAACAACAGAGTCAACAACAGCTTCACCAACAAAAACTGAGGCAACAAAAGCTTCTGCAACAACAACAGAGGCAACAACAGCTTCACCAACAACAACTGAGGCAACAACAGCTGCTGCAACAACAACATCTGAGGCAACAACAACATCTGACGCAACAACAGCTGCTGCAACAACAACAGACGCAACCACAACAGCTTCACCAACAACAACTAAGACAATAACAACACCTGTGGCGACAACAACAGCTGAAACAACAACGCCTTCTGAAACAGCAACGCTTGCTGGAACAATGACAGAGGCAACAACAACAGCTTCACCAACAACAACTGAGGCAACAACAACAGCTGCTGCAACAACAACAACTGAGGCAACAACCACAGCTGCTGAAATAACAACAGCTGAAACAACAACAACAATTGAGACAACAACCAGAGTTGCAACAGCAACAACAACTGAGACAACAACAGCTCCTGCACCACCAACTGATGCAAAAACAGCTGCTGCAACAACATCAGCTTCTGAGGCATCAACAACAGCTGAAACAACAATGACTGAGGCAACAACCACATCTGCTGAAACAACACCACCTGTGGCAACAACAACATCTGAGGCAACAACAACAACAGAGTCAACAGCTTCACCAACAAATACTGAGGCAACAAAAGCTTCTGCAACAACAACAGAGGCAACAACAACTTCACCAACAACAACTGAGGCAACAACAGCTGCTGCAACAACAACATCTGAGGCAACAACAACATCTGACGCAACAACAGCTGCTGCAACAACAACAGACGCAACCACAACAGCTTCACCAACAACAACTGAGACAATAACAACACCTGTGGCGACAACAACAGCTGAAACAACAACGCCTTCTAAAACAGCAACGCTTCCTGGAACAATGACAGAGGCAACAACAACAGCTTCACCAACAACAACTAAGGCAACAACAACAGCTGCTGCAACAACAACAACTGAGGCAACAACCACAGCTGCTGAAATAACAACAGCTGAAACAACAACAACAATTGAGACAACAACCAGAGTTGCAACAGCAACAACAACTGAGACAACAACAGCTCCTGCACCACCAACTGATGCAAAAACAGCTGCTGCAACAACATCAGCTTCTGAGGCATCAACAACAGCTGAAACAACAACGACTGAGGCAACAACCACATCTGCTGAAACAACACCACCTGTGGCAACAACAACATCTGAGGCAACAACAACAACAGAGTCAACAGCTTCACCAACAAATACTGAGGCAACAAAAGCTTCTGCAACAACAACAGAGGCAACAACAACTTCACCAACAACAACTGAGGCAACAACAGCTGCTGCAACAACAACATCTGAGGCAACAACAACATCTGACGCAACAACAGCTGCTGCAACAACAACAGACGCAACCACAACAGCTTCACCAACAACAACTGAGACAATAACAACACCTGTGGCGACAACAACAGCTGAAACAACAACGCCTTCTAAAACAGCAACGCTTCCTGGAACAATGACAGAGGCAACAACAACAGCTTCACCAACAACAACTAAGGCAACAACAACAGCTGCTGCAACAACAACAACTGAGGCAACAACCACAGCTGCTGAAATAACAACAGCTGAAACAACAACAACAATTGAGACAACAACCAGAGTTGCAACAGCAACAACAACTGAGACAACAACAGCTCCTGCACCACCAACTGATGCAAAAACAGCTGCTGCAACAACATCAGCTTCTGAGGCATCAACAACAGCTGAAACAACAATGACTGAGGCAACAACCACATCTGCTGAAACAACACCACCTGTGGCAACAACAACATCTGAGGCAACAACAACAACAGAGTAAACAAAAGCTTCACCAACAAAAACTGAGGCAACAAAAGCTTCTGCAACAACAACAGAGGCAACAACAACAACTGAGGCAACAACAGCTGCTGCAACAACAACATCTGAGGCAACAACAACATCTGACGCAACAACAGCTGCTGCAACAACAACAGACGCAACCACACCAGCTTCACCAACAACAACTGAGACAATAACAACTGCTGCTGCAACAACATCACGTTCTGAGGCAACAACAACTGCTGAAACAAGAACAACTGAGGCAACAACCACAGTTGCTGCAACAAGAACAAATGAGGAAACAACCACAGCTGCTGAAACAACAACAGCTGTGGCAACAACAGCTGCTGCAACAACAACAGAGGCAACAACAACAGCTGAAACAACAACAACAACTGAGACAACAACAACACCTGTGGCGACAACAACAGCTGAAACAACAACAGCTTTACCAACAACAACTGACGCAACAACAGCTGCTGCAACAACAGCAGCGGCACCAACAACAGCTGAAACAACAACAACTGAGACAACAACACCACCTGTGGCGACAACAACAGCTGAAACAACAAGTGAGGCAACAACCACAATTGCTGCAACAACAACAACTGAGGCAACAACCACATCTGCTGAAACAACACCACCTGTGGCAACAACAACATCTGAGGTAACAACAACAACAGAGTCAACAACAGCTTCACCAACAAATACCGAGGCAACAAAAGCTTCTGCAACAACAACAGAGGCAACAACAACAACTGAGGCAACAACAGCTGCTGCAACAACAACATCTGAGGCAACAACAACATCTGACGCAACAACAGCTGCTGCAACAACAACAGACGCAACCACACCAGCTTCACCAACAACAACTGAGACAATAACAACTGCTGCTGCAACAACATCACGTTCTGAGGCAACAACAACTGCTGAAACAAGAACAACTGAGGCAACAACCACAGTTGCTGCAACAAGAACAAATGAGGAAACAACCACAGCTGCTGAAACAACAACAGCTGTGGCAACAACAGCTGCTGCAACAACAACAGAGGCAACAACAACAGCTGAAACAACAACAACAACTGAGACAACAACAACACCTGTGGCGACAACAACAGCTGAAACAACAACAGCTTTACCAACAACAACTGACGCAACAACAGCTGCTGCAACAACAGCAGCGGCACCAACAACAGCTGAAACAACAACAACTGAGACAACAACACCACCTGTGGCGACAACAACAGCTGAAACAACAAGTGAGGCAACAACCACAATTGCTGCAACAACAACAACTGAGGCAACAACCACATCTGCTGAAACAACACCACCTGTGGCAACAACAACATCTGAGGCAACAACAACAACAGAGTCAACAACAGCTTCACCAACAAATACCGAGGCAACAACAGCTGCTGCAACAACAACAGAGGCAACAACAACAGCTGAAACAACAACGCTTTCTGATACAACACCGCTTCCTTCAACAACAACAGAGGCAACAATCTCAGCTGCTGAAACAACAACAACTGTGGCAACAACAGCATCTGAGACAACAACAACAACAACTGAGGCTACAACAGCTGCTGCAACAACAACAGAGGCAACAACAGCTGAAACAACAACAACTGAGACAACAACACCTGTGGCGACAACAACAGCTGAGGCAACAAAAACAATTGCTGCAACAACAACAACTGAGGCAACAACCACATCTGCTGCAACAACAACTGCTGTGGCAACAGCATCTGAGGCAACAACAACAGCTTACACAACAACAACTGAGACAACAACAGCTGCTGCAACAACAACAGAGGCAACAACAACAGCTTCACCAACAACAACTGAGGCAACAACCACAATTGCTGCAACAACACCAACTGAGGCAACAACAGCTATGGCAACATCACCTTCTCAGGCAACAACAACTGAGGCAACAACAGCTGCTGCAAGAAGGACAGAGGCAACAACAACAGTTTCACCAACACCAACTGAGGCAACAACAGCTGCTGCAACAACAACAGAGGCAACAACAACAGCTGAAAAAACAACAACTGTGACAACAACAACAGCTGTGGCGACAACAGCTGAAACAACAAGTGAGGCAACAAACACAATTGCTGCAACAACAACAACTGAGGCAACAACCTCAGCTGCTGAAACAACAACAGCTGTGGCAACAACAACATCTGAGGCAACAACAGCTCCTGCAACAACAACAGAGGCAACAACAGCTGAAACAACAACAACAACTGAGACAACAACACCTGTGGCGACAACAACAGCTGAGGCAAGAACCACAATTGCTGCAACAACAACAACTGAGGCATCAACCACATCTGCTGCAACAACAACTGCTGTGGCAACAGCATCTGAGGCAACAACAACAGCTGAAACAACATCTCAGACAACAACAACACCTGTGGCAACAACAACAGCTGAAACAACAACGCTTTCTGATACAACGCTTCCTTCAACAACAACAGAGGCAAAAACAACAGCTTCACCAACAACAAGTGAGGCAACAACAACAGCTGTGGTAAAAACAACATCTGAGGCAACAACAGCTGCTGCACCAACAACAGCTATGGTAACAACAACATCTGAAGTAACAACAACATCTGAGGAAACAACAATATCTGAGGCAACAACAACAGCTGAAACAACATCAACAACTGAGGCAACAACCACAGCTTCTGAAGCAACAACCGCTGTGGCAAAAACAACATCTGAGACAACAACAACACCTGCTGTAACAACAGCTGCCATAACTACAACAACTGCTTCAACAAGAACACCTCCTGTAACAACAGCTGCGGCAACAACAGCTGCTGCAACAACGCATGCTATGACAACAACTGTTGCTACAACAACAACACCTGTTGTAACAACATCTGCTGCAGCAACAACACTTGCTGTAACAACAACAGCTGCCTCAACAATGCCTGTTGTAACAACAGTTGTGGCAACAACTGCCACCGTTGAACCTATTTATACTATCTCAGCAGACTTGCAAGGAGAACCGTTTTCAGATAACCTCACTGACCCCAACAGCAGTCAATACAAAGATCTTGAACAACGAGTTGTATCAACGGTGAGTAGAATTTCAAATTGAATTCATTTTTTATTGACTGTGTCAGTGTTGTGAATGAGTGATTGGACAGAATATTTAAACTGACAAATCTGTTAATTTGAAAATTAATTTCGGTGAAATTTGCATTTCCGTTTAAATTCAAAGACAATTGTGCTTGAAAGTTACTCAAAGTCTTTCAATGATCTATTCTTTTTGCAGTGCACTGTCATATACACAGGAAGATTTGGTAGTCACTTTGACCACTGCTTTGTGAGACAGTTCAGGTAAAAACATTTTTCTAACAGTGGTTCACTGACTTTGCATTATATTCAGTAATACGGTCTTAAAATTGGTACATGACACAAAGCAACAGAATCGTTTCTTGTCCCATTTTGTTTCATAATATAGCCCTGGTGCACCTCAAACACGAGTGGACGGAACTCTGGTAGAAATGGGGATTGTGTTCAATTGGACTACTCCTACTGCAGAACTTCCACAGAATAATGTCATTGCTCAAGTCTTTGTTGAAGCTGTAAATAATTCCAACAATAGCTTCAACATAAGCATAAATCCCACCTCAGTCGTAACATTGGGTAAGTAGACATGGCACAATGTTTCACTCTAATCAGTATGTAAATTTGAAACAACGTTCTGTTCATGCTCTGGTTTTAAATAAGTCAACAACAAAATAATGTTACTACATCTAAGTTTATCAGTGTTGTACAGTCCAATCCATCCATTCAACAGTGGCTTGTGGGGCAGGATGAGCTATTCTTTAAGCTACCCTGTATTCAGCCAGAATGCTTGTTTTGTAAATAATTTGTTTTTAACTTTAAGTTTTTTTTTTAATTATCAACTTTAGAACTGGATAAGATGCAAAAAATCTGTAAAGCCAACTCTTCCTAAATCTTTTATGATGGCCGTTAAGTCTGTGAAAGTGGTTCCAAAGTCAGTTCCACTTCAAACAAGGATAAAGAAATCATTTTGGTTTGGGCATGGATACTTTTTTACTTTTTCTTTTAAAAACATGTTTTTGCAGACGGTCCAGTTCCAGCTGCCACTGCAACTGCTGCATCTACAACTGCCACGCCTACAACTGTTGCACCTACAACTGCAGCACCTTCAACTGTAGCACTCATTACAACAAGTGTGACTTTTAGATCTCGTCTAAACACATTTACAAGCGACCTGCTGAATCCATCATCTGCGACTTTCACAAATCGAGCTTTAATGATAAAGACACAGGTAAATCTCACCCTTGGAATAAAATCTGCTGGTACACCTACTGAATTATTTTATCAGAGAGCTCAAGCCCCCACACAAAGAACTGAAATGTTATGGTAACACTTTATAATACAGCCCCTGATTTACAGCGTAATTGTGTTGTGTGAATTAGGTACCAAGAAGATACTAACCACTTCCTATTGCAATAAGTACTTTATTGGTACCTGATTCATAGAAGGATTTTTGTTATGTAAACTTGAAAATGGTCCTGGACAATTTCCTAAGTAGAAAATTTCTCCACCAGGAAAGGGAACAAATACAAGTTGAAAACATGTGAACACTACCCAGGAATACACATGTAGAAACTTAATGTTAGTGTAAAAGGTTAATAATAATCTATTCTTTAAACCCAGGAGTGCCCATAATTTCCCCCTCCTGTCTGTCTGTCTCTATGCCTCAGTATGTTGTCTGCTATACAGAAAGCACAGAAAACACAAGAAAAATGCAAACAGGAAAATTAGGAAACATTCATCCTCATGCTTGCTAGACAGTCATAGAATTGATGACAGAGACATCAAAGGGAATATATCAAGACAAATAATACTACACCTCCACCTCGCTGTACAACTTATCTCATATACACACAGTTCAGTGTAAGGCAAAGAGTGTTTAAATACAATTTGTTTTCTGTTTCTGCAGCTTGAACCTAGTTTCCAAAGAGCATTTCCTTCCACGTTTAAGTCCTTGGACGTGGTGTCATTCAGGTAATTTCTTAAGACTTATCGTGTTACAATTGAAGAGTAGTGGCCTAAATCTGATATTTCAAACATTATTTTTTCTTTCTCCTTCTGCAGAAATGGATCCATCATCAATGACATGAACCTTAGCTTTGACAGCACATCTGTTCCTAATAACGATGATGAGTGCAGCTTCAAATGTCACCGGCTTCGACATTGAAGGCAGCTCCATCTACGTGAATGGCATATGTAAGCAATATTGTGTGCTACTTGATAAAAAATATCGAAAGGTTGCACAGCTGTTCATTAAACTAATGTTTTGTTTCCATCCATCCATCCATTGAAGGGGCCTCCAACATAGACCCCTAGACAAGGGAGGATACCAATTATGCATTAATACACTGTTATCAATGCTGTATACACAGGGACTCTTAGTGCTTGAGTTGGCAGCAGATGATAGGCTCATAACCAGAGCTGAGTTGGTCTGCTGCGCAGGGATAAACAGTCCTGTAGGTCCATTCATGATGTGGCCAACTTCAAGGAAGTTGTTAAAGTTAAAGTTATTATAATTATTGGCATAACAATTTTTACTAATGACAATTAGTTACTATAGTCCAAATTGTAGGTGCTTGGCAAAGAAATATTAAAACATATTGTCGACTTATAGTCCCAATTCAGAATTGCCTGTATGAAATATATCCAGATAGTTGAGGAATTTGACTTAAACAGTAAAGTAAAACATGTCTCTATGTGTCAGCCCTGTGATTGACTGGCGACCAGTCCTGGGTGTACCCTGCCTCTCGCCCAATGTCAGCTGGGATTGGCTCCAGCCCCCCGCGACCCTCTAAGAGGATAAGCGGTATAGAAAATGGATGGATGGATATAAATATATATAACCTTAAGTGGGTGTAAAATCACAGCATGATAGAGACAAAGTAAGCCTCCCTAATGAACTGACACTTTCCATTAAACAATCTCTAAAACTTCCATTTGTAGACTTATTTGTTTGTCAATCAACTTGTGAAGTTACAACCAGTTCACTGTGACATTAGAACTCACCTGATACCCTGCAGCACCACCTGCCTGTGTTGCCGTAAATAGCTGCTGCAAACGTTTGAGAAATGGACTCAAACTAGCTAGGACATTCCACGTGAAATTTAAATATAAAGTCAAATGAGTGATGTTAGTTATATCCAGCAAAGATATTATTGTAATTCAGTGATATTTAAATCATTTAAATTATAAATACCAAATGAAATCTTATGGTAATTTAATAACATGAATTGTTACATCAAGAGAAAACTCAATGGTTTTTGATGCTTTTTAAAATGTCTACTGATGGCTCAGCTATAGATACATGTGATAATAGAATATTGTAAGGAGAAATTAATATATAATTAGGGGAAAACAAATAAAGACATCAGAAATATGAGCAGATATGTCTGGGCATCCCTTCATGGAGAACTGAATTGGCATAAAATATGCTCAGTTGGGGATATTGTGTTAGTGATAAAGTAAAAGTCTGGTTTCTTTTAGAATTTTACACCAGATATATCCAGTAAAACATGTGTTGGAGAGGGTTGGACTGGATATTGAATAATCTTGCGACTTCTATGGATTAGAAAAAGACATTTGTCATTTTGCCTTTTATTGTATTTACACAAAAACATTCTGGATGGATACCGAACATTTTAGGAAAGGAAAACATATTCAAACTACATTATAACTACATTTTACTTAGTTTTGAAAGCAGTAGGATGTACAAAAATCTCTTTTTTTGTAGTTGGTTCTATTAATGGAGAAATTCCACAAACATAAAAAGATATGGACTGACTCCAAACCTCTTTGTCAACATTTTGTAAAATGGCACCACAATTAGATGTCAAAAACAGGACGACAAGGAAAACTAAATCTTTTTGTTAAATAGAAAATATGCACAAGGTCTATTATTTTCATTTATTTTTATTATTTTAAATAAAGAGGAAATAATGTGCACCAAAGTATACTCATCTACAGGGAGAGCCATCACCTTAAAAACATGTGTCACAGTCTGTCTCCCTGTCCCTCTTCTTCTGCCAAGTGTGTGTTTTCCCAGTGCTATTTTTCATTTATCCGCCAGATGCCCTCAGACTTTCCCCAGCTGTTAGAGATCCTGCCACGGCCATCTGCCCTTCAGTCGCCTCATTCCCCTCACCTGAGCTTCCCTAAGCCCATCTCCCCACCTGCACTTCAGTCCCTCATCAGTCACTCCCTACATATACCGCTTCCCTTCCTTTGTTCACTTGTCAGTTCATACTGCTTGCCATGTGCTTAGTTTCCATGTTCTGGACTTGCCCTTAGGATGTTCCTTTGAGCTTCTGTAACCTGGACCTGCCAGTTACCTGCTGCCTGTTTTCCTGCCTTCCTGCCTGCATACCTGTAGCCTGTAAGCTCTAAGAACGTTTTAATAAACAATTGATCTTCATGAGCCTCCCTGTTTGGTCTGCATTTGGGTCCATTCCCTGCTACCTATGCTACCCTCCATAACAACGTGTTTCTCCATGATCACTCATAAAGTTTTATGATATTCAGTACACTATCTGCTCCATCATTTGAAGCTGAGCCAAAATTTGGTGTGTCTTGTGACATGTGAAATAGACTACTCCTTTTCATAAGCCACTTCAGCCTTTTCGAACAAGTCCACAACTATAGAATTCATCCCATAAGATGTTTGTGTAAATGTTTTTAACTCAACATGCCAATGTTCACTTGCAGCGGTAAAGCAGGTAAAATACTAAAAACGGCACCTCTCTCAACATGGAGGAAAAACATGTATTCCAGAGCATCGTGAGAAAAGCTCCCACAGCCTTTTAACAACACTGGTGTGTACATATATGGAGATTGTCTGGATCCAAACCTCTCTGTTTTCTCAAAAGAATTTGAAATGTACATCAGGACTCTTAAATCTCTATTTTGAAAAACACTTTTACAGATGTTCTCCTATTTTTCTACGTTCCTTTGTATTTACTGAAATTTCCAAATAAAGTGAAAAGAACAAACAATACTGGTGACTTCCACTTTTATGTTTCCTGTATATATCAGAGCTTAAAGGAACTTTTTGTCATTAGATAGTAGTATGACTTCACTAGTAGTAATGCATGAACATCATCAGCAAGCTTCCAGCTGGTTGGACAGAAGTGAATAGCTCAAGTAAACTCGACTACAGTTTAATAATTCACAGCAGAATGCAACATTGTTCATGTTGATTCTGCTATCAAATCCCTCTGTAACAAACAGAGTAGATCCAGCCTACTGATAGATTTTACCTCAGAAGTTAGAGGGTAAGACAAAATACACAGTAATAAAACACAAAGCATGTTCCACAATAGGCCACAGTATAATCACATTAATTAATTAAAGTTCTGAATTCACTGCATTATTGCTGTGGTTATAGTCAGATAAATATTGCCTGTCAAGTCTTGATTATGAAAACTGAGGGTGACTCGCAATGACCTTTAAGTGAGGGAGGAGCAAACCCACATTATATAAAAATTTGGAGCTGCATCATTGTCTCTTGAGCTGTTTTTTTTTTAATTCAGTTCATCAGAATATATATAGTGTGGTTATAAAAATACGAGACAAAACTAATCTGCCATGAATGAATACGTAAGTCACAGGATCGTCAACAATGTTTGATTGACAGGTGATCTCTAGGAGGTGCAATACAAAAACAATACAGGGATAGCCGCATAGCCAAAGACGTCACTGAAACTACAAGCTATGCATTCTGACAATAAAAACTTAAAAATAGAACAACAGGATTGTCGCTGCATAATTATTATGCTGCTAGCCACAAGCTCATTGACTCATAATGAACAAGTACCATTAAGAGTCAAAAATGTTTTGCTCAGTTTGAGCAAAAACCTAAATAGACTTGAATAAATTCATAATTTTTCATTGCTTAATGCATTCATCCATTTTATGCCACTTATTCTCTAATTCTTATATACTGCTGGGAATTACTGAAAAAAATGTGATATAATAACAAATAATTTTAGTCCAAAACGTCCCTACTGGTTTTCCTTCATAATTTCATACTTTGGCCAGTTTGATCATGAAACATGCCATTCGATGTGGTATTAAAAAGGTATTTAAAAGTCTTAAATTTAACTGAATGACCCTGCATAAAACCTTTAAAGTACATGCAGTATGCTTGTATTTATTACAATAATATGCTGCAAAAAAGGTATTTTTCACTGACATTAAAGTTGGAAACAAAATAGAAGTAGATAGTGACCATTCATTAAACATACTGAAATATACTGATTTCAAACTGAATCATATTGATGTCATGGATTTAAACATACTCAGAGGAATATGAGGAAATGAAACTGAGATGTTTTTCTTTTGATTTGCCCATGCAAACAGTATTGTTATGTACTTTAACTGTATTGTATCATTTATTTATAGATTTACCCCGATAACTCCAAATATCATGTAGAATATTCATTCAAAATGTTTGAATGTGCAATTCTGTGATCATATTCCTTTTTGTCTTGCATTTCTTCCTGCTCCATTGACACTTCACTGGAACTCTATATTTATTTGTTTGTCATAACTTGTCCCACTGGTGGAACTGCCTTCAACATTCACACAGGTGGAATGCACCAGCAACTTCTATCACAGGACAAAAGAAGGGAGTATGCCATAGTACTGAGACAAGAAAATGACAGATGACAGATAGATGAGATCCTGTGAATTGTGTTTGTTCATAAGGTGTCACAACATTTCTGAAAAATGTATCACGTATGAGCCACGTCATTAGCCTTTATTCCGTTGTAATATATATAGGCCTTAATAGATGTGGACTGTCACATAAGGTGAAAGGTTTACAATATCAAATACGTAAACTGGACGGAATTAAAAAGACACTGAAATTGTTTTTTTTAAAAACATCTAAAGCAAATACAAAGGGATAATTTATAACTTTTCATCTTTTCATTTTGGGTAAGTACATTTTTAAGTCTACATACGCTTTTGTACATTTATTTGTGTGTTTGTGTGTGTGTGTGTGTGTGTGTGTATATGTGTGTGTGTGTGAGAGAGAGAGAGAGTGCATGCATGTGGTTCTGTTTAATAGTTGTGTTTTGTTTATTATTGTACCAATAAATTGTATTTATAACCTCTGTCCTAATTTTAGGAAATGTTCATGCATTTCTATTGCATTATAAATTATGTGTCATTATCACATGTTTAAAGTGATAAGAGATTGTTACATCAAGTTATTAACATTTTTTGTAATATGTTGTGAAATTCTGCTTCAACAGTTTCTCTTTAGGTTATATTCTTGTTTTTTTCCCAATTTAAAGTGCTATTTAATTTTTCCCTCATGTTTTTCCAACCTGTCTTTTGGTAAAAATGCAATGTTTTGGTACAGACACACCAGCATCCTATTATTAAATTCAGATAGAAATATAAGCAGCCTATAACAATTTATAAAAATAAAGATGCGATAAAGTATTGGTTCTTAAGGGAATCTTGTTTTTGTTCTTCTCCATCAAGGGGGTCAGAGGTCAGGATCAGCTTGTAGCACCCCTGCACTAATAGGGGTTTAGTGCGTTGCTCAAAGATATTTCAGCCTAGTTGATGCTTGTGAACATTTGCACGGATTGAGTGTTTTGGGTGGTTAAAGAGCAGTCTCCTCACTCAGTGCACCTGCAAGTTCAAGTACTCTTATTGTTTAGGTAGTGCATGTAGACGTGTATATTCCATCAGCTCTGACCTGAATAAGATCTAATGGAGAAATGGAGCGTAAAGACACTGGAAATCAGATATAATATAATTATGATATAGTAACAAATAATTTTAGGACGAATTGTCCCTACTGGTTTTCCATCATAATTTCATACTTTCGCCAGTTTGATAATGAAACATGTCATTTGGTGTGGTATTAGGTATTTAAAAGCCTTAAATTTAACTGGATGATCCAGCATAAACCCTCTAAAGCACATGCAGTGTACTTGTATTTATTACAATAATATGCTGCAAAAACATCTTTAAAAATTCAGTATTTCCCACTGACATTGAGGTTGGAAGCAAAATAGAGGTAGATATTCACCACTCATTAAATGTACTGATTTCAAACTGAATCATATGGATGTCATGGATTTGAAGATAATAACTCAGAAGAATATGAGAAAATGAAACTGAGATGTTTTTCTTTTGATTTGCCCATACAAACAGTATTGTTATGTACTTTAACTGTATTATATAATTTATTTAGATTTACCCCGATAACTCCAAATGTCATGTAGAGTATTTGCTCAATATGTTTGAATATGCAATTCCGTGATCATACTTTTTTTCTATTATTGCATTTCTTCCTGCTCCATTGCCACTTAGCTAGAACTCTATATTTATTTGTTTGTCATAACTTGTCACACTGGTGGAACTACCTTCAGCATTCACACAGGTGGAATGCACCAGCAACTTCTATCACAGGACAAAAGAAGGGAGTATGCCATAGTACTGAGCCAAGAAAATGACAAATGACAGATAGATGAAATCCTGAATCCTGTGATTTGGGTTTGTTCACAAAGTGTCACAACATTTCTGAAAAATGTATCACGTATGAGTAACGTCATTAGCCTTTATTCCGTTCTAATATATATAGGCCATAATAGATGTGGATTGTCACATAAAGTGAGAGGTTTACAATATCACATACTTAAACTGGACAGAATTAAAAGACAGTGACAGTTTTTAAAACATCTAAAGCAGATAGAAAGGGAGAATTTATAAGTATTTTTGAGTGCAGTATATATGTACGCTTTTGTACATTTATATGTGTGTGTAAGAGAGAGTGTATGTGTGCATGCACGTGTGTCTGTTTAATAGTTTTGTGTTTAGTTATTTATTGTATCATTAAATTATATTAATAACCTCTGGCCCCATTATTTGGAAAAGTTCATGCATTTCTATTGCATTATTATGAACATAAATGAACTTTTTTTTTGTAATATGTTGTGAAATTCTGCTTCAGCAGTTTCTCTTTAGCTGATATTCTTGTTTTTTCGCCAATTTAAAGAGCACTTTAATTTTTCCCCCATGATTTTCCCACCTTTCTTCTGGTTAAAATGGCCTGTTTTATCTACACACCACCATCCTATTATTAAATTCAGATTAAAAAAAAAAAAAAAAAAAGTAGTCTATAACCATTTATAAAAAATAAAGATGTGATAAAGTATTGATTCTTATAGGAATCTTGTTTTTGTCCTTCTCCATCATAGGGTCAGAGGTCAGGGTCAGCTTGTAGCACCCCTGCTCTAATAGGGGTTCAGTGCTTTGCTCAAAGACATTTCAGCCTAGTTGATGCTTGTGAACATTTGCATGGATTGAGTGTTTAGGGTGGTTAAAAAGCCGTCTCCTCACTCAGTGCATCTGCATGTTCAAGTACTCTGTTTGTTTAGGTAGTGCATGTAGACGTGTATATTCCAAGTACTCTGTTTGTTTAGGTAGTGCATGTAGACGTGTATATTCCATCAGCTCTGACCTGAATAAGATCTAATGGAGAAATTGAGTTAAAAGACACTACAAACTGAAGATGGCATATGGGAAGCAAAAATATTTGTCACTAAGATGTGAAGGTGGAATTTGTCAGGCAGGGTTTAACTTTTAGCACTAAATTCTGACAGCTTAACATCTGTTCTTTTTGATTTTGTATTGCATTGGCTTTAGGAGACTGAAATTAGGTCTTGTGTCCACAAATAAATGATAGCCACTCTCCCCAATAACTTTGATTTGTAAAATTGTTTGTAATCTTATTTTGAATTATTTTGGAAGAAGTTCTTGTCAGTGTGGTTATTATGATTACTGTGTTTTGTCAGAATGGCAAATTAATAAACATGTTGTACAATATAATAGAACATAGATAAGTTTCAAAGGGGTGAAAGTTGCATTTTGTCAGGTTTTGCTTTGGTTTGGGATACGGATTGTTATGAGACACGTACTGTATTATAATTGATATTTATATCAAACCTTTTGCCTTTGGATGTTTTTTGTACCTTGAGATATAAAAGCTAAAATTACTCCTACAATGAATTCAGTCATTTGCAGATTGAATACTGTATACTTAAAGCAATTAAGTTAATAATAATAATAATAATAATAATAATAATAATAATAATAATAAAATCTCTGGTTCATTTAAAACACAATTGGACAAAACAATGCAGGCCAAATTTAGACTGTTGCAGTTATTGTTTTATCTATTTAAGACTTTTTTAGTACACTGCATTCTCACACGGATTCAAACATCAACATTATAGAGAAAGTAATGACTATACTAGCTAGTAACTGTAGCGCAATAGGTTTCAACATGCTGCTTTTGTGAGTAAGTCTCTGTACTGTTTGATTTTATAGATTCAAATGAAGACAAGATGGGTGTTGGACGGAACATATCAATTTTCCTGATTCTAATAGGTAAGCTTAGCGATGTTAAATCGGTTGCCTTTCAAGTGTCTTCATACAAAATATTGGAAAAGGTGTCAGGAAGGACACATTAAGGGTGGAGTTTTTTTCCTGTACATAATCCAATATTTCTCAAGGAAAGACACATCAGTGTCAATTATCACTTTTAGACTACGATCAGTTAAAAGGGCAAACAATAAAACGTGTTTTAGTAGGTTTTGGTGTTTTGTACTTTTTAAAGTTTATTTACAGTACATTAAACCTATGCTTAGGTGCATGGATGAGTGACCTGGTAAACAAAATATTCAAGCAAAAGATTTCTACATCTACTTCTACTGATTACCTACAATTTAATATGCCCTGTGCATTAATTTAGAAAGTCAACTGAAATGTGTTGTATAGTGTAACATTATACATTTTAACATATATCTGATATTAGAAAATAGTAATCTTAATAGGCACAGGCAAAAAAAGGGAAAATTGGTCATTTTTAAAATAGGTTTTAACTTATCCCAATTTCTCATCATGGCAACAGTTGCTATAGATTTGGCAACAAAACAAGCAGCTGCACAAGATACAACAACAACATCTATGGTAACAACAACAGCTGTGGCAACAGCAAAATCTGAGGCATCAGCAACAGCTGAAACAACAACGCCTTATGTAACAACATCTGAGGCAACAACAACAGCTTCACCAACAACAACTGAGGCAACAACCTCAGCTGCTGAAACAACAACACCTGTAGCAACAACAACATCTGATTCAACAACAACAACAACTGAGGCAACAACCACAGTTGCTGAAACAACAACAGCTGTGGCAACAACAACAGAGGCAGCAACAACAGCTTCACCAACAACAACTGAGGCAACAACAGCTTCACCAACAACAACACAGGCAACAACAACAACTTCACCAACAACAAATGAGGCAACAACAGCTTCTGCAACAACAGCTTCACCAAGAACAACAGAGGCAACAACAACAGCTTCACCAACAACAACACAGGCAACAACAACAACTTCCCCAACAACAACTGAGGCAACAACAGCTTCTGCAACAACAGCTTCACCAACAACAACAGAGGCAACAACAACAGCTGCTGAAACAACAACACCTGTGGCAACAACAACAGAGGCAACAACAAAAGCTTCTCCAACAACAACTGAGGCAACAACAGCTGCTGCAACAACAACAGAGGTAACAACAACAGCTTCACTAACAACAACAGAGGCAACAACAACAGCTGCTGAAACAACAACAGCTCAAACAACAACAACAACTGAGGCAACAACCACATTTGCTGCAACAAAAACAACTGAGGCAACAACCACAGCTCCTGACAAAACAACACCTGTGGCAACAACAACAGCTGAAACATCAAAGCTATCTGATACAACAACGCTTCCTGCAACAACAGCTTCACCAACAACAACTGAGGCAAAAACCTCAGCTGCTGAAACAACAACACCTGTAGCAACAACGTCTGATTCAACAACAACAACAACTGAGGCAACAACCACAGTTGCTGCAACAACAACTGAGGCAACAACAACAGGTTCACCAACAACAACTGAGGCAACAACTTCAGCTGCTGAAACAACAACAGCTGTGGCAACAACAGCTGCTGCAACAACAACAGAGGCAGCAGTAACAGCTTCACCACCAACAACTGAGGCAACAACAGCTGCTGCAACAACAACAGAGGCAACAACCTCAGCTGCTGAAACAACAACAGCTGTGGCAACAACAACATCTGAGTCAACAACAACAACAACTGAGGCAACAACAGCTGCTGCAAAAACAACAGAGGCAGCAACAACAGCTTCACCAACAACAACACAGGCAAAAACAACAACTTCACCAACAACAACTGAGGCAACAACAGCTTCTGCAACAACAGCTTCACCAACAACAACAGAGGCAACAACAACAACTTCACCAACAACAAAACAGGCAACAACAACAACTTCCCCAACAACAACTGAGGCAACAACAGCTTCTGCAACAACAGCTTCACCAACAACAACAGAGGCAACAACAACAGCTTCACCAACAACAACAGAGGCAACAACAACAGCTGCTGAAACAACAACACCTGTGGCAACAACAACAGAGGCAAAAACAAAAGCTTCTCCAACAACAACTGAGGCAACAACTTCAGCTGCTGAAACAACAACAGCTGTGGCAACAACAACATCTGAGTCAACAACAACAACAACTGAGGCAACAACAGCTTTTGCAACAACAGCTTCACCAACAACAACAGAGGCAACAAAAACAGCTGCTGAAACAACAACAGCTGCTGCTACAACAACAGAGGCAACAACCTCAGCTGCTGAAACAACAGCTGTGGCAACAACAACATCTGAGTCAATAACAACAACAACTGAGGCAACAACAGCTGCTGCAACAACAACAGAGGCAGATACAACAGCTTCACCAACAACAACACAGGCAACAACAACAACTTCACCAACAACAACTGAGGCAACAACAGCGTCACCAACAACAACATCTTCACCAACAACAACTGAGGCAACAACAGCTGCTGCAACAACATCAGAGGTAACAACAACAGCTTCACCAACAACAAAAGAGGCAACAACAACAGCTGCTGAAACAACAACACCTGTGGCAACAACAAAAGAGGCAACAACAAAAGCTTCTCAAGCAACAACTGGGGAACAACTGCGGCTGCTGAACAACAACAGAGCGGCAACAACAGCTTCATAACAACAACTGAGCCCAACAACGAAACAGCTTCACCAACAACAACTGAGGCAACAACAGCTTCTGCAACAACAGCTTCACCAACAACAACAGAGGCAACAACAACAACTTCACCAACAACAACCGAGGCAACAACAGCTTCACCAACAACAACAGAGGCAACAACAACAACAGCTTCACCAACAACAACACAGTCAACAACAACAACTTCACCAACAACAACTGAGGCAACAACAACAGCTTCTGCAACAACAGCTGCACCAACAACAACAGAGGCAACAACAA
>SEMN01001391.1:0-62521 GCA_005408345.1 Macquaria australasica
ATCTGCCTCGACCGGTTGGGTTGATGGGGGAAGGGGGGAGCGGGAGAGAGAGAGCAGGAGGAAAGAGAACATACAGCAGCTCAATACAGCATAGATATAGTAATGGCATTGATGTTAACACCAACAGAAACAACACTAAGAGCAACATTATAATAGCAATACTAATAACAGCAACAACAGCAATAGCATCAGCGGGTGCAGAGCAGGAGCACAGGGGCAGCAGGCGGCAGCAACCACAGACCCAGACCTCCACAGCTCCAGAGGCAGAAACACCTGCAGAAAGCAACAGAAGTGGAGGGAGAGAGAGAGAGGAGAGAAAGCACACAACTGCGGGAAGAAGTTGAATTAATAACAAGCATTGATGGGATATGAGGGCGTACAGATGGAGAGGAAGAGGAGGAGAGAGGAGAGAGGAGCTCAGTGCATCATAGGAAGTCCCCCGGCAGTCTAGGCCTATAGCAGCATAACTAAGGGGTGGCTCGGGGGTCACCTGAGTCAGCCTTACTATAAGCTTTATCAAAGAGGAAAGTCTTAAGCCTACTCTTAAATGTGAGGAGGTTGTCCGCCTCCCGTACACAAACTGGGATCTGGTTCCACAGGAGAGGAGCTTGATAGCTGAAGGCTCTGGCTCCCCATTCTACTTTTAGAGACTCTAGGAACCACAAGGAACCCTGCATTCTGGGAGCGCAGTGCTCTAGTGGGGTAATAGGGTACTATGAGCTCTTTAAGATATGATGGTGCCCGACCATTTAGGGCTTTGAAGGTGAGAAGGATTTTAAATTCTATTCTGGATTTTACAGGGGAGCCAGTGTAGAGAAATGCTAATATTGGGAAATATGTTCTCTTTTCTGGTTCTTGTCAGTAGCGTGCCTTGGCATTCTGGATCAGCTGGAGAGTCTTAAGGGACTTATTGGGGCAACCTGATAATAGAGAGTTGCAATAATCCAGCCTAGATGTAACAAATGCATGGACTAGTTTTTCTGCATCTTTTTGAGACAGGATGTGCCTGATTTTTGCAATGTTACGTAAATGAAAAAAGACAGTTTGTTTTATGTGGGAGTTAAAGGACATATCCTGATCAAAGATAACTCCAAGATTCCTTATGGTTTCGCTGGAGGCCAGGGCAATGCCATCTAGAGAAACTATATCTTTAGATAATGTGTTTTGAAGGTGTTCGGGGCCAAGTACAATAACTTCGGTTTTGTCTGAGTTTAACATCAGAAAATTGCAGGTCATCCAGGCCTTTATGTCATTAAGGCATGCCTGAAGTTTAGCTAATTGATTGGTTTCATCTGGCTTGATCGATAAATACAATTGGGTATCATCTGCATAACAATGAAAATTTATGGAGTGCTTCCTAATAATATTGCCTAAAGGAAGCATATACAAGGTAAATAGAATTGGTCCAAGCACAGAACCTTGTGGAACTCCGTGACTAACTTTGGTGTGCATAGAGGATTCATCATTAGCGTGTACAAACTGATAACGATGATAAATAGGATTTAAACCAGCTTAGTGCAGTACCTTTAATGCCAATAAAATGTTCTAGTCTCTGTAATAGAATGTGATGGTCAATGGTATCGAATGCAGCACTAAGATCTAGTAAGACAAGTACAGAGACAAGTCCTTTGTCTGATGCAATTAGAAGGTCATTTGTAACTTTCACCAGTGCTGTCTCTGTGCTATGATGCACTCTAAATCCTGACTGAAAATCCTCAAACAGGTTGTTGTTGTGTAGAAAGTCACACAACTGATTGGCGACTGCTTTCTCAAGGACCTTAGAGAGAAAAGGAGGGTTAGATATAGGTCTATAATTTGACAAAATCCCTGGATCAAGAGTGGGCTTTTTAAGAAGAGGCTTAATTACAGCTACTTTAAAGGACTGTGGCACATAGCCTTTAAATAAGGACAGATTGATCATATCTAGTAAATAAGTGCTAACTAAGGGTAAAATTTCTTTAAGCAGCCTAGTTGGGACGGGGTCTAAAAGAACACGTTGATGGCTTAGATGAGGAAATCATGGAAGTTAGTTGATTACGGTTGATGGGAGAAAAGCAGTCTAAATGTACAGGTTTTACAGTTGTTTCTAAGGTTCCTGTGTTTGAAGATAAGTCAGTACCAACTGAGGGCAGGAGGTGCTGAATTTTTCTCTAATAGTTAGAATTTTATCATTAAAGAAGCTCATGAAGTCATTACTACTGAGGTCTATAGGAATACATGGCTCAACAGAGCTGTGACTCTCTGTCAGCCTGGCTACAGTGCTGAACAGAAACCTGGGGTTGTTCTTATTTTCCTCTATTAATGATGAGTAGTAAGCTGCTCTGGCATTACGGAGGGCCTTCCTATAAATTTTAAGACTATCTTGCCAGGCTAAACGTGATTCTTCCAGATTGGTGGAACGCCATTTCCTTTCAAGTTTTCGCGATGTTTGTTTTAATTTGCGGGTTTGCGGGTTATACCATGGAGCTAACCTCCTCTGTTTTATTATCTTCTTTTTTAGAGGGGCGATAGAGTCGAGTGTTATTCGTAGTGAGCCTGCAGCACTATCAACAAGATGATCAATTTGGGAGGGACTAAAGTTAGCATATGAGTCATCTGTTACATTGAGACATGGAACTGAATTTAATGCCGATGGAATCACTTCCTTAAATTTAGCTACAGCACTATCAGATAGACATCTAGTGTAGGAATGTTTGCCTAATGGCGTGTAGTCCAGTAATAGGAATTCAAAAGTTAATAAAAAATGGTCTGATAAAAAAGAATTCTGTGGAAAGACTATTAGATGTTCAATTTCTATGCCATAGACAAGAACAAGGTCGAGGGTGTGGTTAAAACAGTGAGTGGGTTTATGTACACTCTGACAGAAGCCAATCGAATCTAGTAATGAGATAAACGCAGCACTAAGGCTATCATTTTCTACATCCACATGAATATTAAAATCACCTACAATAATTATTTTATCCGTTTTAAGGACTAAACCTGATAAGAACTCTGAGAATTCAGATAAAAATTCAGAATACAGTCCAGGAGCTCGGTACACTATAACAAATAGAATTGGCTGTAGTGTTTTCCAGGTTGGGTGTGAAAGGCTAAGAACAAGGCTTTCGAACGAGTTATAATTTAGTTTAGATTTCAGGTTTGATTAATAGGCTTGAGTCGAAGATGGCTGCAACTCCACCTCCTCGGCCTGAGCCTCGAGGAATGTGAGTATTAATGTGACTGGGGGAGTGGATTCATTTAGGCTAACATATTCATCGTGACACAGCCAGGTTTCAGTGAGACAAAATAAATCAATATTATGATCTGATATTAGATCGTTTACTAGAACAGCTTTAGATGAGAGAGATCTGATGTTTAAGAGTCCACATTTAATTCTCCTATTTTGTTGTACTGTTGCAGTGGTGGTTTTACTTTTTATTAGGTTTTTATGTGTAACTCTTCTTCTGTTTACTTTTGATTTAAATAATTTAAGTGGTCTGGGGGCAGACAACCTCTCTGTGGAGTTTAGGGTGGGTAACTGCTCTAATGGAAGCGCAGAGAAGCGTGTAGGACTGCAACTCTGCCTCCTGGTCTGGACCACAGACTGTATTAAGTCTATGGTCTGAACTCTGAGTTGTCATGGCTTTGGGCCACTAATAAATTCGGCCAGATTTCTAGATATGAGAGCGGCTCCATCCAAAGTGGGATGAATGCCATCTCTCCTAATCAGACCAGGTCTTCTCCAGAAAGTCCGCCAATTATCTACAAAGCCCACATCATTACCTGGACACCACCTCGACAACCAGCGGTTGAATGATGACATGCGGCTATACATGTCATCGCTAGTAAGATTAGGCAGGGGTCCAGAGAAAACTACGGAGTCCGACATTGTTTTTGCATATGTACACACCGACTCCACATTAATTTTCGTGACCTCCGATTGGCGCAATCGGCTGTCATTACCGCCGACGTGAATAACAATCTTAGCATATTTACGTTTATCCTTAGCCAGCAGTTTTAAATAGGATTGAACGTCGCCCGCTCTGGCCCCTGGGATGCATTTGACTATGGCCGCTGGTGTCGCTAATTTCACGTTTCGCAAAATGGAGCTGCCAATAATCAGAGTTGGTTTCTCAGCGGGTGTGTCGCTGAGTGGAGAGAACTTGTTAGAAACGTGAACGGGTCGGTGGTGAACCGTGGGCTTTGGTTTAGGGCTATGCTTCTTTCGGACAGTCACCCAGCCTCCCTGGCTTCCCGGCTGCTCGGGAGTTGCCGGGAGACGGCTAGCAGAAGCTGCCTCTGGTCGGCTCGCACCGGCTAGGGGCTGGCTAGCTACGGCTGACTGACTCTCCATGGTGCGGAGCCGCGACTCTAACTCACTGAGCCTCGCCTCCAAGGCGGTGAATAAACTACATTTGTTACACGTACCATTATCGCTAAAGGAGGCAGAGGAGTAACTAAACATCTGACACACCGAGCAAGAGAGAGCAGGAGAGGGAGAAGGAGAGAGAGACGCCATCGCTAACTGAGCTAAAGTAGCAACTAACTAGCGTGTAAACAACTGTGGGATTAGCGGAAAGTCGCTAACAGGAGACAGATATGAGTGCTTAAACAGAGCTAGTGTATCCTTAAATGTATAGCGGGTAATTAACCGCTATAGTAAAGAAAATATCAAAATTAACTGGGTTTAGCTGGAGCAGCGAACTTTGCAATCAGTAACACAGAAACACCGGTAACCGGAAATGAGACAATACGTTCACCTGAGCACGTCAGCACGTCAGTCTCAGTCAGAATGCAGATCAGCGTTGTGGCAAAACTCAACAGCCTCTGTAGCAGGTTTTCTTGTTTTGTAGTCTTCTGTAAAAAGGGTAGCGATGTCCGATGTCAACTTTTTTCTTTGTTCTAATTTCTTTCCTAAAGACTTAATTTAGGCAATGAAGTTTATCACGTCTAATGCTTCCATATTATATAGTGTGGTATTCTCCGCTGCAGAACGATACCAAACTCCTTATAAAGACAGTCAGAGACAGTGTTAAACCAGGTTTAAATGGCAATTATACACATGTTTACCATATACAGTATGTATATGTGTACTTCTATGCACAGCAAATTAATGAGTGAATCACAGTAAAATCAATATATATCAGGGTTCCTTTGATCACAGGGAGGTCTCTGTCTCTCTCCTGAGACGAAAAGAAACAAGCACATGCCGTGTGTGTGTGTGTCACAACTGGGTAATCTGTTAACAATTAAGTGACACACAAACTTAACCCATGCACATAGATCTCTATATATCCACATATAGGCCTCTCCATAGATATAGCAAATGAAATAAGTAAAATATAATTACTACAGGCCATTCCATCTGCTTAAGGAATGTAGAATCCCATCTTTATCTTTATCTGGATTAGTGGATAAGTGTAAACCATTCCCATTGATTCAGTTTCCATTGTACCTGCATCAAAATCAGCATGTTAAACAAAACTTCAGTACCTATCAGAGGGCTAGGATATTAATGTTGTTATATTATTAATGTTGATATTAACCTAGCATATTAATTAATATACATTTAATTCAGCATGGCAAAGTCAGTTCCTTTGTTCTTGTGTCAAGAGTGTTGAATCTTCAGCCCATATCCTGGAATGTGGGAGTATTAGGCTAGTTTACTACAGGCCTGTCGTAAATTGGGCAATTGCCACTCAACTTTCCTTCATGTCATCCCTGGTGGGTCATATTTTATGGCCCGGAGGTCATGCTGATAACAGAATGTTTTGGGAAACTTCAACCTTGAGTCTTAACAGAGACTTTTTTTCATGGCAGAGACCATGGCTGTGCCACACACAGCGGAGGTAAATTCTTTTCTCAAGGAAAGATGTAAAATTATTCATCATCAGGCTCCTTATCACGCTATAGCAGGTAGGATTTATACAGTATATACATAGATGTAAAAAGGTTTACATTAAATAAAGTAGTATAACGTAAAGTGTACCAGTGCAGTGCAAGTAAAGTGGCAGTAGTGAGCTTGAGAGCTCAAGAGTTCGGCAGTCTTATGGCCTGTGGGATGAAGCTATCCCTGAGCCTGGTGGTGCGGAACTGGATTCTGTGGTACCATCTGCCAGACAGCAGCAGGCAGAACAGTTTGTGGCTGTGGTGATTTGGGTCTCTGATGATCCCGTTGGCCTTCTTCCTACACTGCTGGGTGTAGAGGTCCTCCATGGATGGCAGCTTCGTCCTGGTGATGTGCTGTGCAGTTTTCACCACCCTCTGTAATGCCTTAAGATTGAGGGTGGTGCAACTGCCATACAAGGCGGTGGTGCAGCCAGTCAGGATACTCTCAATGATGCACCTGTAGAAGTTGCAGAATATCCTGTAGTTGATGTTGAGCCTCCTCAGCCTGTGAAGGAAGAAGAGCCGTCTTGCTGTGTTATAGGTTTTGGGAGAGTGCAAGTAAAGGGACAGATGCATCTACAGCCAGTTCTGCTAGCTCTTCAACCACCATCTGTGCTTCAGTGTGGCTCATAGTGCTCAAACCTTTCCATCCTTCATCAGGTAGTGTAAATTTACTCTTATATCTAGAATTAGCTGTACATGTTCTATAGTAAACAGACAACAAGCCCACTCCACTTACGTAATGTAGGAGGGCAAAATACCTCTCGGTATGATGCAGTCCAGTACAACTCCAACACTATGACCTCAATTATTAACATAGAATTTAATTTCACTGCAGACTTAAAGAATGACCATAAAGCCTCTCTAAAACATTTATTGCAGGGCTGTTGTATTAGTCTGCATTAGTTTTAACTTGGTGGACTTGGGAACAAAATATTTATTGTGTTTAAATACTGTCCTGTCAATAGCTAATGGCACTTTTTAGCCACAGGATGGCAGCATTGCCTTAACACTCAATATACAATACAAGAAAAATTAGGTTTTACAAATGTTCTATATGTTGTCTCTACTTCTGGGTTTATTCACAAATGTAAACTTGTGAACAGCATAGCTTTTTCTACAGGCTTCTCTGTGCAGCCCTGCATTTCAACCATAATGGCAGCCATGACGTTGCCCGAACCAATGAGGTCTGTTACGGTTCGCTACCCAAGGTTCTGCCAAGGTGGTTGGGTAGTCTGCCCAATCAAGGAGAAGCCATCAGTTTTGGTCAGTCCCTAAATATTATTTATAATGTGAGTCAATTATAATATCACTGAATGTGATCTAAACATTTTTTTCCTTCCACCTGCATATGCATTGACCCTCATGGAGTCTCAGGAAGAGGGCTACTCCAGGTCACAAAAGACTCTGCGAGAGAGCAGTGCTGTCTTGTTCTCTCCTGCATCTGCCCCCCTTTCCATATCCTGCCAGAAGATGAGGCAGTTGGCCTGTGTCTTACGTGGCATTCACGATTTAACACAGGACATTAGTGTGAAACCAGCACAGATGTTCTGGTTCCCGGTTTTCAGGTTGAGATTATTATGTCAGGACAAAGTCAGATCAATTCTACAATTCTCATATTAACTTAGGCCAAAGAGGTAACATACTCAGTCACAGTTTAGGGATGTGATTTTTCTGGATTAATCTGGAATTACGGATTTTGCTTTCCATTCATTTCTGTGCGGAACGGGATGAGACACATTAGTGTTCAGTCTGATTGAACTTTGACACATGAAATCACTTGTTTGTTTATATTCTTGTTTTATAACTGCTCAGCAAAATAATACAAGCAGCTGATGCTGTTTGGTTGCACTGTGTGCAAGAATGCATGCAGTGTGGTGAAGATCTGAAGAACATATGGCCCATCTTCGAGATTTTCCTTCCACACGTGTTCCAGTCCTTACCTCTTAACATTGCATATCTGCCCAAAGTGCAATATCGGTAGGTAACAAATATAGAATCACTGCTAATTCACAATTAACATGGAAAAACTCACCAACAGCTCCACATAATGCCAAAAATTGAGATGTCGCATCTTTTACTAAATCCGTTTATTCTTGTATTTTTGGCTACTGCATATAAATGTCCTTTTTTCTTTCTCAGCTGGAAAAAGTTGCATTGAAATTTTATGGTGAAAAATCAAGCCAAATGTAGATGTTTCTCCTGCAGTACTTGCATTTTAAACTCTACACAGAGGTTGCCAGTCTCTCAACTCTAATTAGCTGATTAATGACCTGTTCTCACATTAAAAGCAACGCCCAGAAAAACAACTCTGTTCCACCTTAATGAAACAATGTGTAACTGTTCAAAACTACAAAGAGAAAAGAAAACAAGAGAGACTTGATTTGAAGTTACTGATGATGTTCCTTGCAGCTGGCGGTAGCAATTAAGACTGTGGTTTAGGTCAGACTGGGTCACTGATTTAATGTCAACTCAGACTGTGCGCTGGGCCCTTTTCTAGGCATGGGCACGGGGGGGCAATGCTCCACCATATGTGCCGACTGCCCCACCAAACCGACCCGCTTCATCCCAAAATTTGTCAATTTGGCCAATCATAAATATGCCACGTCAAAATAATCGAAATTTACTTTTATCTGATTGGTTGGTCTGGCCATATAAAAACTGGATACGTAGCGAGGAGAGCAGTAGCCTAACAGCAGTTACTTCGCTGTCATTTCACTTCATTACTACTCAGGTGCTTATCCTCTGGTTACCAGCCTAGTTTATGCTCATACTCGGTGACTCCGATGAGAATACCTTGGTTTTAGTCTTAGTTAATCCATGAGATCACAGCTAGATTTATTTGGCTACTTGTAAATTGCGGTTGTGGGGATTGTTTATTTTCAATCATTTGCAGTCATCTTGTAGTCGTAGTTAGCTAGCTGTGTGTGTGTTAGCATTAGCTAACTTAAGTTTTACACCGCATGGTAGCGGCATGTTTCATATTTAGTTTATAGTGGTTCACTCGCAGTTCTCAACTCTCTCTTTCTCTGTCATAATGTCTGCCTGTGTAGCTGTCATGTGTAAAAGGAACAAACAACTTGTAGACCCAGTCGAGGGGTGAACTACTCATTTCTGTCCAATACTGAGCCTGTGTAGCTGTCACATGTAAAATGAACTTAAAACTTGAAGACCAAGACCCAATCGAGTGGTGAACTACTCATTTCTGTCCAATACTGGGCCTATGTAGCTGTCACATGAGAAAAACGAAACTCATGCATTATTATTGTTGCACAATGCGCATGTGCAAAATGAAAAATGACTCTCTGAGACAACTCGTTACTACTAGTTCATATCAAAAGAGTAGTTCAATGAACGATACGCTCATGATCGACACATCACTAGTTATGGGGCCGCAGTCAACAGAGGCAAGGCTCCATGGTGTCGTCTCACGGTACTGCTCCTCGACTCAACCCGACCACCGGCCCTGACCCCCACCGCCAACCCAGTTGCACAAGCACTGCACCCCCAGACAGCCTTCGCAGCGCAGCGATAGCTGATAATAACCATGGCTTGAACAGTCAAGCACTGTCGCAGCCCACCCTTGTTTGACCCAAACGTCACTTTAGCCAGACTGCACACACATTCAACCCGGGCTGGTACTGTGGGAGACCATGGCTGGATTACTCTGCAAAGCTAGATGCATGGTTCTGTTTCCCCTGTAGGAAATAATGACATATTTCGTTTTTACCAAGCATGTTTTAATAACTGGTCACTGGACAAAAAAAAAAAAAAGAAAAAACTTGTAAAAATCTGTTGTGAGATAGTTATTGTTTACACCCAAACTTGAACTTATAACATGAGCAAATGCTATGAAGACAATAATACAAATAATAATAACAATTAGGGTTAGGACTAGATACCATTTACTATTAGATAACTAAATATATAAGTGGGCATTGATAAAGTTGCCCTCCTATAAGGGGGGGGTGGAGCTTCACATTTCAGTAGAAAATAATGTTAGTAGACTATACTGGACTAAGGCAGATAGCTTTGTCCATGCAAGAATAGATAATTAGATATAACATAAATAAAGTTGAGGTGGGTTTAAAATTAAATACATTATGGGTTTATGTATTATTAGATTCTATGGCTTTAGTTTTAGATAATATAAAACAGTGTACGTTATAGCTTACAGTTCTAAAGAACACTCATAAGCCCAGTTCAGACCAAAGATTCGCGACGAGACAAAACTGTGTTAGAACATCGCAGGGAAAAGCAGTGTGAACTGGCCCGTCTCAGCTTGACTCAAGCCGGCTGATGGCGTCGCCTGCGACTCAGCTTGTCAAATCGCCAGCGGCTGGTTTTAGAATGTAAGGCATGTCACCTGTTTCAGCAGCCAATCAGCAATTACAAACACTCGGGTTGTTATAGCTTTCTCATCAATTAAGTATAGCCTACTTTCTTTATTTCACTGATTATTAATACAGTAATTAGGGTTAGGGTTAAGCAACAAAAGCACTTTGGTTAAGGTTAGAGAAAGATTGTGGTTTCAGTTAAATGTTAATTAAGTAGTGGTATACACTGTCTCTGGTGTCAAGTTACTGTAGAATATTTCTCTATTAAACTAAGATCTTTCCCTAATGTAAGTGCCTAAACAGAAGTTTGCCATATGAACTTCATAAGGTGATAAGAAGCTTGTTTAAAGCTTGTTCTTTTGCCTTCATGTGGCCAAAAACATTAATTAACACCGTTTTATAGGCCCAGTACACCCATGGTACACCAACCCAGGTGTTTTCACTTGTTTGCCTAATTAGACCTCTTCTCAGGACAGTGTAAGCATTAACAGCTATGTGTGTGGAGTTTGCATGTTCTCCCTGTGCCTGCGTGGGACATGCAGTTTAGGTTAATTGACAACTCTAAATTTCCTGTAGGTGTGACTGTGAGCGTGAATTTGTTGTCTGTCTCTATGTGTCAGCCCTGTGATTTACTGGTGACCTGTCCAGGGTGTACGCTGCCTCTTGCCCAATGTCAGCTGGGATTGGCTCCAGCCCCCTGCGATCCTCTAAGGATAAGCGGTTATAGATAATGGATGGATAATAATGAATATTCTGATTGGTTTGTTGAGATTGGTGACCTCATGTAATTTTCAGCATAACTCCATGCAACTTAAACTTCTGCTGCTGTGCTGAGCCTTTAGGTCTCGGTGAAACACTTTTTTTGTGTGTAATGACTGCTTTTTCAAAATTCAAGGTACATTTATTAGTCATTCTACAACACAGGGCTGCACAGGAAAATTAAAGTTGTACCCCCTTTCAGGCTTCACACACAGAACACATTTAGAAATATCCAAAATCAGAATAGAATCTAAATAAAAATAAAAACAATATATACAGTTACTTATATACATATATTATACAAAGGTAGTGGTATGGTAATGTGCTATATATATCCGATATCACTGATGCTCGGTAGATGGGTGCCCATAATGTTCTGGATGGTTTTAATCACCCGCTGCAGAGCCCTCCGTTAACAAGAAATTGGCACAGGAAATTTGCCTTCTTACTTTTCCTTAAGATATACAGTCGTTTCTCAGCTTTCTTTACCAGCATGGAGAAGTGTTATGTCCATGACAGGTCCTCTGAGATGCTGATTCCCAGGAACCGAAAACTGTTCACTTGCTCCACCTCATCTCCACTGATGTAGACAGGGGTGTGTGTCTTTGCCTCCTTTTTCCTAAAATCAACCAATACCTCCTTGGTATTGCTGTCATTGAACAGTAGGTTGTTCTCTGTGCACCACTCTGCAAGATTGTTGATTTCCTCCATATATGAATACTCATCGTTATTTGTAATCCAGCTGATGGAAGTGCCGTGTGCAAACTTCATAACAGAGTTCTCTCCATGATTGCAGTCATGTATATACAGCATGAACAGGAGGGGGCTGAGCACACAGCCCTCTGGTGTTGAGCACTAGAGTGGAGGAGGTGTGACCACCAATCCGAACTGTCTGGGGTCTGTTTGTGAGAAAGTAGCCGTACAATATCTAGTCCAATATCCAGTTGCAGAGTGTAGTTCTGTATGTGTGGCCTCCCCAGTGCACGCTATTATGATGTGCCCTAGTGCACACTAGTTACTAGTTATTAAGCACACACACCAGCCTGCATGTATATATTTTACCAACAATGTGTTAGATAGTACAGTCGAATTAGTTACTTGTATTGTATTGGAATTAAAATAAGCATATAATTTTGTTATAGATTGCTACTGACTATTTCATCCAAAAAAAAAGAAAACCATGACAGAAATGGTTTTGCCTTTTCAAGGACATATATATCAAATGGCACCAATTTTAATTTAATGTGAGTTCTTCTTTAAACATTGAAGAACATTGTTGGAGGGCCCACTCTCTCTATGGGTCCCCCACCCCAGGGGCCCCAGTGCAACTGCACTGCTTGCACTGTCTATATTTATGCCCCTGGTGGCCTCTCAAAATTAAACTGGCACAGGACATAAAAATGTCTTCTGGGTTCTTTACTCCAAACAACAAAAAACATTCTGTTGAAAAAGAGTAATACAAGTAAAAGCTTTAAAATCAAACAAGGTGTGCATGGTCTTCTGCTTTGCACACAGTTCTTTTGCTCTGTAGCCCTCACAGACTTCTCTTGTCTGTTCGTCATTGACTCTTCAATGCACTTGTGTATCAGCACAGAGTACAGGTAACTTTAGAACAAAGTAAGAACTAAGTAACAACAAAAGTATTCACAAAAGAGAGCAAAATAAATGTAGAGTAGAAAAATGTATGAATTCATATTGTAAAAATAACTGTAGTGGCTGTCTCCTGATAACACCAAAGAGCCAACATTCAAAATAAGAAATCTTACATTCACAGGTTTTGTATGAAATATTCTAATGAATGTGTATAACAATATACTTCTACTGGTCAATACACATGTCAAATACACATTGTTGTGTGGGAGACCATACATATAATAACCATGAAACTACAATTTTATAGCTAACACACCTAAATTTGTACCCCAAAAGTAACACTATTAATGGGAATGAATACCTGGTTAAATAGTATATCATGTCTGGCATACCAGCTCCAGTAAATTCAAAGATTGGAGCATAATGAAGCACGGCTTAGAGTTGCTGCTGCCAGAAATGAAAACAAACAGTACTCGGGGTCTCTGTGGTTTCTACCTGTATAACACATTCTGCTGGCATCATTACACTGTTGCCTTGGTTACTCAGTTTTCTGTTTATTTCCTCTCCTCATTTAGCTTTTGATTCTATCTCTCCTGAATAAACCAGAGGGGGCAGGTCTTCCTTTAGTTTTCAGGTGTCAGGTTGTGTGATGTTCTCTGAGTTTTGGTTCTTCTGTCTTTTTATGTGGTCTCACCTATCTCCTCTCTGCTCACTGTGACTCCCCCGCCCCAGTATCCCTTTAAATCTGTCTCATCTTCTAATGTCTCCTCCATCTCTCCTTGTGTTATTGCACTGCTTTCTGCAATTGACCTGAGACTGATACAGGACTGAGGAGAGTTGACAGCAATCTCAGTAAAATAAAAGACACCGTGACAAGATTCAGACAGGGAGGTTGGACAGCATCCTATGAGCCAAATGCTGCAGGCAGTTTGTGTTGTTGTTTACTTGTGTTTCCATAGAAGACAGAGCCTGTATTCCTAAGCCATGTGACTTAAGATATTACAGCTGATTTAGAACTGTTTTAGAATATTTTTATGCTGTATTCAATATGTAAAGTTCTCTTTTAAGATAGTTTGAAATCTTTTGACGTGTAATTATGATGGATATCTTTTTTGTAAATTGCTTTTTTAGGATAGGATCAATGGTAACACTTTATTTGAAGGGGTGTGCATAAGACTGACATGATACAGTCATAACCATGACATGACACCTGTCATGAACTTGAAGAAGTGTTTATGAATGTTTATGACTGCTGTCAGTGTCATTCAGTCAATTATGTCATTTTTAATGCAAAGTTGACATTGTTTGAGATGTCTTTGATATGACAACTTGACATTAACCAGGACAACATAACATGTCACAAACATCCCATAGCAGGCCTAATTATCAAACTTGAAGAAACTTTTTAGCTTTAGTGGTACAATTTGGACTTTTCATTAAGATGTCATTAACTGTCAAATGATTTTAAATACCTTAACAAAAGAAAGTCAAGAGATAGTTAATTTTATTGTATTTGCACGACAATACATTTCATACTTCAGAAAAAAGCCTGTTGACTACTTGGATTACTTGTTCTTCCTCAAACATCTCCTGCCTGTCTGTTTTGGGGTTTGAGTGTGTGAACACGTTCAGCGTAACTAAGTAGGTACATGCGGGGGTCGAAATCTTTTCCAACTGACAAGAGGTAGGTTGCGTTGAGTCAAACTACACCTGATAAATGTTTATAAAAGTTGTCATTTGTGATTTGAACATAACCTAATTGTTGTATCTTATACTTATCTATATAATATCCAGTTCATTCGGTGTAAATCCTGTCAAGATCTGAGATCGCAATCCCAAGTTCTTAATGAGTTTCGTCTTGGAGAAAATAGGCTAATGTTAGAATGCTGATTCGCCACCTACCTAGCATAACAAACTCTCTTTTCTTGTTAATTGTATAAATTCTATTCTTTCTATCAGGGGAGCCAAGTCTGTCACACACACACACACACACACACACACACACACACACACACATTACACCCTAATTAATTGTTCCATCTTGTGCCACCTGTTGACAAATGCTCTGAAATTTGAATATAATGAATCTTAACAGGGTATTAAAATTATCTCAATATCTCTTTAATATCTGCAGACACCCTCTTATATTCTGAACAGTGTCAAACTCCAAAGCGCCGATGCAAGAAAAAGACTTTACTGTATATTTTGGTCCTGTGCCCCTACTCAAATATCTCGGCTGCATTTTCTGAAGACGATAGTGGAGAACTGCAGAGACATGGCATCTCTACTGTACTGAGACTCAGAGGACAGGGATTCTCTATTTGCTCCCAGTAAACAACATTCTTGCAAAGTCCAACAACAAAGTAGAGGAGTGGATGAGCTGGGACAAAAATAAATTAATACAAAAACCCCAGCCTCTCTAAAGATTCAAATTAGAAATCACAGTAATAAGTCTACTGTATTTCTCAAATGCTAGAGCAAACAAAACAGACAAACTAGCTAGGGGGTTGCTTGGTGTTTTTAAAAATATGAGATAGATATTATATTAGCAATTCTTAGAAAATTGCAGGTTGCCCACCAAGGGATCATACATTTTTTCACCTTGGAATTATAAGGTTCTATCTGACATTTTTGTCAAAATTGAGTTATTCACATATTCTTATTCTGTGATAACTTATTAACATTATGTGAGGTGTTTTTTTAAGTTGTATGAACTTTTGGACTTTTTATTTAGAAACAAAATGGTTCCATCTCTATCAACTATTGGGAATGCAAAAACTTTCAAAGTTCAATATCTCAAAATCACTCAGAACGCAGATGGAACCTTATAATTCCAAGGTGGCGATTTTCTTTCAGTTTTTTAGATTTGTTTTGAGAATTATGCTTATATATAACATTTTTAAAATGTGTAGCAGACATGTAGACATGGTCTATGCTGATTAAACTCATTGCCAGGATCTGCATGACACAAATGTAGCATTGAGTTAGTTCAGGCAGAATAATGAAGTTGTGCTTGCACTAGATAATTGTCATCAGCTGCTTTACAATCAGTGGCTGGTTCACCAGTTGTTTGGCTACCTGCTGACTAGTAATATCCAATCGTATCTGGCTGGAGAAATGGGAAGAAGCTTGTCGCTGGTGCTGGTAGTAAACACACTGGCCTTGGTGAGCTGTAATTTGGTGTTCTTGCCTGGTTCTTCTGATAAGTAGATTAGTAGATTGAGGAATAAACGAACAAGTTTAAATAAGCTTTTGTCTGAGAATGATAATGTTATATCATGTTGTATGTTTTAACAATTTAATTGCTTAGTTTCGCTCCATTCCTGGATGGCTATGGGATCATGATCATGTTATTTGATCCCACAGACACTCAACAATTGAGCCAAAAAGCCTAATATTGCTGTTTGACACAACTTCAGAAAAAAGGTCTGCCTTAAGGCATTTATTAGTTTCTGTCTCTGGGAAAGTGGGAAAAAACAGTAAAATTCCTCAAAACTACTGTATGTCTGAACTATCTCTTTACATTCAGGCTATTCTATGTGGTCTCCTTTTGATAACTAATGTAATAACTAATGTAATATTTTTTCACTTCCATTCACTGAGCTTCCCCTGAAACAGTTTGGAGCCTCCCTGGGGAGGCCCACCTCATACTTTAAAAACCTAGTAGTTTTTGAGTATGTGGCAAGCATCCACATAGAATTATGGCATTTCACATTTCCATATGTATGAACTTTTAAAGAGTGATTTACCTTCGACAGACTGCATCACCTCATCTCTGTCTCTGCCATGACTTCTAACAATGCAGAAGCATTTAGTTGTTGCTCTGCTGGAGAATGATGTTCTGTTCTCCAACAACACAGCCAAATGATTAAACCAATTGCAGTTCTGCCTGTCGCAGCCATTTCTTCTGTCCTTGATTGTTTTTGTACTCTTTAAGTTTCCACCACTGTTTACGGTTGTGCTGTGTGATAATTTGCCTAACCAAGACAAAAGTTTCTGATACACCTTTATGTGTTGCCACCTAAAATTCCCTCTGGATGTCTTGGATGCCGCAAAAATGCTTAATGAAGCCTGAACTTAGTCGTCATCCCACTGATCATAAAACCTCCTTTGTGGCTTTATTATGGTAACATTTTCAATCAGCAACCTTCAGTGCTCTGATCCCTTCTTTAGCTATCAGAAAGTACTACCCCCAGATCGGGGACTTTTGTGGGAGGGAACTATGGCTGGGGAAACTTACACCCTGGTTCCTCCATTTAAAACGCAGGTAAAGTTCCTCAGTCCTAAAAAAGGTTCCCCTTGGAAAGTGCATTTGGTGGAAACGGTCTCTAAATTGCCCATGGGTTTGTATGTGGTTGTTGTATGTGTGTTAGCCCTGTCAATGTGTTAACCTGCCAATCTGTACCCTGCCTCTCAACCAATGTGCGCATGACCCTGAACAAGTAACTACATAGAAAATGAATTTATGACAACATCTGCTTCCATATTACTGCTTAGGTAAATTGAAAGTGTGTTTGATTTGGTATGCCTCCTTTGTGTACACAGAATTGTGTCTGTCAAGACACAAGCCAGTCAGCAGGGTCTACAAGTACAGCCTTGGCATTCTCATTTGATCCAGGTTGTTGCTCATATGGTCATATGGATGTCTGATTACCTGCAGACACTGATGTCTAGTTTGAACTCATCTCAGCACAGGTGAGTTCAAATGAGTGGAGGAGGTTGGCTGAGCAGAGGTGGATTGAGTGGCTTCTCCTTGAGAAGGGGCACTAAAATAACTTAGAAGGGAATCTAAAATCTTGTCTTAAGTGAAAACAGTAAGTGGATGTATACAATATGGAAGGCATATACAATCAGAATTTTCTTTGTCATCTACAAAATTGAACAGTTGTTCTCAACAACCATACATAAACCAACTGCCTTAAACGTGGTATTATGATCAGAGGGTGCTTTCATTACACTGTCTTTAATTTGTATATTTGTATATTGATGCATGCACACCACTACATAATTCTTGTTATTGTCAGCTAAGCTGAACACAGGTCGTTTTAGTCATTTGAGTAGAATACTGTGTATTTCTTGTGACAACAGTCTGAAAGAAATGGTTGTAAAACTATAAATTAAGTTTTCTGACTGTCACACACATTAAAAATACTATTCTCCCAATTTTAGCCATTAGGTCTTGAAATACATTCAAAGTCACCAACAGCTACATATTATTTTTGTACCATTTATATGTGTAGGCAGTCAGCCAGACTCAGCCAGAGAGAGACTTTGACGTGTGTCTGGTGAGCAACTTTGACTGGAATTAATGACACCATTTTTTAACATCCAGTTGCCCTTAATGCATCCATGTTGACATACCTTCATCATCGTGATCATCATTGTCAAGATTTATATTTGACAATGATGATCAAGATGATGAAGGTGTGTCAACAATCTTTGAAATTAATCATTCAATATATTCCAGCTTTCTTTACACTCTGCAGCCTTGCACTGTTGTAATCTTAACAATTTACAGAAACAGTTTGACTTGTATATAGAGATTGTATGCTGTTATTCATTGTTGCTTTACATATATATTTATATACACATCTACATTTTTCTACATTATATGTACATCATAGATATTATATTAGCTATGTTTATTGTTTACCAATCTTTGTTCTTCTCTGTTCTTGTTTTTAGCTGTATGACTATTATTATTGTATAGAAAATTGTTCTGTGTGTAACATTGAGAGCAACAAAAAACTGAAGTCAAATTCCTTGTATGTGTACACATACTTGGCCAATAAAGCTGCTTCTGATTCTGATACAGAACACATGCCATGTTCTTTGAATTAAAAAAGTATGTTTTGTAGTAGACACACTTTTTTTTTAGCACATTCAAAACAATAGTTGCAAATTGCTCTACAAAGTGAAACAGACAAAAATGCAGTATGCTGAACAGACAAACACAAACAAGATATAAAAATATGTTAAGGAAATCTTATGATAAATGTGTGTTTTAAGCTGCTTTTAAAACTGATTTTGGTCTTTAAGCCTTTATAGAATGCTAAAGTTAATGCTCCACAGCTGTGAAAGCAAAAACACATATTTTCCAGCCTTGACCGTGGAATATCTCTGCTCTGATGACCCCCTGTGGTTTGTAAAGTAAATAAAGAAATAAAGAATTAAAGAAAAGATTAAAAAGCCGAAGTTGATAAAGAAAGAAACAGAAACAGTGAGGTGTGTTTAATTTTCTTCTGTTTACCTCCCTCCGCAGGTGAGGATAGTGACTTTACCTGTGTATGTGTTGACATTTGTGTGTGTGTGCACACCCAGAGGCTCCATGCATGTCAACAGAAAACACACTATGTAAATGAAGATATTCAATTCAATTCAATTCAGTTTTATTTATATAGCGCCATATCATAACAAAGTTATCTCAGGGCACTTTTTCGAGTAGAGCAAGTCTAGACCGACTCTTTATATTTACAGAGACCCAACAGTTCCCACCATGAGCAAGCACTATGCGACAGTGGCAAGGAAAAACTCCCTTTTAACAGGTAGAAACCTCGAACAGAACCAGGCTCAAGGTGGGCGGTCATCTGCCTCGACCGGTTGGGTTGAAGGGGGAGGGGGGGAGCGGGAAAGAGAGAGCAGGAGGAAAGAGAACATACAGCAGCACAATACAGTTCCACATAGGGATGTAAAGCAATAGCTGTGGTAATGGTATTGATGTTAACACCAACAGAAATAACACCAAGAGCAACACCACAATAGCAATACTAATAATAAGAGCAACAACAGTAATAGCAGCAGCGGGTGCAGAGCAGGAGGACGGGGGCAGCAGGTGGCCGCAACCACAGATCCAGACTCTACAGCTCCGGAGGCAGAAACACCTGCAGAAAGCAACAGAAGGAGAGAGAGAGAAAGAGGAGAGAAAGCACACAACTACGGGAAAAAGTTGAATTAGTAACAAGCATTGATGGGATATGAGGGCGTACAGATGGAGAGGAAGAAAGAAAGAGGAGCTCAGTGCATCATAGGAAGTCCCCCGGCAGTCTATATCAGGCCTATATCAGCATAACTAAGGGGTGGCTCTGGGGTCACCTGAGTCAGCCCTACTATAAGCTTTATCAAAGAGGAAAGGCCTACTCTTAAATGTGAGGAGGTTGTCCGCCTCCCGTACACAAACTGGGATCTGGTTCCACAGGAGAGGAGCTTGATAGCTGAAGGCTCTGGCTCCCATTCTACTTTTAGAGACTCTAGGAACCACAAGGAACCCTGCATTCTGGGAGCGCATTGCTCTAGTGGGATAATAGGGTACTATGAGGTCTTTAAGATATGATGGTGCCTGACCATTTAGGGCTTTGAAGGTGAGGAGAAGGATTTTAAATTCTATTCTGGATTTTACAGGGAGCCAGTGGAGAGAAGCTAATATTGGAGAAATATGATCTCTTTTTCTGGTTCTTGTCAGTAAACGTGCCGCAGCATTCTGAATCAGCTGGAGAGTCTTAAGGGATTTATTGGGGCAGCCTGTTAATAGAGAGTTGCAATAATCCAGCCTAGATGTAACAAATGCATGGACTAGTTTTTCTGCATCTTTTTGAGACAGGATGTGCCTGATTTTTGCAATGTTACGTAAATGAAAAAAGGCAGTTCTTGAAGTTTGTTTTATTTGGGAGTTAAAGGACATATCCTGATCAAAGATAACTCCAAGATTCCTTACGGTTTCGCTGGAGGCCAGGGCAATGCCATCTAGAGAAACTATATCTTTAGATAATGTGTTTCGAAGGTGTTCGGGGCCAAGTACAATAACTTCGGTTTTGTCTGAGTTTAACATCAGAAAATTGCAGGTCATCCAGGTTTTTATGTCCTTAAGGCATGCTTGAAGTTTAGCTAATTGATTGGTTTCATCTGGCTTGATCGATAAATATAATTGGGTATCATCTGCATAACAATGAAAATTTATGGAGTGCTTCCTAATAATATTGCCTAAAGGAAGCATATATAAGGTAAATAGAATTGGTCCAAGCACAGAACCTTGTGGAACTCCGTGACTAACTTTGGCGTGCATAGAGGATTCATCATTAACGTGTACAAACTGATATCGATCTGATAAATAGGATTTAAACCAGCTTAGTGCAGTACCTTTAATGCCAATTAAATGTTCTAGTCTCTGTAATAGAATGTGATGGTCAATGGTATCAAATGCAGCACTAAGATCTAGTAAGACAAGTACAGAGACAAGTCCTTTGTCGGATGCAATTAGAAGGTCATTTGTAACTTTCACCAGTGCTGTCTCTGTGCTATGATGCACTCTAAATCCTGACTGAAAATCCTCAAACAGCTTGTTGTTGTGTAGAAAGTCACACAACTGATTGGCGACTGCTTTCTCAAGGATCTTAGAGAGAAAAGGAGGGTTAGATATAGGTCTATAATTTGACAAAATCCCTGGATCAAGAGTGGGCTTTTTAAGAAGAGGCTTAATTACAGCTACTTTAAAGGACTGTGGCACATAGCCTTTTAATAAGGACAGATTGATCATATCTAGTAAAAATGCTAACTAAGGGTACAATTTCTTTAAGCAGCCTAGTTGGGACGGGGTCTAAGAGACACGTTGATGGCTTAGATGAGGAAATCATGGAAGTTAGTTGATTAAGGTTGATGGGAGAAAAGCAGTCTAAATGTACAGGTTTTACAGTTGTTTCTAAGGTTCCTGTGTTTGAAGATAAGTCAGTACCAACTGAGGGCAGGAGGTGTTGAATTTTGTCTCTAATAGTTAGAATTTTATCATTAAAGAAGCTCATAAAGTCATTACTACTGAGGTCTATAGGAATACATGGCTCAACAGAGCTGTGACTCTCTGTCAGCCTGGCTACAGTGCTGAACAGAAACCTGGGGTTGTTCTTATTTTCCTCTATTAATGATGAGTAGTAGGCTGCTCTGGCATTACGGAGGGCCTTCCTATAAATTTCAAGACTATCTTGCCAGGCTAAACGTGATTCTTCCAGATTGGTGGAACGCCATTTCCTTTCAAGTTTTCGCGATGTTTGCTTTAATTTGCGGGTTTGCGGGTTATACCATGGAGCTAACCTCCTCTGTTTTATTATCTTCTTTTTTAGAGGGGCGATAGAGTCGAGTGTTATTCGTAGTGAGCCTGCAGCACTATCAACAAGATGATCAATTTGGGAGGGACTAAAGTTAGCATAGGAGTCATCTGTTATATTGAGACATGGAACTGAATTAAATGCCGATGGAATCACTTCCTTAAATTTAGCTACAGCACTATCAGATAGACATCTAGTGTAGGAATGTTTGCCTAATGGCGTGTAGTCCAGTAATAGGAATTCAAAAGTTATTAAATAATGGTCTGATAAAAAAGGATTCTGTGGAAAGACTATTTGATGTTCAATTTCAATGCCATAAACAAGAACAAGGTCGAGGGTGTGGTTAAAACAGTGAGTGGGTTTATGTACACTCTGACAGAAGCCAATCGAATCTAATAATGATAAACGCAGCACTAAGGCTATCATTTTCTACATCCACATGAATATTAAAATCACCTACAATAATTAGGCAGAGTTGCAATCCTACACGCTTCTCTGCGCTTCCATTAGAGCAGTTACCCACCCTAAACTCCACAGAGAGGTTGTCTGCCCCCCCACCACTTAAATTATTTAAATCAAAAGTAAACAGAAGAGGAGTTACACATAAAAACCTAATAAAAAGTAAAACCACCACTGAAACAGTACAACAAAATAGGAGAATTAAATGTGGACTCTTAAACATCAGATCTCTCTCATCTAAAGCTGTTCTAGTAAACGATCTAATATCAGATCATAATATTGATTTATTTTATCTTACTGAAACCTGGCTGTGTCACGATGAATATGTCAGCCTAAATGAATCCACTCCCCCCAGTCACATTAATACTCACATTCCTCGAGGCTCAGGCCGAGGAGGTGGAGTTGCAGCCATCTTCGACTCAAGCCTATTAATCAAACCTAAACCTAAATTAAATTATACCTCGTTCGAAAGCCTTGTTCTTAGCCTTTCACACCCAACCTGGAAAACACTACAGCCAATTCTATTTGTTATAGTGTACCGAGCTCCTGGACTGTATTCTGAATTTTTATCTGAATTCTCAGAGTTCGTATCAGGTTTAGTCCTTAAAACGGATAAAATAATTATTGTAGGTGATTTTTATATTCATGTGGATGTAGAAAATGATAGCCTTAGTGCTGCGTTTATCTCATTACTAGATTCGATTGGCTTCTGTCAGAGTGTACATAAACCCACTCACTGTTTTAACCACACACCTCGACCTTGTTCTTGTCTATGGCACAGAAATTGAACATCTAATAGTCTTTCCACAGAATCCTTTTTTATCAGACCATTATTTAGTAACTTTTGAATTCCTATTACTGGACTACACGCCATCAGGCAAACATTCCTACACTAGATGTCTATCTGATAGTGCTGTAGCTAAATTTAAGGAAGTGATTCCATCGGCATTTAATTCAGTTCCATGTCTCAATGTAACAGATGACTCCTATGCTAACTTTAGTCCCTCCCAAATTGATCATCTTGTTGATAGTGCTGCAGGCTCACTACGAATAACACTCGACTCTATCGCCCTCTAAAAAAGAAGATAATAAAACAGAGGAGGTTAGCTCCATGGTATAACCCGCAAACCCGCAAATTAAAACAAACATGTGAAAACTTGAAGGTAAGTTTCACCAATCTGGAAGAATCACGTTTAGCCTGGCAAGATAGTCTTAAAATTTATAGGAAGGCCCTCCGGTAATGCCAAGAGCAACACTACTCATCATTAATAGAGGAAAATAAGAACAACAGGTTTCTGTTTCAGCACTGTAGCCAGGCTGACAGAGAGCCCCATGTATTCCTATAGACCTCAGTAATAATGACTTCATGAGCTTATTTAATGATAAAATTCTAACTATTAGAGACAAAATTCAGCACCTCCTGCCCTCAGTTGGTACTGACTTATCTTCAAACACAGGAACCTTAGAAACAACTGTAAAACCTGTACATTTAGACTGCTTTTCTCCCATCAACCGTAATCAACTAACTTCCACGATTTCCTCATCTAAGCCATCAACGTGTCTCTTAGACCCCGTCCCAACTAGGCTGCTTAAAGAAATTTTACCCTTAGTTAGCACTTATGTACTAGATATGATCAATCTGTCCTTATTAAAACTTACAGTCCTTTAAAGTAGCTGTAATTAAGCCTCTTCTTAAAAAGCCCACTCTTGATCCAGGGATTTTGTCAAATTATAGACCTATATCTAACCCTCCTTTTCTCTCTAAGGTCCTTGAGAAAGCAGTCGCCAATCAGTTGTGTGACTTTCTACACAACAACAAGCTGTTTGAGGATTTTCAGTCAGGATTTAGAGTGCATCATAGCACAGAGACAGCACTGGTGAAAGTTACAAATGACCTTCTAATTGCATCCGACAAAGGACTTGTCTCTGTACTTGTCTTACTAGATCTTAGTGCTGCATTCGATACCATTGACCATCACATTCTATTACAGAGACTAGAACATTTAATTGGCATTAAAGGTACTGCACTAAGCTGGTTTAAATCCTATTTATCAGATCGATATCAGTTTGTACACGTTAATGATGAATCCTCTATGCACGCCAAAGTTAGTCACGGAGTTCCACAAGGTTCTGTGCTTGGACCAATTCTATTTACCTTGTATATGCTTCCTTTAGGCAATATTATTAGGAAGCACTCCATAAATTTTCATTGTTATGCAGATGATACCCAATTATATTTATCGATCAAGCCAGATGAAACCAATCAATTAGCTAAACTTCAAGCATGCCTTAAGGACATAAAAACCTGATGACCTGCAATTTTCTGATGTTAAACTCAGACAAAACCGAAGTTATTGTACTTGGCCCCGAACACCTTCGAAACACATTATCTAAAGATATAGTTTCTCTAGATGGCATTGCCCTGGCCTCCAGCGAAACCGTAAGGAATCTTGGAGTTATCTTTGATCAGGATATGTCCTTTAACTCCCACATAAAACAAACTTCAAGAACTGCCTTTTTTCATTTACGTAACATTGCAAAAATCAGGCACATCCTATCTCAAAAAGATGCAGAAAAACTAGTCCATGCATTTGTTACGTCTAGGCTGGACTATTGCAGCTCTCTATTATCAGGCTGCCCCAATAAATCCCTTAAGACTCTCCAGCTGATTCAGAATGCTGCGGCACGTTTAATGACAAGAACCAGAAAAAGAGAACATATTTCTCCAATATTAGCTTCTCTACACTGGCTCCCTGTAAAATCCAGAAAAGAATTTAAAATCCTTCTCCTCACCTTCAAAGCCCTAAATGGTCAGGTACCATCATATCTTAAAGAGCTCATAGTACCCTATTACCCCACTAGAGCACTGCGCTCCCAGAATGCAGGGTTCCTTGTGGTTCCTAGAGTCTCTAAAAGTAGAATGAGAGCCAGAGCCTTCAGCTATCAAGCTCCTCTCCTGTGGAACCAGATCCCAGTTTGTGTACGGGAGGCGGACAACCTCCTCACATTTAAGAGTAGGCTTAAGACTTTCCTCTTTGATAAAGCTTATAGTAGGGCTGACTCAGGTGACCCCTGAGCCCCCCCTTAGTTATGCTGCTATAGGCCTAGACTGCCGGGGGACTTCCTATGATTCACTGAGCTCCTTTCTCCTCCTCTTCCTCTCCATCTGTACGCCCTCATATCCCATCAATGCTTGTTATTAATTCAACTTCTTCCCGTAGTTGTGTGCTTTCTCTCCTCTCTCTCTCTCCCTCCCCTTCTGTTGCTTTCTGCAGGTGTTTCTGCCTCTGGAGCTGTGGAGTCTGGGTCTGTGGTTGCTGCCGCCTGCTGCCCCCGTGCTCCTGCTCTGCACCCGCTGATGCTATTGCTGTTGTTGCTGTTATTAGTATTGCTATTATAATGTTGCTCTTAGTGTTGTTTCCGTTGGTGTTAACATCAATGCCATTACCATGTCTATGCTGTAATGAGCTGCTGTATGTTCTCTTTCCTCCTGCTCTCTCTCTCCCGCTCCCCCCTTCCCCCTTATATATAAAGAGTCGGTCTAGACTTGCTCTATTCGAAAAAGTGCCCTGAGATAACTTTGTTATGATATGGCGCTATATAAATAAAACTGAATTGAATTGAATTGAAACCCTTGAATATAAAAACGAGTCATCGGTTGAGAGATGTAAACTTTTTAGTGCTTTTTATCCAGAAAAAATGCAGCTCCTCCGTTTACTTGTATTTGTTTATAGGCCAGTCTTGCCCTTTCCAATATGGCGGACGCGTTGACCTATCGCAGCAACGTTCCGAAGCAGTCAATGCAGCGTCTACGTATATATGTCTATGCCTATAAACAATATCACGCATGGGGGATTGTCTTGTCCACATGAATTCAGCAGAAACGATGTGAATATAAACAGATGTGTTTTACTCATTAACTACTGTAAATCTGGTGATGTTGGCCGAAATCACATTTTCCACAAGTTGTCCACCACAGCCCAGTGCAGACGAGCAGTTTTAGTAGATGACTATCTCACTAGTCAGTGGCAGTGACTATGCGCAGCTTTCTTATGTCTTGTTGTCACAGTGTGGTTGCCAGGTGTGGTTACCAAAAACTATACTCACCTATAGTTTCTGGCAACCCACACTTTAGCCGAGACACTGCACAGAAGTGCTAGGCGGATGGATACACTGTTCAAGAAATAGTTCCATCACATTACTCCCCCTAAAACTTCACATTGTCATATTTACAGTACATCTATGTTCATTGTGATGGAGATGGGCATTGTGGTTTTGAGTCAGTCCCACGTACACCATTCTGGTGTCATAAATACTCACTACAGCACCAAATATGTATAATTCCACTTGTCTTTGCTTCTGATTTTTAAACTGGAAAATCATTGACACTCTTCTGGATATGCAGTAAAATGTTCATGTACATTTTCCATCATAATTGTTTTCTGAATAAATCGGACATTAGAAAAGGCCATGGGCCACAGTTGCAGAATCAGGATGTTTGAGTTTCATCATCATCTATTTAGTTCTTTGACTGGTCGGTATTGGAGCTGCCAGATTCAGTTGATTCTCTGTGGATGTTTACCAGGTGTGAAACCCGACATTTATTTAGGCTTTCTAGGGCTGCACCTTCACTTCTTGTCCACAGTTTTGTACTTTACACCACAACATCTCAGAACCGGTATGTCTGAAAAACAGACAGATGGAGCAGCTTGAGTGTATGTTGCTGTTGCTGAGCAGTAGCAGGTGTACGGCAGGAGGTGGATGGAGTGTGTCTGGCATTCAAGGAATGCAGCATGACTGGTGTTTATGTCTGCATACCTCACAGCCCTTCAACCCTCCCTCACATACTCTGGGTTTTGCTCCCTCTGTCTATGGCCTTTTCTGATCTATACTAAGCCTGAAGTATACATACCTTTTAAATAATTTCTGTTGGTGTTTGATTTCTTTTCCCAACATTCATTTTGATGTACTGTTACTAAGACCATACAGCACACTTTTTCAGCTGTCATACCTTTTTTAGGCTGCTCTTTGTATGACCTTCAGCCAAATTCTTGAAATACAAAATGTAAATGTCGGTCTGTGTTGTCTGTTCTGATCATACATGGCTCTAATCTACCACAAAAATTCTTTATACATGTAAATACACTGAGATAAATTTAAAACTTTAAAGTGTAAATGTATTTTGGAATTATCTATTTTAGACAATTCAGCCATAGATATAAAACAGTAGATGTGACATGTCATAATGACTTGGAACCATGGAACCATATGGCAGCCATCTTACCTGGGTCCAGTTTTAAACTCACTATAATTGGAACATATGGTGAAATAGGCTTATGTTGTCTTTATAATCCTTATATTTTTCTACCAATACACCAATATGTTTTTTTAATTCAATTCAATTCAGTTTTATTTATATAGCGCCATATCATAACAAAGTTATCTCAGGGCACTTTTTCGAATAGAGCAAGTCTAGGCCGACTCTTTATATTTACAGAGACCCAACAGTTCCCACCATGAGCAAGCACTATGCGACAGTGGCAAGGAAAAACTCCCTTTTAACAGGTAGAAACCTCAAGCAGAACCAGGCTCTAGGTGGGCGGTCATCTGCCTCGACCGGTTGGGTTAACCACTTTCCTACTTATACCGGTCCCCTTCCTTTGTTCTCTGTGGCTTCATACTGCTTGTCTTGTGCTAGTTTTGTGCTCTTGTTTTGGATGTTATCCTTGTGTTTCTGTTCCCCAAACCTGGACCTGCCCATCACCTGTTACCTGACTGCCTGCACCTACATGTAAGTGTTTTTTGTGAAATAAACTTTTGAACTGCTGGAGCCTCAAGTGTCTGCATTTGGGTCCTTCCCCTGCTGCCTAGATGGCAAATCTCAACAGGACAAAGCATTTTATGTGACAGTGGGAGGGGGAAGAGAGGATTTGGGGTCCCCATGGACACAGTGGGGATGGAGAGAACGCCAGCATGGGACCTCTAAGCTAATTATTGTCTCTGTACTGAACCATAATTTACACACCCAGAAATATGTCAGCCAATGACTATATTTATATGAACTTCTGGTGATGCGCACACACACTTATATAGAGTAGATGCTCTCTTAGACTTTTTTTTTTTTTTTTTACTGGTAATTAACATTTATGTGTCTGTATATGTGTACATTACATGGACATGTATGCCCCCCCCCCCCATGGAAACATACTGCCAGGTAGATTAATGATTAATGCCAAACGAACTATACATGAAAACAAACTCCAACACAACACAACGTGGTGCACAGGGAAAAGAGAGCATCCAATTCCTTGATGGCCTCCATCTTCAGCCTACAGGAATGACACACACTCAACAACACAGCAACACCACAAGCCCTGGCAGAGGCCCTGGGGCTGTCACAATATATATATAGTTCTATAATGCTGCAATATAAATAAAAAAACTAAATTATATACAGTAGAAGTGGACACGTGTCATCCATCTGGACCACTCATGATCAAAGCAAAAAAGTAGCTTTGGCAATAGGACTTGTACTGTTTTTTTCAAACTTAATTTAAAAAGGGTGCTTGCAACAGACCCTTTTCACGGCAGACATTTTGACTTGTCAAAGCAGGAAAAGCACAGGCATAAGCAACATTAATGATGGCTCCATTCCATTAAGTGTCCCAGTAAGCCATGTTATTGAGTGACCATACACAATACCAGAGCCCTAGAACTGGCTCTCCTAAATGGAATGCAGCCATCATTGTTATTAATTCCCCCGGTGCTTTTCCTGCTTTGACAAGTCAAAATGTCTGCTGTGAAAAGGGTCAATAGATATACACATGCACCAGGGTGGTATGTGGATGTTTACAGTGTCACATTTGCAGCAGTACTCATATTGTGAGAATTTGCTCCTAAATTTCTGACACTGTCAGTATTTTGACGTAGGCTGTCTTTGGTCTCCAAAGCCCTAAATTAGCCACTGGTACATGTGTCACTCAGTGAGATCACCATTTTGGATTGACAACCATGTTTCTTTCACAATTGTCAATAGTGTACAGTATAGGGCTACCCTAGGTTGGTTTTCATGGGTGAACATTTAACTATTTTGACAATTCTCTCTGAGTAACCAAGATTCTTGAAATGTAAAGCAGTTTATCAGCATCTTTTTCAGCAAAGCTGTGGTGGCTGAGTGGTTGAGGCGTTAGACTTGAAATTCAATGGGGAATCCCCATGCAATTTCAAACCCTGCATTCTAGTGTTGTTTATTCTCTCCAACACACTGTTGTCTGTTGCTGCTATTAAGTGAGACATCCTGTCTCCTGTGGAAGTAATGACTGTGATTTCCTCACAGACAACTAGGCCTGCTAACAACACAGCAGAAAACGTTTGCTCGCTGGCTTCGTCCTCTTGGAGAGGTCCCTGTGACATCTGAAACCCTAAGTCACACACACTGGCCCCATCTTGAAATGGCAAAAACGTCACATTAATCCTTCTCGTGTGACAGACATGCACACTGGCATCTCCCCTCTAAATCCTTTAAATCCCTCAGGTTGGAGAGAGAGAGGGACCCTGATGCCACAGTTTTATGGCCACTCACTGAGACACCTATTCTCCTCTGCTGCCCTCTGCTCTTTGTCTCAGTCCTCTGTTGCTGTTGCAATTAGAGCTCCAACATTTAATACCTTTTTCTATGAAGAGAACTTTTTTTTTTCACAGCCAGATGCCTTTTTTGTTTGTTTTTTACATTTCAGTACCCCCCACCCTCATCTTAATTTAATCTCCTGCAGTAATTGTAGTTTCAGCAGGGGCTGCCCACCAAGTGTGGGACAGGAGGAGCGGGGAGAAAGAGGGGGGGAACTGAGGCTTTGTAAGACATTTCTAAAACATGGAAAATGCTGCTCACTCCTAACTGACTGAGAAGACCTCTGCAGCTCTCTGAAATAATTTGGGAGATGAGAATGAGTCTTCATTTATGCATTACACTCATTCTTAGAATTTTAGCAAAAAATGCAACATAAGACTAATTTATTTTATCTCCTGTTTCTGTCACATTTCAAACTTTTCTGAATCCAAAGGACTGTAGTGAGTGGTTAACATATCACAGTTGACTATCTCTATCAACAACAGGATAACAACAGTATGAAGAATACTGAGTGGACACTGTTATTTTTTACTTAAGTGGTCTTGACTTGCTCTTAAAACTGCTCACACTTGTAAGTGGTCTTGACTACAGCCCTACTATGACTTATCTGTCTCAAAAGGCAATATTTTGAATGCCCCCCCTCATACCAAACTTCGACTGAAGGAGCAGCTTTGGAAATCCAAACATAATATTGATATAAAGTAGACTCACTTGAGTCTGCTGGGAGCCAAATGCAGGTAAACAACTAACACATTTTTACTGTTTCCCAGCACAATGTATTTGGTGTCAGATTTAGAAAGAGGATCTGCAGTGTCCAAAAACAAGATGTGTTCCAGTCAAAACAGGAGCTGATAGCCTTGACTTGGTAACAAAACAAGGGTAGATAGGAAGAGACGGATGGATAGAAAAACAAAAGGATACAAACATAGACAGTCTCTGAGATTAGCAGAGAACGAAAAATTCATAGCAAGATAAACATAAATATATTGTCCTCTAGTGAATATTTGGGGTAGCAGGTGGGATTGAGTCCTGTGTGTGTGTGTGTGTGTGTGTGTGTGTGTGTGTGTGTGTGTGTTCGTTCGTTCGTTCACGGTAATGAAGGAACCCAGTGCAACAGTGTGGCTCATTGATGTGTTTTTAATAATTTTTGGACAACAATGGAGCTCTTTGGCACAGAGGAAGAAGACATCAGGTCATATATGATACACACACAATACTAATACTGTAAGTAGATACATTCAGTGTTGGTTTGGGTCTGCACATGGGATTTGATTATAAGAAAAATATAGAATATCACCAGGCTCATCTTTAATATGCAAATATAGGAATAATCATTTGAAAAACGCTCCTGTGAATATTGAGATTTCATGTTGTTAGTGATGTCCATCTGTACGCCCTCATATCCCATCAATGCTTGTTATTAATTCAACTTCTTCCCGTAGTTGTGTGCTTTCTCTCCTCTCTCTCTCTCTCTCTCTCTCTCTCTCTCTCCCCTTCTGTTGCTTTCTGCAGGTATTTCTGCCTCCGGAGCTGTGGGGTCTGGGTCTGTGGTTGCTGCCGCCTGCTGCCCCCGTGTTCCTGCTCTGCACCCGCTGCTGCTATTGCTGTTGTTGCTCTTATTAGTATTGCTATTATAGTGTTGCTCTTAGTGTTGTTTCTGTTGGTGTTAACATCAATGCCATTACCATATCTATTGCCTTACATCCCTATGTGGAACTGTATTGTGCTGCTGTATGCTCTCTTTCCTCCTGCTCTCTCTCTCCCGCTCCCCCCCCCCTCCCTTGAGCCTGGTTCTGCTCAAGGTTTCTACCTGTTAAAAGGGAGTTTTTCCTTGCCACTGTCGCATAGTGCTTGCTCATGGTGGGAACTGTTGGGTCTCTGTAAATATAGAGTCGGTCTAGACTTGCTCTATTCGAAAAAGTGCCCTGAGATAACTTTGTTATGATATGGCGCTATATAAATAAAACTGAATTGAATTGAAGTAACATTTCGAAATACAACAGTGCTTGTGCCACAATATCGGTGTTGCTGTATGGATGTCAACTGGTCAGTCCACCACATTTGCCCAGACTGAAATATCTATTCGATGGATTGCCATGAAATTTTGTATACAGTGACATTCCCATCAGCCTCAGTTGTACTTTGTGTTTAGTGCTAATAAGCGAATGTTGGCACGCTAACATGAAAACTAAGGTGGTGAACATGGGTAAACACAACCTGTTTAACATCAGCATGTTAGTATTGTTTATGTGAGCATGTTGCCATGCTAGCATTAGCATTTAGTGCCTACAGCCTCACACAGCTACTAGCATGGCTATAGACTTGTTCACCTGTAGTTAGTTCCAGAAATACATAACACAAATCAAACCATTTAGCTGGATCAATAATCTGATGAAAAATGAAACTTTTTTATTATGTCTTTGATTTATTTTGAACAGACAGTAAAGAGACTGCTGTTCATACTGGGGTGGAAGGAGAAACAAAGAGAAACACATCCTGCCTGACTGAAGTTAAAGAAGGGCACTGGAGAAAAACCATTGAAGACTAAATGAAAAACAGTTACATGGCACCCAAATACCTCAGCTATCACTTGACAAACCAACAAGCAGTTCATCTCACTGACCTCTGGAACACCACCCTCCCTTTCTCTTTTTCTCTTCCAGAGTTTAAAGTAGCAACATGTTGAGGCCACAAAAAACCAATCCTTTACAAAGACACCATTGTGCTTTGTGATTTCAAACATTATATTTCAGCATGTAACTACTGGTTGTTTCTGTACAGAGAGTCTACAAATGATAGTGGAGCAGAGTGACACATTGGCATAGTCACACTTTGGTCTATGTCTAGCAGAAACCCTGCAGCTGTTACATTTTAGGGTATCTGCTTTATTTTTTCTTTCTGAAATTGTATCTACAGCAGGTTTGCATTAAAAACTAAAAGGGAAACAGACAAACCTGAACAATATCCAAAAATATGTGTAAACCCTTGCACGGTCATTCCCCCACACACGCACTGTAACCTGCTACGTGACAGCATCAACATGAAAGTGACTTTGCAACACAATGTGTAGTGCTGTCTGAGGGCAGAAAGTCTCTGAGAGGTTCCTGTTACATCTGTCAGGATGCCAGCATTTACACAGAAACACAGCGGAGGTTGATTAACCCTGTGTGACCTGGAGCTTAGCTTTTAAGACACAAACAAAGAGATAAAAACAAAACGGAACAGTGAAAAAAGTTAAAAGTAGCTTAAAGCTAGTTCCATGACTGTTGGCTGTAAGTGTCTTAAAAATAAATATATTGGAAAAACTCTAAACCAAGTCAAAATTAAAAGAATAGTTCCACATTTTGGGAAATACAATAATTTCCTTTATTGTTGAGAATGAGATGTTTAGGTGGATGTCACTCTTATGACTGTGTTAATTATGTACTCTGTGTGTACAGAGCTGGAGTCAGGATGCGGTTAGCCTAACTTAGCATAAAGACTGGAAACGGGGAAACAGCTAGCCTGGCTCCATCCAAAGTTCAAAAATACACCTACCAAAGTCTCTGACAAAGTCAGACCAGAGACGCTCTTCCTTGACCAGTATAAAGATGGGAGGACATGTAATTTAATCTTCAACATTGATTAACCCTCTGCCTGGCTGAATGTCATTGGCTCTCTCTTCTCCTCAGTAAAGAGAGCAGGTATCTGCAATGGATGAAAGATAAGTGTATTGGAGGAAAATTACCCAGGCAACACCATCAGTAATCCTGTTTAAAAATGGAACTGTCATGGTCCAAGGATACCTGGCAAAGTTTGAGGGAGACTTCTCCACCATGAAGCTGAATGCTCTAAAAGAGAAGGAGGGTCTTACAACTACCCACCAACCCAAGGAAGCGAAACCTCCACCTCTTCTCTCCCCGCACCCAACAGAGAGCCTACAGATGCTGGCACTGACTCTCCCCTGCTAGAACACTCAGAGGCTGTGAACATCATGAGGAAACAGTTCTCCCAGATGTAGGCAGAGCTGGTACAGCTCATGGAGCTGCTGGACCAACAGCAGCATAACTTTCCCTCCTTCCAGAATGTCCTGACCATCTTTAGGAGAGAACAGGAGGACATCTTCAACACTTGGTTGAGAGTGTTTCAGCAGGACAGAGCCAGTCAGAACAGCTGGATTACGTCAGTGAAGAGGTGAAGCAGCTGAGAAGTGACACAGACAGCTGTAAGGGCTGAGGTAGCAGCACAGAGGGAGGAGCTGCTGGAGAGGGACAGAACTTTGCTCAGTCTATTGGAGAGACTGAATACATGATGTTCTTTACCCAGTCACCCCTCAAAACCAGACCATTCCCACCCATTCTAACCCTGGACCTGCTCAGCCTCTACATAGCCCTACCCCTGGGAACTCACCCCATCCCACTCAGCCTCCAGTCACAGCCCTGCAACCCCAGCTCCAGTGGACTCATCTCCACACTCTACTGAGACTGCACAGGCACAGAGAGGCAGATGGGCTGAAATGATCTTACTTATGGATTCCAACAGGAAGTTCCTAGATGAACAGACACTTTTCCCGAGACAGAGTAGAGAAGATCTGGTGCCCCAACACCCAGAGAGCCCTGGAGCTCTTGACCGTGGCTCAGCCGGGATCACCCAGCCATATTATAATCCACACAGGCACCAACAACCTAAGGTCCCAACATGAGAGAGTGGCAGACTCCATCACCTTCCCAACCAGCAGGATCATCATCTCCACCCTCCTGCAAAGAAGAGACTTCCACCCCCATACCATACACAGGGTGAACGCCAGCTTCTCCAGGGACTGTGCCATTGTAGTGGATCTCACTCTGCGTTGTGTTACTGAATTTTATTGCCCAATGTCTTCAACTACAACTGGAATCATGAAGAAACACATTTACAGGGTTGCTCCTGCATAAATGCTCCCCGCGCCTTTCCAGGGGAAGGCCCAGGTGAAGAGAGAGAAATGATACAACTTCTAACATCACAATAAAATACATTAATAAAAATAACAAACCAGAATACTCTTTCAGAAAAATAAATAGCTATGCATAAACCCACGTACCTGGAATCATGAAGAAACACACATTTACAGGGTTGCTCCTGCATAAATGCTCCCCGTGCCTGTGTAACATCATGAGCAAAGTCACTACGTGCTTCACACTAGCAGACAAAACTCGACAGTACACGCTAGCATCGCGGCTACACAGCAGCCCTGCTGCTCACATATTTCGACAACTTTTTCCTTAATTAGCAGATTTATGCATAAAAACAAACACAATTGTAACTCTAAACCATTACAATGTTGATAGGTTGGCTTCACATTTGTTCAAAGCAACTTAACAATAGACATATCAAAAAATTACAGAAAATTAACACAATAAAGAGAGCGCATACCTTTCCAGGAGAAAGCCCAGGTGAAAAGAGGAAGTAACGAGCGCTGGAACTCAACAAGTACACCTTTACAAAATAAAACTATGGCAATACTTCCTGTTATAACCCAGAACATCTCCTCTTTTGTAGGAAAGTGACCAATCTTTACATGAAAATACACTTACTCTCATAACTACGTTATTAACATATTTCCAGCATTCTTAACAACATAACAAGAATACGGAATATAACCCCAGAAATACCAAAATATACTCTTCAATAAGTCTCCACTTAATCCACAAGAGATTTAACATGGATATACAATGTCCTGTTCACAATATAGCGCAACAACATACTACAACTACTACACCATGAAGCCCAATGTCTTCCTGGTTCACCACCCAACACTAGACCTAGACTGCCTGTATGACCATGTACACCTGTATAGAGAGGCAGTCCCCATCCTGGCCAAAACCCTGAAAGACGTCGCCTTCAGCAGGAACCTCACCACTACCCAGAGGAACAGTCAACCAGCACAGACCCCACCCAGACCTCCCAGACCTCCAAGATACCACCAGCCCTGGCTGTCAGCAAGGATAACCAGGACACCACAACCACCATAGCATCACCAGCATCACCAACACTCCCCACAGCCCAGCCAGAGCACCCCCAGCCTAGAGCCCCAGCACCCCTCCTCCTTCCAGCAGTACAGCCAACTCTACAGGCACCCCAACCTACTGGAGTAGGAGAGGTAAAAGACTCTGTTATCACTGTGGTACAGACAGTTCCACTGGTTGTCCTCATGGCTACATTGAAATTATTATCCTATCAATTAAACTCCAAACAGGTACCCAGGATAGAGACTCAGGAAGCATGATTATTTGGTGTAGATCAGAACTAATCATTTCAATTAAAATGATCAAAAAAGCAGAATCCTATATTTGGTTCAAGATTAACAAAGAAATAATATGCCCCCCCCCCCCCCAGAATCCCCCTACTACAATGAAGATGTTTTTTCCATTCTAGAGGCGGAGATAAACCATTTTAAAACTTTGGGAAATGTGCTAGTCTGTGGGGACCTGAATGCTAGAACTGGAGAGAAAGCTGTAAACATCTAGGGAAACAAACATTTAGGCCTACCTGGAGGAACCTGCTTTTCCTGAATTCCCCCCTAGACACAATTTTGATACAATTACAAACACAAGTGGTACCCAGCTTCTACAGCTCTGCTGCACGATGGGTCTGTACATAGTCAATGTTGGATCACCAGGAGACTCTCTAAGCTGTTACACATTTAGTTCAGCTCTTGGCAGTAGTACAGTACACTATGCCATAACAGATCTGGACCCAATGTCTCTCAGAGCTTTCATAGTCAATCCACTCGCACCACTATCAGATCACAGTAAGATCTATTTGAAGGGGGCACACACTATGTGTTTTAGCATCCTTAAAACTCATGGATCCACTGCTAAAACTGGACTTTCTGGTTTGTATTTCAACTTCTCACATCCCTGTAACAGCACATCCACACCAACACTTTGCCATTTTCAGTCTGAACACCAACTAAAAATACAAACTCCTATTCCTATTCCTATTCATATGGTTACTGCTTTAACTAAAGCAAAACCTGTTACCCCAACATGTAGCCAAAGTCTTCTACAGACTGTCTCAATTTATCATAGGGAGAGAAAGAAAGTGTGCATCTCCATATTTTGATCAAGTTTCATTCTCACAGGTTTAGTATTATCAGGTAATATCAGTCTTCATAGAATGTGATTTGCAGGAACCACAGACATGGTAGATTTACACTGGATTAAGATCTCTCATGAACTCTACAATTACCACAAAGCACTAAATTCCCCCAGTTAAGACTGAAAGCCTGTAAATACAGATTCAACATTAAAGTTGAGGTGACTTCTGCAGCTACTACAGTACGTACATCTTTCTGTGAAATCTCGACCTGGACGTCTCTCAGATGGCACATTATAATCCCAATCTTTCCTGTGTGTTAAACTCAGTCTGTTTCTGTTTTCTCTTTCTTCTATACTATGTATGTATATATACTAATACATTTTCATTTTAAAACAGTGTTTTAAAACAAAAACGATATAATCTCCGTCCATACTACAAGCCTGAAAATGATTATCACATGACCATTCACATGCACTGGGCATGCACGTACTGGTGTAAACAGGAAGCAGATTGTCTACTTTGTGGTTGGTTGATTAGTTAGTTGCAGAAAATACTACGAAAAACAACAGCAATGGAGAAAAGTAAGACTAGAGATTTGTAATCTTTGACAAATGAGGTGGAACTGTGTTACTGAAAGTAATTGTTGTAATTCGTTATTAATGAATTAACCGCTGGTAGTCAAGGCTGATGTTTGTTTTCTTCTGGGAAAGGGTCACGTGATCGTGAGTGTGTCTCCGTTTCCGTTCGTCCTCACTAAAACACAATCCCGGAGTTTTCAAACTAAAACGGGGTCAGCAGCATTTTAAAAGGTCTCTGTTTTAGGGGTTATAAAGCTACAGCTACAGCTACAGCTCCACTCAGCACTGAAGAGAATACTGGGACAGAGATCTAAGATCAGGGCCAGTTGCATAAAAATAGACCTAGTCTTTGACTTAAATATAACTTATATTCAGACTTGCAATAGACACTTTTTATTTTACCTGTTGCATAAAGCTTCCCTATGAGTGACTAATGTAAGACTGACTTAGATAGCCTGTTGGTGCAATGCATTATGGGTGAAAAAAATGGCGGATGCAACAGCGACACAGCAGAAGATCGACACATTTTACTGCTGCTGAAAGCCTACTGGAAGAATACAATGCTGAAAAAAGTGTTATTTTGTAGTTTTAATCAACTTAACGAAAATCTGAAGTGACACCAAGTATGGGAGAAAATAATGTAAAAAGGGAAACAGCATAAATCCGTTCAGTCGTTAGAATCATCAAAGACTTTCAGAAACGTTTGGGCCACAGAGCGGAGTTGAGGCCACACTGTTACCAGTGACACACAAGGAGCTTTCCCCAGTGATCACCCCGGTAACACCTGATGCTTCTCTGCTGTCAGTGACAGACAGCAACACCACAGGTGACATTTGTAACATAGCCTGATGACTGTCAGTCAGTGTTACTGTATATGCAATCAGTATGCCTTTGTGTCTTCTAACTGACCCTTTAACAGATTGTTGCCATAGCAACAAAGCTCTCACCTCAGGTTTAGCCAGGGGAAGAGGTGACTAACTCTCCTACCTCAAATTAAGTCAGTCTTAATATTTATGCAACAGACAGGTCTAATCTAACAGACTAGTCTAACCTGACAATTTAAACCTAGTCTAAGGCCAAGACTAGTCTTCAACTAAGTCTATGCAACTGGCCCTTGTATATATATATGCATAAACACAAACACTGAAGCAGCAGGGTAGAGTAAACAAAAATGGTACTCAAGAAAAAGTATTGTTACTTTATAATTATATTGACTCAAGTAGAAGTAAAAGTACTTGAGAAAGAACAAAACGGTATCTTGTAAAAACTGCTCAAGTAGTGAGTAACTTCATTAGATGGAATTCATTACATCAGTTTATTAAGTTAACAGGTAATTTAATTTTCTCAGTAACTTTGCATTTAGGTTTAATAGGGTATATGCATGTAGTGGGGCAATTTTATTTCTTTTTGAGAGTTTAAATATTCAGACTTTGTTAGTTTGTTCCTCATTGTATTCTTGGGCCGATCCTATTTTCTCTTTACATGCTCCCCTTAGGGTCCGTTCTCAGAAAATATGGTATCTCGTTCCACTGTTATGCAGATGACACTCAAATTTACCTGCCTTTGAAACGGAACGATTCAAATTCTTTAAAATCATTGTTGGACTGTCTCAAGGACATCAAAGCCTGGATGGCCTTGAACCTTTTAAACTTCAATGAGAATAAAACTTAAGTCTTGATACTTGGACCGAGTGGTGCCTGTGATGCCCCTCATATGGACCTGTGTTCTCTGGAACCTTATGTTAAACCCACTGTAAAAAATTTGGTTGTGATAATGGACAATGATTTTAAATTGGACAAACAGATCAACTCAGTGATCAAATCTAGCTTTTTCCAACTGAGGCTCTTATCTAAGGTCAAGCCCTTTTTATCGTTTAATGATTTTGAGAGGGTTATACATGCTTTTATCTCGTCCCGACTTGACTACTGTTATGCGCTTTATGTTGGTGTTAGCCAGGCCTCCCTATCACGCTTGCAGTTGGTCCAGAATGCTGCAGCTCATCTTTTAACAGGAACACGCAAACGAGAGCACATTTCCCCCGTACTGGCCTCCCTTCACTGGCTCCCTGTACATTTTAGGATTGATTTTAAGATTTTATTGTTTGCCTATAAATCATTAAATGGGCTAGCTCCAACCTATCTCTCTGACCGTCTGCAACCACATGTCCCATCAAGGTCACTCAGGTCCGCTGACCAGCTGCTTCTGATTCTGCCAAAATCAAGGTTGAAGCACAGGGGAGATCAGGCCTTTACAGCTGTAGCCTCCAAACTTTGGAACAAGTTGCCTCTGCATGTCAGGCTGGCCCCTACCTTGCCTGTTTTTAAATCTCGTCTTAAAACACATTTTTATTCCTTGGATTTTAATTTAGTATGAGAGTTGCTCTTCTAATTTTCTTTAAATTTTTTTAATTTATTTTTTTATTATTTATTTTATTGTCTTTTGTACTCGTGTCTTTATTATGTTTTATGGTTCTTGCTACTTTGATTGTACAGCACTTTGGTCAACTGCTGTTGTTTTTAAATGTGCTTTATAAATAAACTTGACTTGACTGGACTTGACTCGACTCATTGGGGTTCCCAATAATAGTGTCGAGTGAGGCACCATTTCCTAACCTACTGAAAGTCAGCGGAATCATTAGGCCTGGGCGTCCGAGGCTACAGCCCCGAATGTTTTATGAATAGCCCCGGATCTCACGAATCACGGATCTCCTTGCCCCTCACTCCTCACCCCTCGCTTTGGTGCAGGAGGTAGAGCGTATGTCCACAAATCAGAAGGTTTGCAGTTTGAACCCTGCTCTCCCAGGCATGTTTAAATGCAAGAGGTTCAAAACAAAGGTTGGATGTCAGGCTCACACAGCAGCACTAAGAACACTTGTAGTGTAGTTAGTGGGACATTTGTTTATACATGTTTTAAGGTATAAACAAAAGTCCCACTAGCGACTGTACTGCCCCTAGGTTTGAGAACCACTGCTTTATTGACTAATGTAGCTAAGCAAACCCTAACTACATATCTGTGATATCTGCTGAATTCTGACATTTTTGCTGGAGAACGTGGCTAAGCAAGATGGTCAAAACACTTGATATTCCCTAAATGGTTGTACAAATAAACAAGTGTTTCAATTCAGTCTACTGTTATTTTATTTGTACAACACAAAGTGCCAAACATTACAGCAAAGTAAAGTAGCCATTTAACACTGGTGCCATAGGTTTGAGAATTCTCAGCTGCCCTGCAGATGCCCATTTTGTCCAGAGCAATTGTCTTAACATTACTATTAAAAATTACATTTCAAAAGAAATTGGCGCGCACACAACCTGACCTCAGCCCAAGATTAGCCCCCAGACCTCGTCAACTTCTAGAAACGCCCCTGCCGAAAGTGAATGTCTGCAATATTGTGTCATAAATAAATCCTCACCACCGGTGCCAAGTGAGATCCGACACAGTTCAGAATGCTAGCTACATTGTAGTAATTAGCAACGTGAATGCTGTTCTACACTGCAAAAACAGCCCTACTAGAAATAAGCCAAATATTAAATATAATCAAATTGTCTTATATTGAGCAAAAAAATCTGCCAATAGGGTAAGCAAATTTTGTTTGGCTAGAATTCTTAAAAATAGAAAAAGTATAGCCACTGAAAGACCATAATGGGCCTTAAAACTAGACAAAATGCCAAAATGTAAGGAAATTGTGCTTGGAAAATGTGCTTAAATTTAGTGCTATTGTCTTGAAATAAGGCTATATAACCTTAAACCTTAAATCACGGAGTACGCGTGAAAGACCTTGAGGGGCATCGTGGCGCGGAAGATCGACCTTCCGCTCTCCGAGTCCCACAGACTAGCCGCGGCCTCGCCTCGGGACTTGTATACGCCCGCCAAGATCAGCAGCCCTACGCAGGCGCGCAGGTCGATCTCGTCCATCCTTTTCCAGCCGTGTTTGCGCATCCCCTCCAGATTTGTCATCTCCAGAATGATTTTCTCTATCGGCGGTGTGATGAAGAGGTAGAAGGCGGATGCGATGTCACGGACGTGGGAAACGGCGCAGCTCGTGGGACCCGGGGGGGTGGTGTTCACGGCGGCGGTGGTGGTCGTAGTCGTCGTCTCCTCGTCCTCCTCCTCATCCTCGTCCTCACGCCGCGCTGCTGCCGTCGCCATCGTCATCCTGCCCTGTTTGGTGTACGCTGTCCAGGACCACGTTATCTTGCCGTTTTTTGACGGGAAGGTATGTCTTTCTTCGTCGTCTTCTTCGTCTTCGTCTTCTTCTTCATGTAATTCTTTGTGTACTTCTTCGTCATGTAATTCACCATGTACTTCTTCATGTAATTCTTCATTGCGTGCCGACGCTGATGCTGAAGCTGATGCTTCTTCATCGCGTGCCGACGCTGACGCTGCCTCCGACGCTTCTTCATCGCGTGGTGCTATAGCCTCTGTGTCGTTGCGTTCTTGATCATCTTCTTCGGAAGACGGCGCATCGTGCTCGGGGTTGTACTCTTCCTCGTCTTCTTCTTCCGACACGTCTTCCTCTTCGGCATCGGAGTACTGCTCGTCTGACGTACATTTGTGTTGTAGTACCTGCACGGCGGAGAAACGCACACGAGACATTGTCGGTTTCAGGATTGTTTTTGTTGTTTTTTGTTTGAGTGTGTGTGTGTGTGTGTGTGTGTGTGTGTAATAATCATAGATAACGATTGGCAGGCACACCTAAGTATACACAACGTGCATCACGGACGGCAGAAGGGACAGAGCGAGGGAGAAGGAGAAGAGAGAAGGAGGAGACTGAGGGTCGCTTTGACCCCAGTGGACAGAGCGAGGGAGAAGGAGAAAGAAAATGCGACGAGATGAACGATGAACGAGACGGCGGGGTTGCTTTGACCCGCTAGGACAGAACGAGGGAGAAGGAGAAGGGAGAAGGAGGAGACTGAGGGTCGCTTTGACCCGAGTGGACAGGGCGAGGGAGAAGGAGAAGGAAAATGCGACGAGGTTGAACGACCAACGAGACGGTGGGGTCGCTTTGACCCGCTAGGACAGAACGAGGGAGAAGGAGAAGGGAGGAGGAGGAGACTGAGGGTCGCTTTGACCTGAGTGGACAGGGTGAGGGAGAAGGAGAAGGAAAATGCGACGAGGTTCAACGACCAACGAGACGGAGGGGTCGATTTGACCCGCTAGGACAGAGCGAGGGAGAAGGAGAAAGGAGAAGGAGGAGACTGGGGGTCGCTTTGACCCGAGAGGACAAGGCGAGGGAGAAGGAGAAGGGAAAAGGAGGAGACTGGGGGTCGCTTTGACCCGAGTGGACAGGGCGAGGGAGAAGGAGAAGGTAAATTCGACGAGGTGAACGACGAACGAGACGGTGGGGTCGCTTTGACCCGAGTGGACAGAGCAAGGGAGAAGGAGAAGGGAGGAGGAGGAGACTGGGGGTCGCTTTGACCCGAGAGGACAGGGTGAGGGAGACGGAGGAGACGGTGGGGTCGCTCTGACCCGAGAGGGCAGCGCGAGGGAGAAGGAGAAGGGAGAAGGAGAAGGGAGAAGGAGGAGACTGAGGGTCGCTTTGACCCGAGTGGACAGGGCGAGGGAGAAGGAGAAAGGAGAAGGAGGAGACTGGGGGTCGCTTTGACCCTAGAGGACAAGGCGAGGGAGAAGGAAAATGCGACGAGGTTGAACGACGAACGAGACGGCAGGGTCGCTCTGACCCGAGAGGGCAGCGCGAGGGTTAAAATGACAGATGCCTCAGAGATCAGTGTTTCCATACGTATTATTCAAACCTTTATACCTCGGAATCCAGTAATGATGAATCTTTGTTTGACTCTTTTTTTTAGTGGCCTCAACACCCCTATACTTGACGAGAAAATTACAACAGATTTAGAAAGTCCATTCTCAAAAGAGTGAATTCTTTTAAAAAAAATTCCAATGAACTTGCTCCTCTCTTACACTCAGTTTATGAAGAATCATTTGCCTCCAGCTCACTACCTGAAACAATGAGACAAGCAGTCATATCATTAATTCCTTAAAAATATTTTTAAAAAACCTCGTATGAAGCTCATTTTGACCCATTTTCTTACTAAATGTTGATAGTAAACTGCTTGCTAAAATGTTAGCCCTGTTTAGAAACAGTTGTACTTTCTATAGTCTCTGACGATTCAATTCAATTCAGTTTTATTTATATAGCGCCATATCATAACAAAGTTATCTCAGGGCAGGAGGAAAGAGAACATACAGCAGCACAATACAGTTCCACATAGGGATGTAAGGCAATAGATATGGCAATGGCATTGATGCCAACACCAACAGAAACAACACCAAGAGCAACACCACAACAGCAACACCAACAACAACAGCAACAACAGCAATACCAGCAGCGGGTGCAGAGCAGGAGCACGGGGGCAGCAGGCGGCAGCAACCACAGACCCAGATTCTACAGCTCCGGAGGCAGAAACACCTGCAGAAAGCAACAGAAGGGGAGAGAGAGAGAGAGAGAGAGAGGAGAGAAAGCACACAACTATGGGAAGAAGTTGAATTAATAACAAGCATTGATGGGATATGAAGGCGTACAGATGGAGAGGAAGAGGAGGAGAAAGGAGCTCAGTGCATCATAGGAAGTCCCCCGGCAGTCTAGGCCTATAGCAGCATAACTAAGGGGGGGCTCAGGGGTCACCTGAGTCAGCCCTACTGTAAGCTTTATCAAAGAGGAAAGTCTTAAGCCTACTTTTAAATGTGAGGAGGTTGTCCGCCTCCCGTACACAAACTGGGATCTGGTTCCACAGTACTATGAGCTCTTTGAGATATGATGGTGCCTGACCATTTAGGGTTTTGAATGTGAGGAGAAGGATTTTAAATTCTATTCTGGATTTTATAGGGAGCCAGTGTAGAGAAGCTAATATTGGAGAAATATGATCTCTTTTTCTGGTTCTTGTCAGTAAACGTGCCGCAGCATTCTGAATCAGCTGGAGAGTCTTAAGGGACTTATTGGGGCAGCCTGATAATAGAGAGTTGCAGTAGTCCAGCCTAGACGTAACAAATGCATGGACTAGTTTTTCTGCATCTTTTTGAGATAGGATGTGCCTGATTTTTGCAATGTTACGTAAATGAAAAAAAGGCAGTTCTTGAAGTTTGTTTTATTTGGGAGTTAAAGGACATATCCTGATCAAAGGCATGATCAGGTCCTTAAGGCATGCTTGAAGTTTAGCTAATTGATTGGTTTCGGCATCTGGCTTGTCGGAAATATAGTGGGTATCATCTGCATAACAATGAAATTTATAAGGTGCTTCCCTAATAATATTGCCTAAAGGAAGCATATATAAAGGTAAATAGAATTGGTCCAAGCACAGAACCTTGTGGAACTCTGTGACTAACTTTGGCGTGCATAGAGGATTCATCATTAACGTGTACAAACTGATATCGATCTGATAAATAGGATTTAAACCAGCTTAGTGCAGTACCTTTAATGCCAATTAAATGTTCTAGTCTCTGTAATAGAATGTGATAGTCAATGGTATCGAATGCAGCACTAAGATCTAGTAAGACAAGTACAGAGACAAGTCCTTTGTCTGATGCAATTAGAAGGTCATTTGTAACTTTCACCAGTGCTGTCTCTGTGCTATGATGCACTCTAAATCCTGACTGAAAATCCTCAAACGGCTTGTTGTTGTGTAGAAAGTCACACAACTGATTGGCGACTGCTTTCTCAAGGACCTTAGAGAGAAAAGGAGGGTTAGATATAGGTCTATAATTTGACAAAATCCCTGGATCAAGAGTGGGCTTTTTAAGAAGAGGCTTAATTACAGCTACTTTAAAGGACTGTGGCACAGCCTTTTTAATAAGGACAGATTGATCATATCTAGTACATAAGTGCTAACTAAGGGTAAAATTTCTTTAAGCAGCCTAGTTGGGACGGGGTCTAAGAGAGACGTTGATGGCTTAGATGAGGAAATCAGGGAAGTTAGTTGATTACGCTTGATGGGAGAAAAGCAGTCTAAATGTACAGGTTTTACAGTTGTTTCTAAGGTTCCTGTGTTTGAAGATAAGTCAGTACCAACTGAGGGCAGGAGGTGCTGAATTTTTTCTCTAATAGTTAGAATTTTATCATTAAAGCAGCTCATAAAGTCATTACTACTGAGGTCTATAGGAATACATGGCTCAACAGAGCTGTGACTCTCTGTCAGCCTGGCTACAGTGCTGAACAGAAACCTGGGGTTGTTCTTATTTTCCTCTATTAATGATGAGTAGTAAGCTGCTCTGGCATTACGGAGGGCCTTCCTATAAATTTCAAGACTAACTTGCCAGGCTAAACGTGATTCTTCCAGATTGGTGGAACGCCATTTCCTTTTAAGTTTTCGCGATGTTTTTTTTAATTTGCGGGTTTGCGGGTTATACCATGGAGCTAACCTCCTCTGTTTTATTATCTTCTTTTTTAGAGGGGCGATAGAGTCGAGTGTTATTCGTAGTGAGCCTACAGCACTATCAACAAGATGATCAATTTGGGAGGGACTAAAGGTAGCATAGGAGTCATCCGTTACATTGAGACATGGAACTGAATTAAATGCCGATGGAATCACTTCCTTAAATTTAGCTACAGCACTATCAGATAGACATCTAGTGTAGGAATGTTTGCCTAATGGCGTGTAGTCCAGTAATAGGAATTCAAAAGTTAATAGAAAATGGTCTGATAAAAAAGAATTCTGTGGAAAGACTATTAGATGTTCAATTTCAATGCCATAAACAAGAACAAGGTCGAGGGTGTGGTTAAAACAGTGAGTGGGTTTATGTACACTCTGACCGAAGCCAATCGAATCTAATAATGAGATAAACGCAGCACTAAGGCTATCATTTTCTACATCCACATGAATATTAAAATCACCTACAATAATTATTTTATCTGTTTTAAGGACTAAACCTGATAAGAACTCTGAGAATTCAGATAAAAATTCAGAGTACGGTCCAGGAGCTCGGTATACTATAACAAATAGAATTGGCTGTAGTGTTTTCCAGGTTGGGTGTGAAAGGCTAAGAACAAGGCTTTCGAACGAGTTATAATTTAATTTAGGTTTAGGTTTGATTAATAGGCTTGAGTCGAAGATGGCTGCAACTCCACCTCCTCGGCCTGAGCCTCGAGGAATGTGAGTATTAATGTGACTGGGGGGAGTGGATTCATTTAGGCTAACATATTCATCGTGACACAGCCAGGTTTCAGTGAGACAAAATAAATCAATATTATGATCTGATATTAGATCGTTTACTAGAACAGCTTTAGATGAGAGAGATCTGATGTTTAAGAGTCCACATTTAATTCTCCTATTTTGTTGTACTGTTGCAGTGGAGGTTTTACTTTTTATTAAGTTTTTACGTATAACTCCTCTTCTGTTTAGTTTTGATTTAAATAATTTAAGTGGTGGAGGGGCAGACAACCTCTCTGTGGAGTTTAGGGTGGGTAACTGCTCTAATGGAAGCGCAGAGAAGCGTGTAGGACTGCAACTCTGCCTCCTGGTCTGGACCACAGACTGTATTAAGTCTATGGTCTGAACTCTGAGTTGTCATGGCTTTGGGCCACTAATAAATTCGGCCAGATTTCTAGATATGAGATATGAGAAAGTGGGATGAATGCCATCTCTCCTAATCAGGCCAGGTCTTCTCCAGAAAGTCCGCCAATTATCTACAAAGCCCACATCATTACCTGGACACCACCTCGACAACCAGCGGTTGAATGATGACATGCGGCTATACATGTCATCGCTAGTAAGATTAGGCAGGGGCCCAGAGAAAACTACGGAGTCCGACATTGTTTTTGCATATGTACACACCGACTCCACATTAATTTTCGTGACCTCCGATTGGCGCAATCGGCTGTCATTACCGCCGACGTGAATAACAATCTTAGCATATTTACGTTTATCCTTAGCCAGCAGTTTTAAATAGGATTGAACATCGCCCGCTCTGGCCCCTGGGATGCATTTGACTATGGTCGCTGATGTCACTAATTTCACGTTTCGCAAAATGGAGCTGCCAATAATCAGAGTTGGTTTCTCAGCGGGTGTGTCGCTGAGTGGAGAGAACTTGTTAGAAACGTGAACGGGTTGGTGGTGAACCGTGGGCTTTGGTTTAGGGCTATGGTTCTTTCGGACAGTCACCCAGCCTCCCTGGCTTCCCGGCTGCTCGGGAGTTGCCGGGAGACGGCTAGCAGAAGCTACCTCTAGTCGGCTCGCACCGGCTAGGGGCTGGCTAGCTACGGCTGACTGACTCTCCATGGTGCGGAGCCGCGACTCTAACTCACTGAGCCTCGCCTCCAACGCGGTGAATAAACTACATTTGTTACACGTACCATTATCGCTAAAGGAGGCAGAGGAGTAACTAAACATCTGACACACCGAGCAGGAGAGAGCAGGAGAGGGAGAAGGAGAGAGAGACACCATCGCTAACTGAGCTAAAGTAGCAACTAACTAGCGGGTAAACAACTGTGGGATTAGCGGAAAGTCGCTAACAGGAGACAGATATGAGTGCTTAAACAGAGGAAGGGAAGTCGGGCTGGTGGCAGCGGATCTGCCCGGCAGATCTGTGGGGCCAGGGCGCTGTGGTAAAGAGTACGTGGTCCTGGCACTACGCGGTCCTGGTACCACGCAGTCCTGGTACCACACTTCATTCTATTAAGCACAGTGTTTTTAAAATTCTAAGTACAATGCAGCCTACCAGGACAGTCACAGCCAGTCACAGACAGTCTCCAGCCGGATTTGGAAATTCACTCCGCACATAAGAGTGAAGTTTCGGCTTTGGTTTTCCCTCATTTTCCGCAGAACACGCTGGAGGTAGGTTGTGTTTCTCTTCTCCCCGATTTCGGTGGGAAATTGCACGTTTATCACAGCGGTCTAATCGCTTTTTTTTTTCTTCAGCAATGACACTTCCAAAGAAGTCCTCCACCTGCCCTCTCTGTTTCAAGGCTTTTGCGGCACTGTCCAATCACTTCAGACGGACACACAATGTGGCGAACCTGGATGAGCGGAGGATTCTCCTAAACCACGCCGCCCGAAGGGTAAACATCAGGGACCTTGCCTGTCCGGTCTCTGGATGCGCGTACAAAAGCACGAGACTGGACAGGCACCTGAGGGAAAGCCACCCGGAGCTCAGCAAAGAAGAGGTGGAGGTCCACTTAAATAGGGTAAGGAGCAATAAAACTATCGCCCTCCTGGCTGCGCTCCGTGCCAAAACCCCCTCACCTGCCATGGTCTCCGGCTTGGACCTGGTGGCACGAGAGGAGGGCGATGACGCGCGTTTGGCATGCCGGGTGCAGGAAGAGCCGCGGCCGCCCACGTGCAGCGACCCGGGATGCATGGAGAGGTGGAGGAAGAACCAGAGGCTGGTTATGGAACTGGCCGACCTCCGGAAAAAATACAGGCGGCTGTCACAGGCCGTCTCCGGTCGCAGAACGCCCGAGTCCGGCGTGGTGACAGAGCGGACGGATCTGCTGCAGGGGGCGGCGGATGATGATGAGGAGGAGGAGGAGGAGGGGGGGGGGGGAACGGGCCGCAGAGCAGGAACGGGCTGTGGTGGTGGATGAGGTGGAAGGATCGGGTGAGGGGGATTACAGCGGGCCATCGCTGACCAAAAGACCGAAGGAAGGAGTCGTGCGCGGGCTTATCCAAAGTAGTGGAAGAATGCCGGGTCTGCGCCATCTGATCTTCCCCAAATACATTGCGAGTTACTTGGAGGATTACCAACATTACCAGGAGGGAATCTGCCCTTCTACCAAGCATCTCGAAAACGCCTACTCCAAGGTGAGCCGCGTGAAGTCTTTTGTTTATTTCATGGCCACGGGAAAACGCAACCTACGCAGCTGGATGTTTCTGGATGACGGGGCCCAGATCAGAAAGTGAGTGTGACCGGCTTTCATAATCATTTCTCGGGTTGCTGCCCGGCCCGTGGTCCCTGACCTTGTGCTTTGTGCTTTTTTTTCCTTTTTTCTTTTTTTTTAATTTAACAGATGGTCCTCCCATCTCCTGACTACGGGCAAGGCGGTGACAACGGCGAACTTTTATATGAGAAACGTGTACCAATTCCTCCAATATATGAAGGAGACCCCCCCTCCCCTCTGCCGCCTGTCCCAGGCCCAGCTGACTGGCGTGGTGAGAGACGTCAAATCGGCCCTCACCAACATCACAAAAAAGGTGGTCCTGCACCAAATGCAAGTGAAGGCGGAGAAGATGGCGAAGGTCGTCTCCAGGGATAGCCTGAAAAAGTGCCGGGACACGGCTGGGGCACGAATCCCCGCACTGCTGGGTATGTAACCGGCTGTTTAGCCCGGGCGGGCGGGCGGGTAAATGCATCTCTGAGGTGGCTTACTTTTGGCGTGTCCTCGCTCAGATGAAATGAAGAAGAACGGCTCACAAGCGCTGAGGTATAGCTTCTACGGATACTTCTCCGCGTTTGTGGCATGCATCTACGGGCACCGTCCCGGAGTCCTGACCAACATGACGGTGGAGGAAGTGGAAGCAGCGAAGACCACCGGCGACCGGTCCGCCGAGGGCTTTGTGGTCTCGGTAAGTACGGGGGTCTCCGCTGACGTGTGACCGAAATTTGAGTTCGATCTGACGGGGCGTCTAAATGTGTGTTTTTTTGTTTTTTTTAATTTAATTAATGTACCCCCCCCCCCCCCGCATTGCAGGTCAGCAACCACAAGACCAGCAGGGACTTCGGGGCGGCCCAGATTTTTTTCCGGCCCGAAGAATACGAGTGGCTGGAGACGTGGCTGGAGCTGCGCGAGCGCTGCAGGCCCACGTCTGATCGCGTGTTGTTTGCGGCTGGAATAGGGCCGGCACGGAATCTCGTTCGATACATGCAGGGTGCCTGGGCGGAGATGGGATTGCCGGGAAAGCCCAGCTTCATCGACCTCAGGACCGCCGTCTCCGCACACGTGAGTCGCACTGCGCCACGGCGGTGCCCACCTCAGTTTAACCTTTGCCGGCAGTAGCGATCTTTACGAGTCCCTCTCCTCCACCACCGTCTCGCAGGCCAAGAATGTACATTCGGCGGAGGTCAGAGACAAGATGGCCACATTCATGTGCCACAACACCTCCACCGCGGACAAGTTTTACGCTCTGAACCTGGATGTTGCGCAGTCCAGGCAGATGCGCCGTCGTTTCGAAGAGGCCACATCATCCAGCAGCCCCCCCGCTGCCTCCACCTCCGTGACCCCCGGGACAGAGAGCGTAGGCATCGGTCTATTTTGTCCCGTATTTTAAATTATTTTGTCCCGTATATAAAGATATCAAAAGAATGTAAGCAAAGTCGAGAGCAAGCAGCAAAGCGTCTGCAGTGTAAGAAAGCAGGAAGCAACTCAAAGGCAGAATGAGAAGGATTTGGCGGTTGTGGTTTGTAAACACACCATTCAAAGTTGGCCCCTCCTCTGACACCAGAAGTGCACGCCCTGTCTAAGCTACCTGCCAGCACTGGCAAATAACTGTCCAACAGAAAACAGGCCAACTCCAGGTCACTCTTCATCCCCATCCTCTTCTTCAGTGCTTGCCAGCAGGTGAAAGCCAACCCCAGATTCACTCTCGTTTTGGAAGGAGCTTTGTCTGCTTGACGTTTTGCCTCGCTATATTTACGTTTTTTCAGCACTGTGTCCGCCATTTTCATAGCTTTCTCTGGATGCGTGCTTATGATCTGGTACCTGGTCGCTACATTTTTATAGAGTTCTGCCCTCACACCCTGCGCACTGTTATTGGCTGGGGGCTACACACCAACTGCCCAAAGGTTGACACCCAGGAATGTCCCAAACACAGCAAAATAAGAAAATACAAGTAGAGGGCAGGGTCTCTGCAGATACAGACACCGCCACACATTTCTAGTGGGTCATAAGTGAAGATTGAGGGATTATTTTTGTATGACTCTAAACATTGTTTTTTTTTAGTCAAATCCTACTCATTCTGCCTTTAAGTAAATGAAAAACAGAATCAATGCATTTTGTCATTAGTGCGTGTTTTTTGTAACTGAAAACCTTAAATGTAAGCTAATTTTAACTAGCAATACAAATTTTTAATTAATTGTTTATTGTAAATTAAATATTGATCTGCAAATTTGCACAGCAACATGACTTGACTTGTTCATGTCTTGACTCTCGATCACTCTTGGCTCACATTATGGATTGTATGTATTTATGTGCATGAAGGGGTGCCATGGAAAAAAATCACTATGAATAGGTGTCATGGCTTTAAAAAGTTTTGAAACCACTGATCTACTAGAGTGGTTCCCAACCATGGGATAGGACCTCCACAGTGGGTCACAAAATGATTACTGGAGAAGGCGATATTTAAAAAAATTCAATTCTGCTACATACATTCATTTTCAACACTTTTGTCAACTGTTTTTCCTTTTACTGTACCAAGCCTCTGACAATAAGCCAGAGATAGGAAAATCACTCTTTGACTGATCTGCTCACAACTCATAAGACACGCAACTTTTACGAGGGGTCACAAGAAGACATTTGTAAAAGGTTGCATGTTCTTTAAAATAATTAATTAATTGTCCTGTCATGTTTGAATAAAGCCATTACAGAACATTTGTTTGTATGCCAGAAAACATTACTTTAACACATAGATGGTGTCAGTCATGTTAGAGATACCATGGCCAAAAAGGGCTAGAGATACAGTAGACAGTCAGACAGACAGACAGATGAGGTCTTTAATAACTTTGTGTTGAGTGGACCCAGCTGAGCCTAAATGCTAAGCAGTATTGGACTCATTATGAGTGACAGACAGAGACACGGGGTGAAAGGGTATGAAGAAATATGCCACCTTGCCTCCTGCACACACACACACACACACACGCACACACACAAAGATAAGTGCCATTCATAGGCTCAAGGTCACACTTTGTGCTTTGTTGTTTTTCAGTGGCTCATTAATGCATGATGCCATTTGACTCCTCTTACACACACACACACACACGCAGTTTTTCCACACACAGAAGTCCTACCCCCATCCCATCTCACACCCCCTAATACCACCCTCACCCTCAAGCCTTCTGTTCATCCTCCCTGATATGCATACTATTATGCATTATGATACTGCTGGTATGGCCTCTGACCTCTAACTGTCTGAGCCCCCCCACACTCTGCCCTTTCCTTTCAGAAGTCCCCTTTGATTTTCATTCCCATATGCCAGCCATTTCCTGTCCTGTCCTCTATCCCAGTGTGCTGGATGCACTAACCCTTTATTAAGTTCTCATTGAAAAACATGCCTTTGTGTGATTATGCTGTTTGAAGCCAGCAGACAGGAAGAGGAAGTCCCTTTAAATCCTAGATGTGCTTGATGTTACACTGCAGGTTTCTTTCTAAGGCTGAATTCACACCAGGCGTTGCAGCGATTAGCGCAGGGTTGTGCGACAGTATGGGAGTGTCACCAATCTGTGAATGAGACCAATCTGTAAAAGCGCTTTGGGAACTGTTAAGGTTGAAAAGCGCTACTACAGACTGGTAGAAGATCTGCAGGAGCCTGTTGCACACAATGAAGGATTTGAGTCTCCTCAGGAAGAACAGTCTGCCCTTTCTGAAGAGGATGACAGTGTTGTTAAACCAGTCTAGTTTTTTATTCATTTGGACGCCAAGGTACCTGCATGAGTCCACTTCCTCTCCCTGAATGATAATTGGGACAGGGGGCCTCCTGTTCCTCTGGTAGTCCACCACCAGCTCTGGTCTTGCTGATATTGAGCTTCAGGTGATTGCTGTTGCACCATGTGATGAAGCTCTCTATCAGCCCTCTGTACTCCTCCTCTTCTTTGTTGATGCATCCAATAATAGAGGAGTTTTGAAGGTGGCAAGAGCCTGAGTTGAAACGGAAGTCTGAGGTGAAGAGAGTAAAGAGGAATTGTGCCAGTACAGTTCCTTGAGGTGTGTTTGTGTTGCTTATCACATCCTCAGAGGCACTGCCATCCATACAGACAGAGGTAGTCCGTGATCCAGGATGCAGTGTCGGGGTGCATATGCATCGCTAGAAGCTTCTCCCCTAGAAGGCAGGGCTGGATGGTGAGGAAAGCTCTAGAGAAGTCAAAGAACATGATTCTCACACTGCTTCCCTGCTTCCTGTGAGAGGGCCTTGTGTGTCATGAATATGATACTGCAGCAGGTCCAGGAAAGCAGTCAGCAGGGTTCTCAGGTGCCAGAGAACCAGACTCTGAAAGGTCTTCATAACATGTGACGTAACTGCCACAGGTCTGTAGCCACTGAGAGCGCTGGGATGTGCTTTCTTTGGCACTGGAATGATGCAGGAGGTCTTCCATTGGTTAGGCACCTTCCTCATAGGCACCCTGCTCAACCTCAAGAAAAGATTGAAGTGTCATGATCCCAAGGACTCTTGTGTGGACTCTGTTATGTTCTGGACTGATTTCCTGATTTTGTTACATCCTCTGTGTTTCTGGACTTATTTCCTGTTTTATTTTGAAATCCTGGTTCTTGTTTACTTGTGTGTTTTTTTACTTCCTGTCTTTGTTCTTTTCCCACCAGTTTTGATTGTTTTCACCTGTGCCTCATTACTCACCTGTTTCTGTTTCTTTCATTAGCAGTGTCCTATATATACACCGGTCCCCTTTCTTTGTTTTGTTTTCGGTTCATTGTCAGGTTTCCTGTGTGCCTTCAGTTTAGCTTGTCTGATTGCCATGGCCAAGTTTCCTTGTGCCTTGCCTTCCATGTGTCTTTCCCTGTGTTTCTGTACACAAACCCGGATCTCCTGCATGTGAGTTTTCTTTGTGTTTAATAAAACCTTGGAACTGCTGGAGCCACTGTACCTGTCTGCACTTGGGTCCTATCCCTACTACCACTCCCATGACATGAAGAGGTGCTGGAAGGCTGCTGCAAGCTGCCTAGCACACGCTTAAGCTTTGGTTTTGTTTATTTGGATCCTGAGGAGGTCCCTTGTGAATTTCCAGCAGTAGCTGATATGTCATGGAAGGGGGTGAGGGTTGTGATGCAGCACCGTGGTCCAGTGTCATGAGAATGTTTGGGGTTAACAGAGAGTGGGAGGTAGCCATGTTCTTGATGGGGAGGAGAGCAGAGGTGATGTAGCTAGAGCTAGACAAATTGTTAGCTAGTCATGCAGCATGAGCAGCACTAGCCCAACAGTTAGCAGAAGTGGGCAATGCCATCAGGGCACCTGTGACACAAGGCCTCTGCTTCGAATGTGACATTGCAATTCAGCCGGCAATGACATCAACCAACGTAGATTATCTTGACGATAGTCGAGCAAGCCAGCGAGGGAAGATATGAGAACCAGATAGCAAGTCATGCTAGAGCTAGCCAGCTAGTATTGGTTAGTGATGCAGAACTAGTAAACCTAGCAGAAGTGTGCCACACCTTAAGGATACTAGTGACACAATGCCTCTGCTTTGGATGCAATGTCACAACATGAAGTCATGATGTAGCAAGCCAGCTAAGCCCACAGTTAGCGGAAGTGTGCAGTATGTCATCAAAGAGGCAGTGGGAACTCAGTAAAAAAAAAAAAAAAAAAAAAAAAAATTTATATATTTTTATTTAAAAAAAAAAAAAAGATGGATGTGGCTAATGAGGGAAACAGACACAGGTGGGTAACGAGACACAGGTGAGACAGACTCAGGAAACTTCAAAATAAAACAGGAAACAAGAACAACACACAGTCCATGGTGGATCATGACAATCTGTATTGTTATTCCAAGTACACTAGTAAGTATAAGATTCAAGGTTAATTTGGCTAATACTACAGTTATTGTTTTGTTTATTCATTGGTGGTTTGACTGGTGTGGTATTTGATGTGCTGCTCATGTTTATGTATCATGTTAATTATTTTTACCAATGAAGAATTACTTGATGTTCAGAACAGACATGAAAAGAATGTAAGTTAAAACAAGTGTAATTGTATATGCATCTCCAAGTTGTATGTTCTCTGTATTATATATGTGTTGAATGACAAATCTGTTAAAAAATAAATAAAATGAGTTATTGACATAATGCATAATAGGAAGGTTGAAGAAAATGAAGAGTGTTTGGCGACAGACCCCATAATAATGTCATATTTTTAGGGTGTAGTGATGCTGTGAGCTATACTGGAGTTTAGTTCTGTTTAGTTAACTCTTTTTTGGGCCCTATACCGTTCTTGAAAATCCACCTGTCACTCCTCATGGGCCTGCCAGCTTGGTCCCTCGCAGTGGTATTGAGTCCAAATAAACTACAGTGTGTGTTCATGGTAATGAACGAACATCACCCAGTGCAACAGTGTGGCTCATTGATATGTTTTTAATAATTTTTGGACAACAATGGAGCTCTATGGCACAGGAAGATATATCAGGATTCAATACACACACAATACTTGTTGGTAGATGCATTCATTGTTGGTTTGGTCTTTTCATAGGATTTGTTGACATTTTGTGCCAGACTTTAAAGGTGCTGTATGTAACATACATATAATCACTTCATATTGCCTGTGTGAACAGACTGTTGCATAACTTAAAAATGAGACCTTTCCTCACTTTCTCAGTTGCCTATAGCAGCCTGTGGACTGTTTATATTGTATTTTATTATTGTATTTCTATATATGACACTTTTCTGGCTGTTGTAACGCTGAAAATTTCCCAGCTGTGGGACAATTAAAGGCTTATCTTATCTAAAGGAGTCGAGATTGATTTTCTGGCAAAATCCAACGGATATGACGTGATGCGGGATCCTGAGTGCCTTGCCTCTCTTCAGCTACAGGTCAGAGTTCAGCTCCCCAAAAGCCGCAATAAAAACAAAAGAAGCAGCTCCTCTTAGCTAATGTTAGCTTAGAAATTGAGTCCACTAATGTCAACAAATGACCAGGTAAGCTAACATTACTGCAAAGCATGTGAAATATATTGTGATTTTAGCTGGACTATGTTAGCTAACGTTAGATTATTTGCTAACGCAGCATGGATGTATAAGCCCTTCTAATACATCCAAGTAACGCGGACAAACTGCTAACTAGCTAACATAGCAAAATACTGTCTAGAGTTGATAACGTCAGCTAATTCATCCAGACTCCCTTAGCTTATCAAAATAACGTCCTATCTAATCTATCACAAGGAACCACTGTATTTGATTATGATTCATAGAGAAGTCAGGCCTACAAATCATGCCCTGTAATGTCGAGATGCATTTTATCTCCATACTGTAGATGTGTTTGTTACCTCTCATGCTCAATTTCCTATTCTGTGGATTATGCCATTGTAAAGTCATTTCATTTCAGTGAATATCACCAGCCTGATTTTTTTTTTTCCCCTGCCAAAATGACACTATGCTTATACTTTATACATTTCTGCTGATGTATACCCATGTAATGAATTTACCTACTGGTTGACTTGTCAGTTGTGTAGGTTCTAATTAGGGCCCGAGCACGAACTCGTGCGAGGTCCCTATTGTATTTCTAAGGATTATTATTTCAACAAATGAATTGCATTTTTGAGGGCCTAAACGTGCTCCAAAACTCCTGAAATTTTGCACATGCGTCAGAAGTGGTGAAAATTTACATATTTTATGGTTGTTGAGCATGGGTGTGTGGCAGAAATGCTCAGTAGCGCCACCCACAGACTCATTTTGTCTACCTCACTACCTACCTCACCTATATGCACCAAATTTGGTATCCATGTGTATCATGTCCAGACTAACAAAAAAGTCTCATGGAGCCTTACCCTAAACCCCACAGGAAGTTAGTTATTAATAATTTGTGTAATTTATGCCATATCCTGGCCTCGTACTTTTGCTAACTTGTCCTAGAGATTTTGTCAGATCCTCTTCAAACTTGGCCTATGCCCTCTAGACAAGTTGGGCATGACATTCTATGGATTTTTTTTGTATTCATTTGAACGGTGTGCCCGTGGCGCGGCGTGGAAGTTAGGTGTTTCGCCGCCAAACAGGAAGTGGTCTATAACTGGGCTGTACATTGTCCAAGACACCCCAAACTTACCATGTGCCATGACCCCCCCCGCCCTGAAGACATCTATATGCTCATTTTCACCCACTGTCATAGCGCCACCTAGTGACGGCAGGAAATGTCACGTTTTACAGTCTGACATGCAGCACCTACTGCTTTGAGCAGAACAATCTCAAAATTGGCCACTAAAGCCTAAAGACGTAGATGATGCTGTACAGCAAAAACTGGGACTTTTCACCAGAGGGCGTGGTCACGGCGGCGCGGCGAATGTCGATGGTCCATCATGAACATTGAAACTGTTGTAACTTGGCTGAAAATGATCAGATCTTTTCCATATTCCTCACGTTGGATGACATTCCCGGCCTGAACACATGTAGGGGTCAATTTTGAATCAAAGTCATAGCGCCACCTATTGATGACAGGAAGTGTCAGGGCCCATACTTTTAATCAGTACGCCTAGCAGGTTAACCAGATCCACCTCAAAATCACTCAGCATAGTCTTAAGAACTTCATGATGCTTCACTGAAAATTGGCACTTTTCATCAAGCGGCGTTGCCGTGACAACGCATTCTTCGCCATAAACAGGAAACAGTTTTTTGAGGGGTTAGGGATGCGTGAAAATTCATGAAACTTGCCACACATGTCAGGAGGGATGTATTGTCTTGTATGATATGGGTCAAGGGCATGGGCGTGGCAAAAACGGCTCAAGAGCGCCCCCTCCCAATTTTCAACATCAAAGCCCCCCCCTTAAAATTTGACGTAAATTTATGAAATTCAGCTGGCATATGCATCATGTCCAGACTTACAAAAAAGCCTCTTGGAGCAAAACCCGAAAATGCACAGGAAGTGAGTTATTCTCAATTGAAAATTGGTGGTCCTGGTAACCTGTGCTTCTACTACACCAGTGAAGCACTGTTATTCGGTACTGACACTTGGTTTATCCAAGAAAAGGACTGGGTGCTCCATGTGCTCTCTTCCACCTGTTTTGGCCAGAATAAGGGCTCTCCCGCTTGGGGAGGCTCAGTCCAAGCTCCCCCTGGCATCTCTGGTCGTGTACATGCTCTGACGTGGTGGTCCTGGTACCCGGTTGGTGGCGTGTGTGTGGGGGGGATGAGCTCTGCATTCTGTGGTCATAAAGGGGCATATGCTGTACTCGCCGGAGGTCTGCCCGTGACGTGGCGTGGAAGTTAGGTCTTTCGCCACCAAACAGGAAGTGGTTTATAACTGGACTGTACTTTGTCCTACAGGCTCCAAACTTGCCATGTTTCAACACCCCCCCCGCCCTGATGGCGTCTATATGTATATTTCCAGCCACAGTCATAGCGCCACCTACTGACGGCAGGAAATGACACGTTTTACAGTCTGACATGCTGTAGCTTCTCTCTGCTCTCCTCTGTCTGTCTGTTGTAGCTGACATCTTGTCTACACACACGCACACACACAGACACACACGCTGTCCTGTGTTTTCTTTCGCCGCCAGACAGGAAGTGCTTTATAACTCCACTGTACATTGTCCTAGAGGCCCCAAACTTGCTATGTTTCAACACCCCCCCCCCGCCCTCCTGGCGTCTATATGTATATTTCCAGCCACAGTCATAGCGCCACCTAGTGATGGCAGGAAATGACACGTTTTACAGTCTGACATGCAGCAGCTTCTCTCTGCTCTGTGTCTGTCTGTTGTAGCTGACATCTTGGGGACACACACATGCACACACGCACACACACACGCTGTCCTGTGTTTTCCTTCGCTGCCAAACAGGAAGTGGTTTATAACTTCACTGTACATTGTCCTAGAGGCCCCAAACTTCCCATGTTTTGTAGCGCCACCTAGTGACAGCATGAAATGACACGTTTTATGGTCTGACGTGTTGTGAAGCGGCGGATGCTGCACTCCCCGACGCACGCAGGTGTGCGAGGGCCCGTTCATCGCTGCTTGCAGCTTTAATTATTATTTATTATTTTAACTTATGTAAAGTGTCTTTGAGTACCATGAAAAGCGCTATATAAATAAAATGTATTATTATTATTAGTGACCAGTGTCACTAAAAACAACGACTTTCTGAAAACTCCACACAGTACCTTTAACTGCCTTTGAATTTTGGACAATAATTCAATATACAGCCTGTAAAAGTGCAGCAATTAATTTAAACTTATTTACTACATGACACCGAGTTCATTTGGAGGCCAAGTCAACACGACTTGGCCTCCAAATTCCCCAGATCTCAATCCAATTGAGCATCTGTGGGATGTGCTGGACAAACAAGTCAGATCCATGGAGGCTTATCCTTTAAGTCCTGTAAGTTGCGAGGTGGGGGAAAGTTAGCCTTGTAAAAGTTTTTAAAATCATGTGTGATCCAAATCCCCAAATATTTAAATTTATTTCTTCTTACTTTAAAGGGCAATGAAGACGATCTGTTTAGCTGCAGGATTAATGGGCATAAGTTAACTTTTTTGTGTGTTTATTTTATTAGCCGATATTTTCCCAAATGTATGTAATAAGGTAAGCGTTTGTGGCAAGCTGTTTAACGGTTCAGATAAATACAAGAGCATATCATCTGCGTAAAGGGATACTTTATGTTCAGAATTATGTTCTTTATTTGAAATGTCATCACGTAGCGCAATTGCCAGTGGTTCGATTGCCAAAGCAAATAGTAAGGGAGATAAAGGGCAGCCTTGTCTAGTCCCACGACATAGCGAGAAGAAGGGGGGTAGATTATTATTCATACGAATTGCTGCCAGAGGGGAAGAGTAGAGAGTCTGAATCCATGATGTAAACCTTGCACCAAATCCAAACTTTTTTAGGGTATAAAAGAGATAAACCCATTCCACCCAATCAAATGCTTTTGTCAGCATAGTGACACAAGTATCTCAGTAATGTCGGATGGAGTATGATTGTAAAGGATATTCAGCAATCTAGGTATATTAGAAAAGGAATGACGATTTTTAATGAATCTGGTCTGATCATGTCTGACAATAAGACTGTGCGACCGATTTGGACGTGCTCAGGTGAATGTATTGTCTCATTTCCGGTTACCGATGTTTCTGTGTTACTGATTGCAAAGTTCGCTGCTCCAGCTAAACCCAGTTAATTTTGATATTTTCTTTACTATAGCGGTTAATTACCCGCTATACATTTAAGGATACACTAGCTCCTAGTAGGGCGTGGGCTGACACTTGGCACACATTTGAATCGGTTTCCCAAACAGCAAATCCCTTCCACCGCCCCCCCTGTCAGAAAGCGGCCCCTTTGTCATCCCCCCCTGTCAGAAAGCGGCCCCTTTGTCATTCCCCCTTTGTCATCCCCCCCTGTCAGAAAGCAGCCCCTTTGTCATCCCCCCCTGTCAGAAAGCGGCCCCTTTGTCATCCCCCCCCTGTCAGAAAGCAGCCCCTTTGTCAATTTGACAATTGTGAAACAAATACGTCCCCGTTTGTCAGCACGCCAAACATCAAGCGGTTTCCCGAACGTCAAAATCGCGAGGGATAGAGCAGCGTTCATGGCTCACTATGGACGTGATTCACTACCTCCAGAGATTTCAGGGGCTCATCAGCTTAGCCTTCCCGGCAGAGAGTGTGCGATCCTCTGCCTAAAACTCGCTGAGCAACGGCCTATGGAGGACCGTGATTTTTATTTTATTTTAAATTTAATTCAGCAGGGGGGGGGAGAGCTTCAGTGTTATGCGCAAAGGATAGAGCAGCGTTCATGGCTGGCTGTGGACGTGATTCACTACCTCCAGAGATTTCAGGTGCTCATCAGCTTAGCCTTCCCGGCAGAGAGTGTGCGATCCTCTGCCTAAAACTCGCTGAGCAACGGCCTATGGAGGACCGTGATTTTTGATTTAATACGGTGCCCTGGAACTGGCTGATGGGCAGAGGGGCCCGTGTGTCACGGGCTCACCCCGGTCTCATGGAACTGGCTGACGCGCAGAGGGGCCCGTGCGTCACGGGCTATGAACGCGCTTCACAACCTCCAGAGATGTCAGCTGCGCTTTAGCAGAGACAGTGCGTCTCCCGTGCGGAGGGCGGATGAAGTGAGTAAGCAGGACACCGACCAAACGGTTTATAAGATTTACTACGGCAACAGCGGCAAAAGCAAACGAACTTTATTCATTTTAATTCCTTTGTTTTTGTGTATCATTATTGCCGCTAGAGTCTTTTTTTTCAGCCCCGAGCGCTGCTCTCCTGGTCCCGCGGGACCGGACAGCTGGTCCGTGGGCAGCTTTCAGTCTGTCGCCCAAGGGGCTGATGAGTACCACCGCCTTCTTGCACCGCTCCGTGGCTCTCATTGTCGGCGTCTGGTGAGGAAACAAACACACACCCAGTGAGAGAAGCATCAAGATCGGCCAGGCCTCCACTTTATATACGGGACAAAATAATTTAAAATACGGGACAAAATAGACTGATGCCTACGCTCTCTGTCCCGGGGGTCACGGAGGTGGAGGCAGCGGGGGGGCTGCTGGATGATGTGGCCTCTTCGAAACGACGGCGCATCTGCCTGGACTGCGCAACATCCAGGTTTAGAGCGTAAAACTTGGTGGAGGTGTTGTGGCACATGAATGTGGCCATCTTGTCTCTGACCTCCGCTGAATGTACATTCTTGGCCTGCGAGACGGTGGTGGAGGAGAGGGACTCGTAAAGATCGCTACTGCCGGCAAAGGTTAAACTGAGGTGGGCACCGCCGTGGCGCAGTGCGACTCACGTGTGCGGAGACGGCGGTCCTGAGGTCGATGAAGCTGGGCTTTACCGGCAATCCCATCTCCGCCCAGGCACCCTGCATGTATCGAACGAGATTCCGTGCCGGCCCTATTCCAGCCGCAAACAACACGCGATCAGACGTGGGCCTGCAGCGCTCGCGCAGCTCCAGCCACGTCTCCAGCCACTCGTATTCTTCGGGCCGGAAAAAAATCTGGGCCGCCCCGAAGTCCCTGCTGGTCTTGTGGTTGCTGACCTGCAATGCGGATGGGGGGGGGGAGAGAAATACATTAAATTAAATTTTAAAAAAAAAACAAAAAAAAACACACATTTAGACGCCCCGTCAGATCGAACTCAAATTTCGGGCACACGTCAGCGGAGACCCCCGTACTTACCGAGACCACAAAGCCCTCGGCGGACCGGTCGCCGGAGGTCTTCGCTGCTTCCACTTCCTCCACCGTCATGTTGGTCAGGACTCCGGGACGGTGCCCGTAGATGCATGCCACAAACGCGGAGAAGTATCCGTAGAAGCTATACCTCAGCGCTTGTGAGCCGTTCTTCTTCATTTCATCTG